>OU015475.1:5066924-5106924 GCA_907164805.1 Brachyptera putata
ACCCATATGGGTGACAAACCCGGGGGGCCAACCTTGGGGAAATTTTAAGGTGTTTCAACTATGACCCGCTACTTTTAAAGCTAACTGCAGTTCCCTGGGGCGGAGCACCCCTTGGGGGTGAAAACCGTCTAACTGAAGGTAAGGTGTTCACACTGGTTAGCGATGAAAGGGTTGTTAGTGACGTCATGCACGGCCATCTTCCTGTTCGGTTTTGCTGTTAATTTTTATTATGTATTTAAAGATTCACAAATTTTCTGTCAATATCTCGTACTGTCTTTCAACAAGGCCATCTTAATATTTATATGATGTGAATATTTAGAAGGCCTTGCTTGAACCAACAATGTGACGATGCAAAAGATGTTATTTTTCGAGAAGGCGGTGGATTTTGATCTCATTTAAGCTCTAACTGCGTTCACAGAACGAAGTTAGGGCTTGATGTCAGTTAGTGCTAACTGCGTTCCGTTCACATTACGTTGTTAACTGCAGTTAGAGGCTTAACTGCAGTTAGTGATCATAGTGTGAATGGGGTATTAGTTGCATCTCCATCGTAGATAGCTTTAATCTTATTTGGGACCTATCATTGGGCACTACCCTGATGACCTCTGCAGATGAGGTCAAAGTTATGTCTGTCCAGGAAGTCGTCAATGACGTCAGAACCGAATGTGTAAGACACGCCCCTATCGCTGTCACCCCAGCCCTTTGTCTCCTTGTCTGGGTCAGACCAGAGAAGGTCGCACAACAGTCCTATTGGAAACAAAATAACAATATTCATTAGGTTGACAACCCTGATAGGACATCATGGGTAATCGCAAACAAAGTAGGTACATCTCGGTAAGAAGAAAATCACTGGCACATGCAGCGCAGTGGTTAACGCGCTATTTTCATGTGATCCGGGAGGCGAAGGGAATGTCGAACCCAGTTCGATCCCCGCCGCCGACAATCTTTACAGGGGTTTTTCATAGGTTTCCCGCTGTATTCTAGGCTAATGCCGGGATGGTTCCTACAATAAGTCGGCCATGACCGCTTCCTTCCCACTATCCTTCTCATTATCCAAGAAAACGTCATCTCATCATCCCATCATCTCATTAATCATCCATCCGACGCCATTATTCCTGATCACCGGCACATGCAGCGCAGTGGTTAACGCGCTCGCTTATGTGATACGGGAGGCGAGGGGAATTTGAAACCAGTTTTATCCCCGCCGCCGACCATCTTCACAGTAGTTTTCAATGGTTTCCCTCTGTAGTCTAGGCTAATACCGGGATGGTTCCTTCAATAAGTCGGCAATGACCGCTTCCTTCCCACTATCCTTCCCATTACCCAATAACCTTCATCTCATCATCCCATCATCTCATTAATCATCTATCTCACCACTGTCCTGGTATATCAACAGGTCTCGCCACGTGTTTGATCTGGGCCATGAACCTCAGTTCTGGACTGAGTCCTCCGTGGACGCAGAAGATCTTGACTGAATAACTAGTCCTATCTCACCACTGTCTGGTATATCAACAGGTCTCGCCACGTGTTTGATCTGGGCCATGGACCTCAGTTCTGGACTCAGTCCTCTCCGTGGACAAAAGATCTTAACTGAATAACTATGTCCTATCTCAAACCCTGTCCGGGATATCCAGGTCTTGCCACGTTTTTGATCGGGGGCCCTGGGCCTCATTCGGACTGAGACCCCCCGTGGACCCGAAATCTTAAAGAATAACTATTCCTATCCCCACCACTGTCTGGGTTTTCAACAAGTCTCCCACATGTTTTATCTGGGCCATGGGGCCCATTCTGACTGGCCCCCGTGGGCAAAATCTTAACGAAATTTTGTTTTTCTCACCACTGTCTGGTATATCAAAATTTTTCCCCCCTTTTGATCTGGGGCCATGGACCCCCGTTCTGGACTGGTCCTCTGTGGGCACAGAAAATCTTACTAAAAAATATTCCTTCCACCCCTGCTGGGATTCAAAAGGTCTCGCCCTTTTTTATCTGGGGCCCTGGACCTCACTCTGGCTGATCCCCGGCCCCGAAGACTTAAATAAATAAATTTGTTTTATCTCACCACTGTCTGGATATCAACAGGTCTCGCCACGTGTTTGATCTGGGCCATGGACCTCAGTTCTGGACTGAGTCCTCCGTGGACAGAAGATCTTACTAAATAACCATGTCCTATTCACCACTGTCTGGTATATCAACAGGTCTCGCCACGTGTTTGATCTGGCCATGGACCTCAGCTCTGGACTGAGTCCTCCGTGACAGAAGATTTTAACTAAATACCTATGTCCTATCTCACCACTGTCTGGTATATCAACAGTCTCGCCACATGTTTGATCTGGGCCTGGACCTCAGTTCTGACTCAGTCCTCCGTGTACAGAAGATCTTAACTGAATAACTATGTCCTATCTCACCACTGTCCGGTAATCAACAGGTCTCGCCACGTGTTGATCTGGGCCATGGACCTCAGCTCTGGACTGAGTCCTCCGTGGACGCAGAAGATCTTAACTAAATAACCATGTCCTATCTCACCACTGTCTGGTATATCAACAGGTCTCGCCACGTTTTGATCTGGGCCATGGACCTCAGCTCGGGACCCAGTCCTCCGTGGACGCGAAGATCTTAACTAAATACGATGTCCTATCTCACCACTGTCTGGTATATCAACAGTCCTCGCCACATGTTTGATCTGGGCCATGGACCTCAGCTCTGGACCCAGTCCTCCGTGGACGCAGAAGATCCTAACTAAATAACCATGTCCTATCTCACCACTGTCTGTATATCAACAGGTCTCCGCCACGTGTTTGATCTGGGCCATGGACCTCAGCTCTGGACGAGTCCTCCGTGGACGCAGAAGATCTTAACTAAATAACCATGTCCTATCTCACCACTGTCGCGGTATATCAACAGGTCTCGCCACGTGTTTGATCTGGTCATGGACCTCACTCTGGACTAGTCCTCTCGTGGACGCAGAAGATCTTAACTAAATACCATGTCCTATCTCACCACTGTCTGGTATATCAACAGGTCTCGCCACGTGTTTGATCTGGGCCATGGCCTCAGCTCTGGACCCAGTCCTCCGTGGACGCAGAAGATCTTAACTAATAACGATGTTCTATCTCACCACTGTCTGGTATATCAACAGGTCTCGCCACTTGTTTGATCTGGGCCATGGACCTCAGCTCTGGACTGAGTCCTCCGTGGACGCAGAAGATCTTAACTAAATAACTATGTCCTATCTCACCACTGTCTGGTATATCAACAGGTCTCGCCACGTGTTTGATCTGGGCCATGGACCTCAGTTCTGGACTGAGTCCTCCGTGGACACAGAAGATCTTAACTAAATAACTATATTCTATCTCACCACTGTCTGGTATATCAACAGGTCTCGCCACGTGTTTGATCTGGGCCATGGACCTCAGTTCTGGACTGAGTCCTCCGTGGACACAGAAGATCTTGTCGTCGATGATAGCTGCTATCGGCAGGCAGTTGAAACAATCGATAAAAGTTTTCCACGTCTTGACGCTGTATCGTCGTTTACCTGTTGAACAACAGCAAGTGTTTATCGCGAGATAAATCAATGATCATTCATTATCAACACTGAGTCTAGGATGTTCATGGAATAGCATTATTGTTTGTTTTACCCCTTATCACATTATCATTAATGGATATATATATATATATATATATATCTTACAATGGGGGTGGGGGGGGGGGCAACTATGTGACGCACCATTTTTTTTTGTTCTGTGTATTTGGTGCTATTCTCATAGATTCTTATATTTATACCCACCCTAGAAACAGTATATGCATATCAAATAATTATTAAGTTGGACTACTCAAAATCCTCCAACAGAGATCATACTGGCCAGATTGGTTAATAGTAATAGTCTATGGGAGTAAACTTCAAAACTGGTTATTATGGAAACTCATTATCATTACCTGTGCATACTTGCATAACACTCTTTGAATTTGATACCTCCTCCTTTCTCTAAATCGCCTACCTAATTCACGAACTTCATTCGTAGAGGGTCATCCATCTCTGCAAATTCGATTCCCATGATGTGTCAATATTTTTATTATTGTTAATTCTATATAAATGCTTTTGGCCAAAGGTTATGAGGTTTCTTGATTATTTTTCTTGACCGATAGTTTTAAGTGACCGATATTAAAATTATTCTTCATTACGAATAGGTATTTGTAAAACGCAGGAAAAAATACTCCGAAGGCACGCCTCTCAAGTTTTAGAGTGATGAGGAGTCATCCATCTCTGCCAAAGTGTTTACTCGAATACACGTGGTGACACAGGCTCAGCTGTTCAGGGCTCAACTAGGCCTAATTTTGATTTTCTTAATTTTATCAGTAAGTTATGGTGATGTGAGTGGTGTTTGTGGTGTAATGAGTGAGTGTAGTACGTTTGTTCAATTAGCACTTTGATTAAAAGACTATTTAGAAGATCATAAAGAAAACTAGAAGTGGCAGGCAGTGGAAGACCGAGTCCTGCTATATAGGAATGGTAAACGCAGTAAATAAAGGTAAGACAAACTTGACTAGGCCTAATTTTGACTTGTTCGTTATATTAGTGAGTGATGGTGGATGTAAGCGTGAGTCAGTGTAGTACTTTTGTTCAATTAGAAGTTTGATTAAAAGACTATTTAGAAGATCATATAGAAAACTAGAAGTGGTAGGCAGTGGAAGACTGGGTCCTGCTATAGGAACATTGAACACAGTACATAAAGGTAAGACAAACTTGACTAGGCCTAGTTTTGACTTGTTCATTATATTAGTGAGTGATGGTGTATGTAGGCCTAAGCCTGAGTGACTGTTAGTGACTGTACTTTTGTTCAATTAGAAGTTTGATTGAAATACCATTTAGTGAATCATGAATAGAAAACTAGAAGTGGTAGGCAGTGGAAGACTGGGTCCTGCCATAGGAACATTGAACACAGTACATAAAGGTAAGACAAACTTGACTAGGCCTAGTTTTGACTTGTTCATTATATTAGTGTGTGATGATGTATATTAAATGAGCGTGAGTGAGTGTAGTACTTTTGTTCAATTAGAAGTTGGATTGAAATACCATTTAGTGAATCATGAATAGAAAGCAAGGAGTGATAGGCCGTGGAAGACAGGGTCCAACTATTGAAGACAGTACATAAAGGAAAGACAAACTTGCAGTTGTGTATATATCCGTCACTTCCAGTTATCGCAGTACACGAATAAAACATGACTGGCTGATTCGTGATTAATCGGAAAAGTTATTTGATGGCCCTTTCTTCTCTTTGGGACCGATAATTGTATCTGGTGAACAGAAGATTATAGTAACCCAACCCAAAATAGGCATACACAATGCAGTGGCAAAGCCCGAGCGCTCGCATATCATTTGCAGTCTTTTATACGTTTGAATAGGCCTAGGCCTACATTTGGAAATGTTCAAATTAGATGTTCAAATTGATGAACAGCAGAGAGTTCTCAATGTTTATGTTTTACAATTACTGCATTTATCTGTGGCAATAATGCCAAGCTCCATTGCAACAGTATAGTCTGTCCCACCATTCTGGAGTAACTGTTGCTATCTCATCGATCAGCTTAATTGCTGGTAAACATGTCAATCATAACTCCAACAGTAACAAAGGAACTCTTCTCGCTTGCATTTGAGAACAAGTTTGTGACTAGGTAAGGGTTGTTGTGCTACGTTGCTACATGTCAAAATCAACCCAAAGTATTTTAAGACTAGGCCAAAACTTAGGTGATATTTTTTGGTAAAAGCAACAAAAACGTGAATGATCCAATGAAGTCGTAGAGTGGTTGATATATTTAAGACCTTCAAATGGTCAAGAAAAATCTTCATCGCACAACCCCAAAATTGCCCCGGGCGTAGGGTTACAAATGTGATTTTTATCTTAATACCCAAAAATAAGGCGATTCGGTTTAAACATTTTTACTTACCCATCTTGAAGGAAATCAAAATTCTTTTTTCCCCTCATTTTTAATTTCGTTTTTTCGTTACTTAATTTAAAAAAAAAAAAAAAAATTTTTTGTAAAGCTTAAAAACATCTTTTTTTCCCAAATTTTAAAAAGTTTTTGGGGCCCTTTTTTCCCCCCCGGGGGGGAAGTTTTTAAACCCGGGGGGGCCCGAGGGGGGGTTGTTTAAACTTTCCCGTATTTCCGGTCTGTGGAGAGCTTGGGTGAATCAAAATATCTGTGTTTCCTCATTTTCAAATTTTCGTTATTTTGTTATTTCGTATACCGTTCAAAAGTCATCACCAAAAAATATGGTATAATGCTAAATCGACTCCCAATATCTCTTGAGTGACTTTCTGTATTCGACTTACATTCGTCGTAAAAGCCGTATATCCTATTGATGCTCGCACATTCGTGGTTGCCACGCAGCAGGAAGAAGTTTTCTGGATACTTGATCTTGTACGCTAGCAGCAGGCAGATTGTCTCCAGAGACTGTTTACCTCGGTCCACGTAATCCCCTGGGAACAGGCAATAGAACGTCAGATAATGGAATAATGTGCCCCACGGGATCCCCTGGCAATAGTCAAAAGAACTTCAGATAATGGAATAAGGTGCCCCACGTAGGCCTAATCCCCTGGACACAGGCACAGGACATCAGATAATGTGCCCCACGTGATCCCCTGGTGGACAGTGAACAGAACATCAGATAATGGAATAATGTGCCCCTCTTAATCCCTGGGGAACATTTAACTGAACATCAGATAATGGAATAAGGTACCCACGTGATCCCCTGGGAATAGTCAAAAGAACTTCAGATAATGGAATAATGTACCCCACGTAGGCCTAATCCCCTGGGAACAGGGGACGTGATCCCCTGGAAAAATGCACGAATGCCTGCCATGTTATTAGTACGGGAGTCGGTCAGGGACGTCGTTAGGATTTGTGTATTCAGGGGGGGGGCGCTAGCCGTGCGCTAAAAGGAGATATGGAACCCCACAGTGAATTTTTTGTACCATTTTTAAAGTTATTCTAGGGATACACAAGCAATTTTGGAGGCTAATAATTGAATCATTATGGATATTTTCGAAGTTATTTTCAATAATTGAATCATGGAGATTTTTTTAGCCATTTTGCGATTTACCCCTCCCCACCAAAGCCCCGCAGGGAATTTTCTGAAATATGGTATTTTTTAAGTGATTGTTGCGATCTACAAGCAGTTTTGGAGGGTAATAGTTGAACCATTATGGACATTTTCGAAGTTATTCTCGTGATATCTCCCAACAAAATATTTTATTGTGTGTTATTCGTAGGTCAACATATATATATATATATATATATATATATATATATTTTTTTTTGATGATGTCTGTTCGTAGGCTCCTATCACTACATTGTGCTATATATAGCTATCAGACATTTTCAGTGAAATACAATCATATTGAAAGTGTTTATTGCGTTACCAAGAAAGAGGTAATTGCATTCCGGAGGGAAGCCACCGTAGCCGAACAGTCGTAACAAGTCGTAATATTGGCCGTGGAATGTCACCACATACCTGGTAACAAAAGATAATTCATTCATTGAGGTATTAGATACTGGGTTGTTTCGTCGCGTCGTGTGAGTTGAATTGTTACTCGATGTTTCGATTGAGATAAAGATCGAGCAAATAGAGCACACTCATTGGCTGCGGCCGGTATACCAGGCGTTCTGCTGGCGACGCTCTCATTGGCGCGGCCGATATGCCGAGTCAAAATCGAACCGGTACCGTATAAAGTACATCATTTTTCATCCTCACATCACTTAGGACGTGTCCGAATTACCTTTTTATGCGTACTTGTATGCTTGACCTTGCTCAAAGTACGGAAGTGACGTCATCAGGAACGTCCGAGTTCATAAAATGAGAAGTCAAGTATGAAAGTTCACAAGCATACATGGCATTTTCTCCAAAACGGCTGGTCCGAATATCAAACCAAATTTTTATTCATGTATATTATTCTTGTGGTCACATTTGTGGAAAATTTGAATCATATTGAAGAGATTTAATTTTTCAATTTTTTCCGCTCAGCCAAATCTTATGGGGTTTTTAGAAACTTCTAAATGATGTTTCTCAAAAATGGTCCAACCGATTAGACCTCAAAACTATACAGTTCTAAGTTGGATAAGTTTGCATATAAAAAAAAAGTTTCATGTCGATCGGTCAACCCTGCGACCTGTGCAGTGCTTACAAAAAAAAAAAAAAAAAAAAAACTCACAGACAAAGTTCCGTAAGAGTTCAGTGAAAATCTTCGCTACGCTCATCTAATTATAGTTATCAGAGCTATACAATTCTTGCTACCGTACTTTCTGTACAAATAATAAAAGAAATGATAAAAGAACAAGCTTTCAGAAAGAGACAAGATATATCCTGCAAAGAACATGTAAAATCAATATATACATATATATGTATAGATAACAAGTGTCTTCTGTTATGAGTTACCTCGATCTTGCAATCATGTACTTGAAAATGTAGGAGCCTACATTCGTTGTAGATTCGCCGATCAAGGACGAACGGAAATTGTAGTTGTTCAAACGGGTGCAGACTATCATTAGATTTCCATTATTCATTATCATTTTTTTCCTTATTTAATCAGCATATTACAATACATATAATGAGAAATAATCAGAATGCATATTATGGAATGCATGAGGAAAAATATTATGAGAGTATTAGTGATGATAGTATTTTTTTTCTTTTCTAAATACTTTTTTAACAAAGTTAGGTAAGTTCATTTTACAAGGGCACAACATATCAACTTGATTTTGCCAGTCCCAAGTCCTCTTCCTCCTACGTCTCCTCTGCCTGATTCTGCTCTTCCTCCTCCATCTCAACTCTTTTCACCACCTCCCTCAATTTCTTTCTATTCTTCCACCATTTTACCGCTCTCAACTTCAATCCATACCTGTCCTCTCTCTTCAGCAGCTCTTCTCACACCCATCTTCCATCTCTCTCGGTCTCCCCACTCTTCTTTGATAATTATGATGAAAATAATTTGATAATCATGGTAGTAAATGAAATTAAAATAAGAATTATGATAATTGTGATGATAAGACTGAGAGAAAGAGAGAGAGAGAGAGAGAGAGAGAGAGAGAGAGAGAGAGAGAGAGAGAGAATAGTGTTGATATTGATGGTAAAAATCTTTATCAAAGATAATTATGAATATATTAATAATGAAAATAATAACAATCACAGATGATGAAGATGGAAAAATATTACTGATAGCCACTTCAGACGATCAACTTTTAGACAAAGACCGTAGTCAAGTTGATATAACTTCATGGATGTAAGAGTGGCAGCTTTTGCTGCCACTTTAAAAACGTGTTTTTAAAGTTGGGGTGTTTGTAAGTTTGGGTATTGCATTGCTAGTTGGGGTAAATTGACACTGGAAGCGCGCATAAAAGTCGAAAGTCGATCGTTCCTACTTTTCAAATATTGTCACCGGTTTCGCTACTAGAATGAAAATTTTGCATCAGAAGTTGCAAGAGCCTCTACACCATTGAAAAATTACGAACAATTCTTGAAATTTCATGCAAGTAAAATTGATCGTGTAAGAGCACCTCGAGTGCAAGAAAAAAGAAAACTTCACTTTTGACCTCATCACATGATAGAAGAGTTACCTTGAGGGGTGCATCCAGTTCCAAGAGGGTGGGTTGCTTCATGAATATATCTCTGGACTTCATACAGAGGGCTCTGATGTCAGCCTCGGCCAGGTTACAGGCTTACCAGGCTTGGCTCCTCGCACTGAAAATAATAACAGAATCAGAGACAAGTATAGTCCAAGGTGCCAAGGTGCAGAGGATAGCAGTCAGAAGGGTTACAGGTAGGGTTAGAAGGTGGAGGTGGGTAGTGAATGAAAAGGGGAGGAAGGATAAGAATATTGGAGAGTCCATCTGAGATGATGCGCGAATTGGGGTGGCAGGAATTGGAAAAACGGAGAAAAGTGGATCGGTTGTGTAATTTTTTCAGGACGATGGAAGGAGAAGGGGGCTGGGAAGAATTGAATATGTTGATTGAAAGGAATGAGATAGGGATATGGGGGCAGGAGAAGACATGACAGAGCGGTAGTTGTAAAGGGGGCCCGATTAGATGTCGGTAAATTCTCTTTCTTGAATAGGACAGGTAGGGACTGGAATGAACTTGGTAGAAGTGTATTTGAGGGGGATGAAATGAGGGTAAAACAATTCCGGCAGAAGGTTAGGGAGGCGGGCAAACCGTCGTGATCAAGGATAGGGAACTTGCCACCGTGCATTTTTGCGCAACTCTAAGAGTTAATAATAATAATAATAATAATAATA
Organism: Brachyptera putata; assembly: GCA_907164805.1. NCBI lineage: Eukaryota > Metazoa > Arthropoda > Insecta > Plecoptera > Taeniopterygidae > Brachyptera > Brachyptera putata. The sequence continues at coordinate 5,077,206 of OU015475.1, forward strand.
ATAATCAATCAGCTTAACTGCTGGTAAACATGTCAATCATAACTCCAACAGTAACAAAGGGACTATTCTCGCGTGAATTTTGAGGACAAGTTTGTGACTAGGTAGGGTTCTTGAGCAACTTTTCAGAAAGTCTTATTATAGATTCAAGTCAACTCAGGTATAATATAATTTGAGTAAAATGCAACAGTGTATGAGTTCAATGAAGTCTGTAAAGATGATTGACATATTTATATACATATCTATTCGCCGAACAATAGATGAGAAAGCTACAAAGATCTCCGACAGTTACTCCAGATTGGTGAGACAGACTATATTGTTACATACTTATATGCTCTTTCCACCTTTGTTATTATGAAATTTGAGTAATTCCTTTTTTTTCAATCGAAGTAATCAAAGAAATATATTAGAATAACGGAACACCAAACAGTACACGAACCTGATAAAAGTTTCGATATAATCGAATCGACGTCCAATACAATGTCCGCCATTTTGGATCCAGTTCTTTATTTTCAAATCACAACCGAAACGATTATTTGTCACACTCAAAAACACTTCGAAAATCAACCAAAATCGCAATACTTGACAAACCTAAACTCCTACAATGTTTATCACAATTTAAACAATATATATTTCTAACAAAATGATACGTAGGCCTATATCAAACATTTTATTCTATTCAATCATTATTGAAATATATATTAAATATTATTTTACTATAAACATTATCAATAGAATATATATATATATATTTTTAATAATACTTAATTCATTATTATCGTCGATGTATTTCACCCCAATACACTTCGCTGTAGCACTATACACTTTCAATTGTTATAGGCCTACAAAATCATATATAATTTCGAATTATAATTATGTATCGAAAAAAACTATACACTTTCAATTGTTAAATGCCTACAAAATCATATATAATTTCGAATTATAATTATGTATCGAAAAAACTATACACTTTCAATTGTTATAGGCCTACAAAATCATATATAATTTCGAATTATAATTATGTATTGAAAACATAATCATTCAATATAATATATGATAAACCACTCTGCCTACGCCATAATAAATGTGCATTAACTGTTGCTTCTAGCAAGTGTTTCTGATAGACTCGCATTATGTTGATAATAAACATGATAAACGTGTGATTAGATAATGATTCTGAGTAACCGTACTTATCTAGAATTGATAGCAATTAGCGAGTTTATTAATCGAAACTGCTGGTCGGTAGGCCTAATGTATAAGAGACAGAGAAGAGGTGATCAATTAGAATCGTTTAAATACCAGTATCGGATTTGAAATTATGATTTTACTGGGAAAACGCTATATAGATATATTATAAGATTTATATTGTTGATCAGAAAATCAGATTTGTCAATTAAATATTTTTTCCACCGAATAATATGCTTATTTTCAAGGAGAGTTTAAAGTTTATATTTAAAACTTCAATTTTATTCATACACTTTATATTTTCGGGTAATTTATTATATAATTTTGAATTGATGTACTTTGAATTAATTCTAGTTAATTTTGACCTTTGTTTTATAATGTGTGAATTTTCTTTTTGTCGCGTATTATGAGTATGTATGTTTTTATTCAGGGTCTGCGTGTTGAGTACAGATTCAAAAACTAGTATAGCCTGTAATCGGTTTCATAGATACAGAACCACGTTGAGCTCAGTCGCGTATCTAAACTCTCTAAGAGCCGGTTTTTCAATAGTCCTCGTTAGGTCTGCGTTAGCTGACCGACGGTTATGTCTAACCCCGACCTGTAACGACAGGATCGTTTTTCAACTCCCGGTTATCTGTTCGTTCTAACGAGAACCTGACCAGAACAACGACGATTCTGATTGGTTGTGCTTAAATGCGTATGCAAAATTGTATGCTAGAAGGCAGTGCAGTAACGGGCACTTAAACGAAGACCCAATCCAGGATTTATCTTTGTGAGTAGATAACCGTCGGTCAGGTGCGCGTTATCGCTGACGGCAGGTCGAAAACCGAAAAAATCGCGCAACCGGAGGTTAACTTCTGACGACCACTCTAACGGGACTTTGAAAAACTGGCTCTAAATCTCTAAACTGCGATTTTAAACATAATTCCTAACATTCAAACAAGCCTGTGCATATAGAGGTAATGGATGGCTATGACTATGACGTCACGAAAACGTTACTGTAGATGCGAAGTGGAAACCCACCTGTAAAAAATCTACCAAAAACAACAGAAAAAAAATCGAAACTGGAAACCCTGCTTTAATCGGGGAATATATAAATTCTTTATGAATTTAAAATGAAGTAATGAAGGTTGCCTACAGACACAGAATAAAAAATAATAACAACGAATATAACAAATTAGTGAATGGTACAGAAAAATAATAATAATATTGAGCTAAATTCTAGAAAAAAAAAACTTCTTGACTTGTTTTTGTATTGGGCATAGAATCAAAAACGCATTTTAAATTTCTTTTTTTTTCAATCGAAGTAATCAAAGAAATATATAAGAATAGCAGAACACCAAACAGTACACAAACCTGATAAAAGTTTCGATATAATCGAATCGACGTCCAATACAATGTCCGCCATTTTGGATCCAGTTCTTTATTTTCAAATCGCAACCGAAACGATTATTTGTCACACTCAAAAACACTTCGAAAATCAACCAAAATCGCAATACTTAACACACCTAAAATCCTACAATGTTTATCACAATTTAAACAATATATATTTCTAACAAAATGATACGTAGGCCTATATCAAACATTTTATTCTATTCAATCATTATTGAAATATATATTAAATATTATTTTACTATAACCATTTATAATTATATTTATTTTTCAATAATACTTATTTCATTATTATCGTTGATGTATTTCACCCAATACACTTTCGCTGTAGCACTATACACTTTCAATTGTTATAGGCCTACAAAATCATATATAATTTCGAATTATAATTATGTATTGAAAAAAACTATACACTTTCAATTGTTATAGGCCTACAAAATCATATATAATTTCGAATTATAATTATGTATCGAAAAAACTATACACTTTCAATTGTTATAGGCCTACAAAATCATATATAATTTCGAATTATGATTATGTATTGAAAAAAACATCATAATCATTCAATATAACATATGAAAAACCACTTTGTCTACGCCATAATAAATGTGCATTAACTGTTGCTTCTAGCAAGTGTTTCTGATAGACTCGCATTATGTTGATAATAAATATGATAAACGTGTGATTAGATAATGATTCTGAGTAACCGTACTAATCTAGAATTGATAGCAATTAGCGAGTTTATTAATCGAAACTGCTGGTCGGTAGGCCTAATGTATAAGAGACAGAGAAGAGGTGATCAATTAGAATCGTTTAAATACCAGTATCGGATTTGAAATTATGATTTTACTGGGAAAACGCCATATATGCGTTGTTAGACGAGCGGATAGTAATATGGGTGAAAATGGGTGAAAACTGCTTCGAGTGGTGCCAATTTAGCTAATTTTATGTTTTTTCCTTCGGAATGGCTGACCCGATCAAACTGAGAATTTCCAGAATTGTGTATCGAAATGTAATTCAACTTGACGCAAAATTTCATAGTCTGGAAAATATTTTTTTTCCGCCTTGTTATTCTAATGGGTATTTTTGAAATTTCTAAAATACATAAAAAGAAAGTTACCCCTCGATAATGCCACGAAACTAAACAGATCTAAGTTAGATGAGGAACATATTGAATACAAGTTTGAAGTCGATAGATGTAGCCTTTTGACCTGTGGAGAACCGACAAAAAAACATAAAAACGAACACTAATTATTTCGGTATGTCAAATTGAATTCTCGCTAAAGCTCGTCTAATTATCTTATTCCCTTGCATGGTATTTTTTCTTTATATTTTCTCAGGTTAGGCCTATTTTATACATATATTTATTTTGATATTATTAATATACCAGGCAAACGCAGAATATGCGTTGTAAGATGAGCGAGATATCTATGCCTATAAAGTAAGATGTAGAACTCTACACACCTTGATAATATAAAATATACTTCATTCGATACCAACGAATCTAGAGAGCCGTGAATTAACAATGCAACATTTTTCTGTTACTATATCTATCTATTCGATGAATAAAGAACATGTAGTACATCATTTTCTTCGAAACGGCTGGTTCGAATTGCATACAGATTCTTCATTCTTCATTCTCATCTCTTCATCGTTTCATTATCACCCGCTCATTCGTACCCCCGTATAACCAAGCTGTTGGTGGGGTCGTTAAGCAACATTAAAAAAAAAAAAAAAGTCGAAGATGTTTAGATAACAAGTTATATTTGTATTATTCATGTTTCTAGTAATAAAAGTTCACTATTGCTTAACCTCTATACCTTGTTGTATCATGATAATATAAATCCAACACGTTCCATCTCATATTGTCTCGTTGATGGTCACGATCGACCGTCTCCGCTATTCATTAGTATTAACGATAGGATGTTTCGATTCGCTGATATTCACGTATACAGCTATGTCAAATGAAGATTGATTATTACAGGATTTTGAAAAGTTGTGTTTTGGAATTCTTTCGATTTGAAATAATTTGTATTTATTTATTCTGTACGTCAGTTAGTTTCTGGTACATGGCATAGAGGATGAGGCGGTGGTTCAGTCGGTAAGGTACTGAGTGGTCATTCAGGAGACGGGGTTTTTAGATTCCTGCTATTGGTTTTTTTTAGAGAGAGAGAGATATCTTGAGAAACTAAATTTGGTTCATTAGAGGACCTTTAGTGAGGATTCAATTTGACATACTGCAAAAAATTGGTGTTCGTTTTATGTTTTTTTTCTCCATGTTTTTTGTCGCTTCTCCACATGTCAAACGGCTACAGCTATCAACTTCAAACTTTTATCAATATGGTTCCTCATCTAACTTGGATCTGTATGGTTTTGTGGCATTATCGGGTGGTAACTTTTTTTTTTTAGAATTTTAAAAATTTCAAAAATACCCATTGGAATAACACAGCGGAAAAAAATATATTTCCAAAAAAATGAAATATTGCGTGAAGTTTAATCACATTTTGATACACATTTTCTAGAAATTTCAGCTTGATCGGGTCAACCATTTTGAAGAAAAAGTATAAAATGTGCCAAATTGGTAATACTCGAAGCAGATTCCACCCATTTTTACCCATACTATTACTATCCGCTCGTCTAACAATGCATATATGGCGTTTACCTAGTTCCACAAGATGAGGAATTGGGAAATTGTATTTTATATATTTCTCAAAACCCAGATAACCAATTAGATTGGGCCAGGGGGTGTTTCCACCACTTCTTCTAGGGCAGTCTTCTTATCAGTCGGTTCCTGCCAGTTCCGACTTCTTCTTACTCTTCTTCACTACTACTACTATCCTCTCCTTCGTCTTTTCTTCCTAAGAGTTCCCTCCACCTTTCTCTATCTTTCCACCATCTCTCATCTACCACTTCCTCCCATTGACTCCCATTTGTATTAAAAATTGTTCTTTTTTTCTTTTAATAACATTGATTTTCGATACAAAATCGTTGTTTCCATGCAAATATGATCGTTTGGACGGGGCACCACAAGGGATTAACTAAACGAAGAATAACGAAGAAAACGCAATAAAAGTATACATTTCATCGAATATATAAATATTGAATTTAATGACGCACTGTGATGATAACCAAGATCTATTGGCGTCGGATGGATAATTAATGGGATAAGGTTTCTTGGGTAATGGGAAGAAAGCGGTCATGGCCTATATTGTACGAAACATCCCAGCATTAGCCCAGACCACGAAGGGTACCCACAAAAAAAAATGTTAACCAGGTCCGATATGTCCCCCATCTCCCGGACCACATTAAACGAGCGCTTTAACCACTACACTGCACGTACCAGCTACAAGTTACATATAACCAAGTGGTCGATTATTAAACCACGCCCACACTAGTAGTCGACTTGAATCGTCCAATCGGTCATTTCTCCCACGGGAACCTGACCACAGTACCACGATCCCCCCCCCCCCCCCCCCCCCCTCGTCGTGCAGTCTACGTGCCGTACACATCGGGTCAAGGTCACTCGGGTCACGACCTCTACGTGGCTGACACAATGACCTCGGCGGTAATCAATCACTGACCAATAGGGTCAATGACCTCGATTACGAGTCTCATCTTCAGCGGGTTATTGATGATGATGACCCGTACACAACGGGAGATGCACTTTACTGCATACAACTGCATTAGACTGCATTTTATAATGATGTTGTAATGCATTTATATATACATATCGTATTCAAGTGGACTATTATATTGAGGTACTTTGATAATACATTGATTGGATATCTCTCTCTATCTCTCTCGCTATACAAATATATGTATATATATATATATATATATATATATATATATATATATATATATATATATATATATATATATATATATATGTATATATATATATATATATATATATATATATATATATATATATATATATATATATATATATATATATATATGTATATATATACATATATATATATATATATATATATATATATATATATATACACACATATATATATATATATATATATATATACATACACATAACTTCTTCTAATGGATTAAGAGTCGCGAATCTTGTCACCAAGTAATCGTTCCTCATTTACATTTGAGGTGACTTTAATTAATAAGGTAGGATCGTTCGGACGGGTCCCAACGAGGATGGTCTCACCACTCTCAACGAATTATTTCATTTTTGTGTAACACATCTGTAAAAGCCGTATATAATCAAGTTATATTATAATAATATTAGTTCATACTTTCATCTCTCGCGGAGTATTTGTTGTCGATTAACTTCTAAGAATTCAGAAATATTTTTCATTCAAAATTATCTAAAATCTTATACCAAGTCTCTATTGACTGATTTATTCCTTGATCTGTGTTATATAACAAAAATTCCCTTCGATATAGTTTTCCTACATTCCCGATCGAAAACGCCTACGAGGACTGACTCCGCTTGCCCGCACAACAGTGGTGTGTGACAAGTAGCCTATTCATGAATCATGCAGGAACCAGATTTGTTAAATTTGTTACTCCAAATTCAATTCATAATCAATTACGCGTTGATATATATATATACATATTTGTTCTCATTTTGTTTTACATATGCTATTTTTATTTATTTCAGACTATTTTGTTTCCTCACTTACATATTTTTTATTTCATTTTCATTCATTGAAGTTAACTAGCTATCATTCTGTAATGGAATATTGGAATGATATTGTGAAAAATTGAGACAAATAATATATAATAATATTTCATGACATATTTCATCTCATATTTTATGTGAGATACTCGTTTTCTCATTCATTTTTATTTTCTCACATCTCATTTATCTCAGAAATCTATCTCATAAAATCATGACATATTTCATCTCATATTTTATGTGAGATACTCGTTTTCTCATTCATTTTTATTTTCTCACATCTCATTTATCTCAGGAATAAGGGTCCTGATGTCACTCATCCAACATCGCACATGTAGCGTTTTCCTAGTTATAATTCGTTAGGTCACATGCATTAGAGACACATACACTGAACCACTTAGGTTAATGTATTTCTCATTAAAATTTCAACAAAATATTTAGAGTAATATACATTCTAATTTTGATCTTATCTTTCGTTTTGTAATTCTTTCATAAACTTTGAAGTTAAAATATACTGTAGTAATTATGAATAGTACAATAACAACTGTCGAGTGATATTTTGAATGTGAGAAACCTCTGATCGTTGGCGAGAATGAATGGTAGAAACGGACGATCGAAAACCGAAAGAAATTTTGAAAATTAGTATTGAATGTTCGAAACGTCAATCGTTTTTAGTTATAGATAGAAAAGACGGTCTTTCGTAACCATCTGAAATACCTAGTACATATTATCACTAAGTACACTGAACTGACTTTAGGGGGGCCCATGCAAGGTGTTTAAAAAAATTAAAAAATTCACCTTCACTAATTTTTTTCGGTGTTCAAAAACCAGTTGAAATGAAATGAAAAGTTCACATCTCCAAGATAATTGTATGCTCTTTAATTAATATGGCATTTTATTTCAGTGAATTCAATCAGTTTCAAGATAATACGTCAATGAATAAGAAGAATGTGATGAAATTCATTGACGTATTATCTTGAAACTGATTGAATTCACAAAAATGAAATGTCATCTCAATTGAAGAGTATAAAATTATCTTGGAGATGTGAACTTTTCATTCAATTACACTGGTTTTGAAAATGGAGAAAAATAGTAAAGATAAATTTCTCGATTTGTGTAAGCACTTAAAGGTCGGCCTCTCAACATGAATTTAGCAACAGTGTAAGACAAAATTTTGATTTTCTTAATACTAGGCAAAAACGCTGGATATGCGTTGTACGATGAGTGAGATATCTAAACAGAATATAATTGAATACTCTACACACCTTGATTCATATAAAATATATTTAATTCAGTGAATATCGAATCTAGGAAACCGTGAATCCATCTCTGTCACATTTTTCTCGCTTATTTCTATCAATTCGGTTGATTTTCTTCAAAACGTCTGTTCCGATAGCATAGAAGTTTGTAATAATGTAGGCCTATATCATTTATGTTTACATTTTGTGGTAATTTGAATGTTTTTGGAGTGATTTTTCCTTCAACTTTTCCGCCCAGCCTAATCTTATAGGGTTTTTAGAAACTTTGAGATGGTATTTCTAAAAAACGGTCCAATCGATTTGACCCAAAAACAACACGATTCTAAGTTGGAAAAGTCTACGCGTACAGAAAAAGTTTCAAGTCAAACAGTCAAACCGTGCGACCTGTGCAGTGCTCCAAAAAAAAACATACAAAGCTCCATAAAAGTGGGATGGAAGTCTTCGCTGTCGCTCATCTAATGATGAATTGAGAGAAAAAAAATCACTATCATTGTTCCTAATAAATATTGTTCTAATACATCATTAAAATTTAAAACTATAATATTCTGAAGAATGTACCATTGTATTTCTTTTCAGCAAAATTCCCTCTCATATAAATACAAAATTTCTCTCTAACCTGGAAAAAAATTATTCAAAACTAATCTTTCTACGAGTTATGTAATTCACTTTATACAAACATGACAACGTAAAATATAATTGCATACCACATTGTTTTGAACGTTCATAATTTCGAGTTCTTTTTTCATTTTTTGTTGATATGTTGATACAAATGTCTAAGCACTTAGTAGTAAGTCACGCGCTATATATCAGATACGTTCGAATTTCAAAAAAGATGATTGACAGCTGTCGACACGCCTACTTTCTCATGTTATTGCACGTTGTTGTGGCGTGGCCGGGTATACTTTGAGAATATTTTTGAATGCAATAAATTGTGAAACGTGCTGTGGAAATTTGTGATGAAAATGTTGAGAAAACGCCATATTTGGTTGAAGGATAACTTGAAGCCATTAACAAAACTGCGTAATCCAATCACGATCAGATGATTACATTAATGAATTAATGGAGGATATTAAAATGGCAAACACAGAATATGCGTATGTAAGATGAGCGAGTGTCTATATACATAAAGACGTATAATCGAAAACTATACACCTTGATCCTATAAAATAAACTCATTTCGATACCAACGAATCTAGGGAACCGTGAATCAATCACTGAAACATTTTTCGGTTATTATTTGTTTCTATTCCATGGATAAAAAACATTTATTACGCTAGGAAAACGCCTTATATGCGTTGTGAGATGAGCTTAGAAGTATGGAAATGTAGAATTAAGAACATTTTGTCAGCTCAATGTACATATACAAGCCATGGATCACTTCAAAGGTTTAAAAACCGCGGCTGTCTGTTGGTATATGGACCTTGGTTTCCCAACAATGGTACCAGTGCCTTCTTCATATCCATCACAGATTTTATAATCGTTTTAATTTATTGGTGACACTTGTTGCTCACATTCAATAGTTCCTTTGATTGCTTTCGTAACGCGATAACGGGACAATTTTAACATTGTATTTCCCATAAGCGAACTCCAAATCGTGATTGTCGGAGAACGAAATTCCATACCGACACTGGGTAAGCAGTGGTAGACAGATGGTCACAGACTACACGCGTGGTGCCAGTTGCGTTCGCATCTGATGTCAGGTTCTCTCGCGAGAGCCAAACCGCGATCGACCGAAGTTGAAAAAATCAATGTCCCAACTTAGGTTAAGAGCGATAACGGGAGAACGGCGAGTTTGATCGAGACCGGATTGGTACCAGCAGATAGGTATTGACGAGACGAACATTTCGTCGTTACACCCATCTCTTTGTGAATCTCCGTTCCTGCACGGCGGCAGAAACAAAAATGTAATATTGTTTCCCATTAGCGACATTTGATACGTGATTGCCGGAGAACGAATCGTTAGATCGACACCGGGTCAACGGTGACTGATAGAGGTTCACTAAATACACCTTCACGTTCAGGTTTCGTTCGGATCGTATGATTAGGTTTTGTATAAGAGCAAAAAACCACTTTGTCATTTGTCATTTTTTCAACATTGTATTCCCCATAAGCGAACTCCAAATCGTGATTGTCGGGGAACGAAGTTTCATATCGACACTGAGTAAGCAGTGGTGGATAGATGGTCACAGACTACAAGCGTGGTGCCAGTTGCGTCCGAATCTGATGTCAGGTTCTCTCGCGACAGCCAAACCGCGATCGACCGAAGTTGCAAAAATCAATGGCCTAACTTAGGTTGAGAGCGATAACGGGAGAACGGCGAGTCGGATCGAGGCCGGATTTGTACCAGCAGATAGGTATTGACGAGACGAACATTCCGTCGTTACATCCATCTCGTTGTGAATCTCCGTCCCTGCACGGCGGCAGAAACAAAAATGTAACATTGTTTTAACATTGTATTTCCCATAAGCGAACTCCAAATAGTGATTGTCGGGGAACGAAATTTGATACCGACACTGAGTAAGCAGTGGTGGATAGATGGTCACGGACTACACGCGTGGTGCCAGTTGCGTCCGGGTCTGATGTCAGGTTCTTTCGCGAGAGCCAAACCGCGATCGACCAAAGTTGAAAAAATCAATGGCCAAACTTAGGTTAAGAGCGATAACGGGAGAACGGCGAGTCGGATCGGGACCGGAATGGTACCAGCTGATAGGTATTGACGAGACGAACATTTCGTCGTTACACTCATCACGTTGTGAATCTTCGTTCCTGCACGGCAGCAGAAACAGAAATGTAACAAATTTTCATCATTGTTTTCCCCATAAGCGAATTTTAAATCGTGATAGTCGAGGAACGATAATCTTATATCGACACTAGGTAAGCAGTGGTGGATAGATGGACACGGACTACACGCGTGGTGCCAGTTGCGTCCGAATCTGATGTCAGGTTCTCTCGCGACAGCCAAACCGCGATCAACCAAAGTTGATAAAATCAATGGCCAAACTTAGGTTAGGAGCGATAACGGGAGAACGGCGAGTCGGATCGAGACCGGATTGGTACCAGCAAATAGGTATTGACGAGACGAACATTCCGTTGTTACACTCATCTCGTTGTGAATCTCCGTCCCTGCACGGCGGCAGAAACAAAAATGTAACATTGTTTTAACATTGTATTTCCCATAAGCGAACTCCAAATAGTGATTGTCGGGGAACGAAATTTGATACCGACACTGAGTAAGCAGTGGTGGATAGATGGTCACGGACTACACGCGTGGTGCCAGTTGCGTCCGGGTCTGATGTCAGGTTCTTTCGCGAGAGCCAAACCGCGATCGACCAAAGTTGCAAAAATCAATGGCCAAACTTAGGTTAAGAGCGATAACGGGAGAACGGCGAGTCGGATCGGGACCGGAATGGTACCAGCTGATAGGTATTGACGAGACGAACATTTCGTCGTTACACTCATCACGTTGTGAATCTTCGTTCCTGCACGGCAGCAGAAACAGAAATGTAACAAATTTTCATCATTGTTTTCCCCATAAGCGAATTTTAAATCGTGATAGTCGAGGAACGAAATCTTATATCGACACTAGGTAAGCAGTGGTGGATAGATGGTCACGGACTGCACCGCGTGGTGCCAGTTGCGTCCGAATCTGATGTCAGGTTCTCTCGCGACAGCCAAACCAGCGATCGAACAGTAGTTGAAAAAATCAATGGCCAAACTTAGGGTTAGGAGCGATAACGGGAGAACGGCGAGTCGGATCGAGACCGGATTGGTACCAGCAAATAGGTATTGACGAGACGAACATTCCGTTGTTACACTCATCTCGTTGTGAATCTCCGTCCCTGCACGGCGGCAGAAACAAAAATGTAACATTGTTTTAACATTGAATTTCCCATAAGCGAACTCCGAATAGTGATAGTCGAGGAACGAAATCTTATATCGACACTAGGTGGGCAGTGGTGGATAGATGGTCACGGACTACACGCGTGGTGCCAGTTGCGTCCGAATCTGATGTCAGGTTCTTTCGCGATAGCCAAACCGCGATCGACCAAGTTGCATAAAATCAATGGCCTAACTTAGGTTGAGAGCGATAACGGGAGAACGGCGAGTCGGATCGTGGCCGGATTGGTACCAGCAGATAGGTATTGACGAGACGAACATTCCGTTGTTGCACTCCATCTCGTTGTGAATCTCCGTCCCTGCACGGCGGCAGAAACAAAAATGTAACATTGTTTTAACATTGTATTTCCCATAAGCGAACTCCAAATAGTGATTGTCGGGGAACGAAATTTGATACCGACACTGAGTAAGCAGTGGTGGATAGATGGTCACGGACTACACGCGTGGTGCCAGTTGCGTTCGTATCTGATGTCAGTTTCTCTTGCGTGAGTCAAACCGCGATCGACCAAAGTTGAAAAAATCAATGGCCAAACTTAGGTTAAGAGCGATAACGGGAGAACGGCGAGTTGGTTCGAGACCGGATTGGTACCAGCTGATAGGTATTGACGAGACGAACATTTCGTCGTTACACTTATCACGTTGTGAATCTTCGTTCCTGCACGGCAGCAGAAACAGAAATTAACAAATTTCATCATTGTTTTCCCCATAAGCGAATTTTAAATCGTGATAGTCGAGGAACGAAATCTTATATCGACACTAGGTAAGCAGTGGTGGATAGATGGTCACAGACTACACGCGTGGTGCCAGTTGCGTCCGAATCTGATGTCAGGTTCTCTCGCGACAGCCAAACCGCGATCGACCGAAGTTGCAAAAATCAATGGCCTAACTTAGGTTGAGAGCGATAACGGGAGAACGGCGAGTCAGATCGAGGCCGGATTTGTACCAGCAGGTAGGTATCGACGAGACGAACATTCCGTTGCTACACTCATCAAGTTGTGAATCTTCGTTCTTGCACGGCGGCAGAAACAGAAATGTAACAAATTTTCATCATTGTTTTCCCCATAAGCGAACTCCAAATAGTGATTGTCGGGGAACGAAATTTGATACCGACACTGAGTAAGCAGTGGTGGATAGATGGTCACGGACTACACGCGTGGTGCCAGTTGCGTCCGGGTCTGATGTCAGGTTCTTTCGCGAGAGCCAAACCGCGATCGACCAAAGTTGAAAAAATCAATGGCCAAACTTAGGTTAGGAGCGATAACGGGAGAACGGCGAGTCGGATCGGGACCGGATTGGTACCAGCTGATAGGTATTGACGAAACGAACATTCCGTCGTTACACTCATCACGTTGTGAATCTCTGTTCCTGCACGGCAGCAGAAACAGAAATGTAACAAATTTTCATCATTGTTTTCCCCATAAGCGAATTCCAAATCGTGATAGTCGAGGAACGAAATTTTATATCGACACTAGGTAATCGGTGATGGATAGATGGTTACGGACTACACGCGTGGTGCCAGTTGCGTTCGAATCTGATGTCAGGTTCTCTCGCGACAGCCAAACCGCGATCAACCAAAGTTGATAAAATCAATGGCCAAACTTAGGTTGAGAGCGATAACGGGAGAACGGCGAGTCGGATCGGGACCGGATTGGTACCAGCAGATAGGTATTGACGAGACGAACATTTCGTTGTTACACACATCTCGTTGTGAATCTCCGTCCCTGCACGGCGGCAGAAACAAAAATGTAACATTGTTTTAACATTGTATTTCCCATAAGCGAACTCCAAATAGTGATTGTCGGGGAACGAAATTTGATACCGACACTGAGTAAGCAGTGGTGGATAGATGGTCACGGACTACACGCGTGGTGCCAGTTGCGTCCGGGTCTGATGTCAGGTTCTTTCGCGAGAGCCAAACCGCGATCGACCAAAGTTGAAAAAATCAATGGCCAAACTTAGGTTAAGAGCGATAACGGGAGAACGTCGAGTCGGATCGGGACCGGAATGGTACCAGCTGATAGGTATTGACGAGACGAACATTTCGTCGTTACACTCATCACGTTGTGAATCTTCGTTCCTGCACGGCAGCAGAAACAGAAATGTAACAAATTTTCATCATTGTTTTCCCCATAAGCGAATTTCAAATCGTGATAGTCGAGGAACGAAATCTTATATCGACACTAGGTAAGCAGTGGTGGATAGATGGTCCACGGACTACACGCGTGGTGCCAGTTGCGTTCGAATCTGATGTCAGGTTCTCTCGCGACAGCCAAACGGCGATCAACCAAAGTTGATAAAATCAATGGCCAAACTTAGGTTAGGAGCGATAACGGGAGAACGGCGAGTCGGTTCGAGACCGGATTGGTACCAGCAAATAGGTATTGACGAGACGAACATTCCGTTGTTACACTCATCTCGTTGTGAATCTCCGTCCCTGCACGGCGGCAGAAACAAAAATGTAACATTGTTTTAACATTGTATTTCCCATAAGCGAACTCCAAATAGTGATTGTCGGGGAACGAAATCTTATATCGACACTAGGTAAGCAGTGGTGGATAGATGGTCACGGACTACACGCGTGGTGCCAGTTGCGTCCGGGTCTGATGTCAGGTTCTTTCGCGAGAGCCAAACCGCGATCGACCAAAGTTGAAAAAATCAATGGCCAAACTTAGGTTAAGAGCGATAACGGGAGAACGGCGAGTCGGATCGGGACCGGAATGGTACCAGCTGATAGGTATTGACGAGACGAACATTTCGTCGTTACACTCATCACGTTGTGAATCTTCGTTCCTGCACGGCAGCAGAAACAGAAATGTAACAAATTTTCATCATTGTTTTCCCCATAAGCGAATTTTAAATCGTGATAGTCGAGGAACGAAATTTTATATCGACACTAGGTGAGCAGTGGTGGATAGATGGTCACGGACTACACGCGTGGTGCCAGTTGCGTCCGAATCTGATGTCAGGTTCTTTCGCGACAGCCAAACCGCGATCGACCAAAGTTGCAAAAATCAATGGCCTAACTTAGGTTGAGAGCGATAACGGGAGAACGGCGAGTCGGATCGTGGCCGGATTTGTACCAGCAGATAGGTATTGACGAGACGAACATTCCGTTGTTGCACCATCTCGTTGTGAATCTCCGTCCCTGCACGGCGGCAGAAACAAAAATGTAACATTGTTTTAACATTGTGTTTCCCATAAGCGAACTCCAAATAGTGATTGTCGGGGAACGAAATTTGATACCGACACTGAGTAAGCAGTGGTGGATAGATGGTCACGGACCACACGCGTGGTGCCAGTTGCGTCCGGGTCTGATGTCAGGTTCTTTCGCGAGAGCCAAACCGCGATCGACCTAATGTTGAAAAAATCAATAGCCAAACTTAGGTTAAGAGCGATAACGGGAGAACGTCGAGTCGGATCGGGACCGGAATGGTACCAGCTGATAGGTATTGACGAGGCGAACATTTCGTCGTTACACTCATCACGTTGTGAATCTTCGTTCCTGCACGGCAGCAGAAACAGAAATGTAACAAATTTTCATCATTGTTTTCCCCATGAAGCGAATTTTAAATCGTGATAGTCGAGGAACGAAATCTTATATCGACACTAGGTAAGCAGTGGTGGATAGATGGACACAGACTACACGCGTGGTGCCAGTTGCGTTCGAATCTGATGTCAGGTTCTCTCGCGACAGCCAAACCGCGATCAACCAAAGTTGATAAAATCAATGGCCAAACTTAGGTTAAGAGCGATAACGGGAAAACGGCGTGTCGGATCGAGACCGGATTGGTACCAGCAAATAGGTATTGACGAGACGAACATTCCGTTGTTACACTCGTCTCGTTGTGAATCTCCGTCCCTGCACGGCGGCAGAAACAAAAATGTAACATTGTTTTAACATTGTATTTCCCATAAGCGAACTCCAAATAGTGATTGTCGGGGAACGAAATTTGATACCGACACTGAGTAAGCAGTGGTGGATAGATGGTCACGGACTACACGCGTGGTGCCAGTTGCGTCCGGGTCTGATGTCAGGTTCTTTCGCGAGAGCCAAACCGCGATCGACCTAAGTTGAAAAATCAATGGCCAAACTTAGGTTAAGAGCGATAACGGGAGAACGTCGAGTCGGATCGGGACCGGAATGGTACCAGCTGATAGGTATTGACGAGACGAACATTTCGTCGTTACACTCATCTCGTTGTGAATCTCCGTTCCTGCACGGCAGCAGAAACAGAAATTAACAAATTTTCATCATTGTTTTCCCCATAAGCGAATTCCAAGTCGTGATAGTCGAGGAACGAAATTTTACATCGACACTAGGTAAGCAGTGGTGGATAGATGGTCACAGACTACACGCGTGGTGCCAGTTGCGTCCGGATCTGATGTCAGGTTCTCTCGCGACAGCCAAACCGCGATCGACCGAAGTTGCAAAAATCAATGGCCTACCTTAGGTTGAGAGCGATAACGGGAGATCGGGGAGTCTTTTCGAGATCGGATGTATACCAGCAGATAGGTATTGACGAGACGAACATTTCGTCGTTACACCCATCTCGTTGTGAATCTCCGTCCCTGCACGGCGGCAGAAACAAAAATGTAACATTGTTTTAACATTGTATTTCCCATAAGCGAACTCCAAATAGTGATTGTCGGGGAACGAAATTTGATACCGACACTGAGTAAGCAGTGGTGGATAGATGGTCACGGACTACACGCGTGATGCCAGTTGCGTCCGGGTCTGATGTCAGGTTCTTTCGCGAGAGCCAAACCGCGATCGACTAAAGTTGAAAAAATCAATGGCCAAACTTAGTTTAAGAGCGATAACGGGAGAACGTCGAGTCGGATCGGGACCGGAATGGTACCAGCTGATAGGTATTGACGAGGCGAACATCTCGTCGTTACACTCATCACGTTGTGAATCTTCGTTCCTGCACGGCAGCAGAAACAGAAATGTAACAATTTTCATCATTGTTTTCCCCATAAGCGAATTTCAAATCGTGATAGTCGAGGAACGAAATCTCATATCGACACTAGGTAAGCAGTGGTGGATAGATGGTCACGGACTACACGCGTGGTGCCAGTTGCGTTCGAATCTGATGTCAGGTTCTCTCGCGACAGCCAAACCGCGATCAACCAAAGTTGATAAAATCAATGGCCAAACTTAGGTTAAGAGCGATAACGGGAGAACGGCGAGTCGGATCGAGGCCGGATTTGTACCAGCAGATAGGTATTGACGAGACGAACATTCCGTTGTTGCACCCATCTCGTTGTGAATCTCCGTCCCTGCACGGCGGCAGAAACAAAAATGTAACATTGTTTTAACATTGTATTTCCCATAAGCGAACTCCAAATAGTGATTGTCGGGGAACGAAATTTGATACCGACACTGAGTAAGCAGTGGTGGATAGATGGTCACGGACCACACGCGTGGTGCCAGTTGCGTCCGGGTCTGATGTCAGGTTCTTTCGCGAGAGCCAAACCGCGATCGACTAAAGTTGAAAAAATCAATGGCCAAACATAGGTTAAGAGCGATAACGGGAGAACCTCGAGTCGGATCGAGACCGGTTTGATACCAGCAGATAGGTATTGACCAGACGAACATGTCGTCGTTACACTCATCTCGTTGTGAATCTCTGTTCCTGCACGGCAGCAGAAACAGGAATGTAACAAATTTTCATCATTGTTTTCCCCATAAGCGAATTCCAAATCGTGATAGTCGAGGAACGAAATTTTATATCGACACTAGGTAATCAGTGATGAATAGATGGTTACGGACATCACGCGTGGTGCCAGTTGCGTCCGAATCTGATGTCAGGTTCTCTCGCGACAGCCAAACCGCGATCAACCAAAGTTGATAAAATCAATGGCCAAACTTAGGTTAGGAGCGATAACGGGAGAACGGCGAGTCGGATTGAGACCGGATTGGTACCAGCAAATAGGTATTGACGAGACGAACATTCCGTTGTTACACTCATCTCGTTGTGAATCTCCGTCCCTGCACGGCGGCAGAAACAAAATGTAACATTGTTTTAACATTGTATTTCCCATAAGCGAACTCCAAATAGTGATTGTCGGGGAACGAAATTTGATACCGACACTGAGTAAGCAGTGGTGGATAGATGGTCACGTACTACACGCGTGTTGCCAGTTGCGTCCGGGTCTGATGTCAGGTTCTTTCGCGTGAGCCAAACCGCGATCGACCAAAGTTGAAGAAATCAATGGCCAAACTTAGGTTAAGAGCGATAACGGGAGAACGTCGAGTCGGATCGGGACCGGAATGGTACCAGCTGATAGGTATTGACGAGACAACATTTCGTCGTTACACTCATCACGTTGTGAATCTTCGTTCCGGCACGGCAGCAGAAACAGAAATGTAACAAATTTTCATCATTGTTTTCCCCATAAGCGAATTCTAAATCGTGATAGTCGAGGAACGAAATCTTATATCGACACTAGGTAAGCAGTGGTGGATAGATGGTCACGGACTACACGCGGGGTGCCAGTTGCGTCCGAATCTGATGTCAGGTTCTCTCGCGACAGCCAAACCGCGATCGACAGAAGTTGAAAAATCAATGGCCAAACTTAGGTTAGGAGCGATAACGGGAGAACGGCGAGTCGGATCGAGACCGGATTGGTACCAGCAAATAGGTATTGACGAGACGAACATTCCGTTGTTACACTCATCTCGTTGTGAATCTCCGTCCCTGCACGGCGGCAGAAACAAAAATGTAACATTGTTTTAACATTGTATTTCCCATAAGCGAACTCCAAATAGTGATTGTCGGGGAACGAAATTTGATACCGACACTGAGTAAGCAGTGGTGGATAGATGGTCACGGACTACACGCGTGGTGCCAGTTGCGTCCGGGTCTGATGTCAGGTTCTTCGCGAGAGCCAAACCGCGATCGACCAAAGTTGAAAAAATCAATGGCCAAACTTAGGTTAGGAGCGATAACGGGAGAACGGCGAGTCGGATCGAGACCGGATTGGTACCAGCAAATAGGTATTGACGAGACGAACATTCCGTTGTTACACTCATCTCGTTGTGAATCTCCGTCCCTGCACGGCGGCAGAAACAAAAATGTAACATTGTTTTAACATTGTATTTCCCATAAGCGAACTCCAAATAGTGATTGTCGGGGAACGAAATTTGATACCGACACTGAGTAAGCAGTGGTGGATAGATGGTCACGGACTACACGCGTGGTGCCAGTTGCGTCCGGGTCTGATGTCAGGTTCTCTCGCGACAGCCAAACCGCGATCAACCAAAGTTGATAAAATCAATGGCCAAACTTAGGTTAGGAGCGATAACGGGAGAACGGCGAGTCGGATCGAGACCGGATTGGTACCAGCAAATAGGTATTGACGAGACGAACCTTCCGTTGTTACACTCATCTCGTTGTGAATCTCCGTCCCTGCACGGCGGCAGAAACAAAAATGTAACATTGTTTTAACATTGTATTCCCCATAAGCGAACTCCAAATCGTGATTGTCGGGGAACGAAGTTTCATATCGACACTGAGTAAGCAGTGGTGGATAGATGGTCACGGACTACACGCGTGGTGCCAGTTGCGTCCGGGTCTGATGTCAGGTTCTTTCGCGAGAGCCAAACCGCGATCGACCAAAGTTGAAAAATCAATGGCCAAACTTAGGTTAAGAGCGATAACGGGAGAACGGCGAGTCGGATCGGGACCGGAATGGTACCAGCTGATAGGTATTGACGAGACGAACATTTCGTCGTTACACTCATCACGTTGTGAATCTTCGTTCCTGCACGGCAGCAGAAACAGAAATGTAACAAATTTTCATCATTGTTTTCCCATAAGCGAATTTCAAATCGTGATAGTCGAGGAACGAAATCTTATATCGACACTAGGTAAGCAGTGGTGGATAGATGGTCACGGACTACACGCGTGGTGCCAGTTGCGTCCGAATCTGATGTCAGGTTCTCTCGCGACAGCCAAACCGCGATCAACCAAAGTTGATAAAATCAATGGCCAAACTTAGGTTAGGAGCGATAACGGGAGAACGGCGAGTCGGATCGAGACCGGATTGGTACCAGCAAATAGGTATTGACGAGACGAACATTCCGTTGTTACACTCATCTCGTTGTGAATCTCCGTCCCTGCACGGCGGCAGAAACAAAAATGTAACATTGTTTTAACATTGTATTTCCCATAAGCGAACTCCAAATAGTGATAGTCGAGGAACGAAATCTTATATCGACACTAGGTAAGCAGTGGTGGATAGATGGTCACGGACTACACGCGTGGTGCCAGTTGCGTCCGAATCTGATGTCAGGTTCTCTCGCGACAGCCAAACCGCGATCAACCGAAGTTGATAAAATCAATGGCCAAACTCAGGTTAGGAGCGATAACGGGAGAACGGCGAGTCGGATCGAGACCGGATTGGTACCAGCAAATAGGTATTGACGAGACGAACATTCCGTTGTTACACTCATCTCGTTGTGAATCTCCGTCCCTGCACGGCGGCAGAAACAAAAATGTAACATTGTTTCAACATTGTATTTCCCATAAGCGAACTCCAAATAGTGATTGTCGGGGAACGAAATTTGATACCGACACTGAGTAAGCAGTGGTGGATAGATGGTCACGGACTACACGCGTGGTGCCAGTTGCGTCCGGGTCTGATGTCAGGTTCTTTCGCGAGAGCCAAACCGCGATCGACCAAAGTTGAAAAAATCAATGGCCAAACTTAGGTTGAAGAGCGATAACGGGAGAACGTCGAGTCGGATCGGGACCGGTAAGTGGTACCAGCTGATAGGTATTGACGAGACGAACATTTCGTCGTTACACTCATCACGTTGTGAATCTTCGTTCCTGCACGGCAGCAGAAACAGAAATGTAACAAATTTTCATCATTGTTTTCCCCATAAGCGAATTTTAAATCGTGATAGTCGAGGAACGAAATCTTATATCGACACTAGGTAAGCAGTGGTGGATAGATGGTCACGGACTACACGCGTGGTGCCAGTTGCGTCCGAATCTGATGTCAGGTTCTCTCGCGACAGCCAAACCGCGATCAACCAAAGTTGATAAAATCAATGGCCAAACTTAGGTTAGGAGCGATAACGGGAGAACGGCGAGTCGGATCGAGACCGGATTGGTACCAGCAAATAGGTATTGACGAGACGAACATTCCGTTGTTACACTCATCTCGTTGTGAATCTCCGTCCCTGCACGGCGGCAGAAACAAAAATGTAACATTGTTTTAACATTGTATTTCCCATAAGCGAACTCCAAATAGTGATTGTCGGGGAACGAAATTTGATACCGACACTGAGTAAGCAGTGGTGGATAGATGGTCACGGACTACACGCGTGGTGCCAGTTGCGTCCGGGTCTGATGTCAGGTTCTTTCGCGAGAGCCAAACCGCGATCGACCAAAGTTGAAAAAATCAATGGCCAAACTTAGGTTAAGAGCGATAACGGGAGAACGTCGAGTCGGATCGGGACCGGAATGGTACCAGCTGATAGGTATTGACGAGACGAACATTTCGTCGTTACACTCATCACGTTGTGAATCTTCGTTCCTGCACGGCAGCAGAAACAGAAATGTAACAAATTTTCATCATTGTTTTCCCCATAAGCGAATTTTAAATCGTGATAGTCGAGGAACGAAATCTTATATCGACACTAGGTAAGCAGTGGTGGATAGATGGTCACGGACTACACGCGTGGTGCCAGTTGCGTCCGAATCTGATGTCAGGTTCTCTCGCGACAGCCAAACCGCGATCAACCAAAGTTGATAAAATCAATGGCCAAACTTAGGTTAGGAGCGATAACGGGAGAACGGCGAGTCGGATCGAGACCGGATTGGTACCAGCAAATAGGTATTGACGAGACGAACATTCCGTTGTTACACTCATCTCGTTGTGAATCTCCGTCCCTGCACGGCGGCAGAAACAAAAATGTAACATTGTTTTAACATTGTATTTCCCATAAGCGAACTCCAAATAGTGATTGTCGGGAAACGAAATTTGATACCGACACTGAGTAAGCAGTGGTGGATAGATGGTCACGGACTACACGCGTGGTGCCAGTTGCGTCCGGGTCTGATGTCAGGTTCTCTCGCGACAGCCAAACCGCGATCAACCAAAGTTGATAAAATCAATGGCCAAACTTAGGTTAGGAGCGATAACGGGAGAACGGCGAGTCGGATCGAGACCGGATTGGTACCAGCAAATAGGTATTGACGAGACGAACATTCCGTTGTTACACTCATCTCGTTGTGAATCTCCGTCCCTGCACGGCGGCAGAAACAAAAATGTAACATTGTTTTAACATTGTATTTCCCATAAGCGAACTCCAAATAGTGATTGTCGGGGAACGAAATTTGATATCGACACTGAGTAAGCAGTGGTGGATAGATGGTCACGGACTACACGCGTGGTGCCAGTTGCGTCCGGGTCTGATGTCAGGTTCTTTCGCGAGAGCCAAACCGCGATCGACCAAAGTTGAAAAAATCAATGGCCAAACTTAGGTTAAGAGCGATAACGGGAGAACGTCGAGTCGGATCGGGACCGGAATGGTACCAGCTGATAGGTATTGACGAGACGAACATTTCGTCGTTACACTCATCACGTTGTGAATCTTCGTTCCTGCACGGCAGCAGAAACAGAAATGTAACAAATTTTCATCATTGTTTTCCCCATAAGCGAATTTTAAATCGTGATAGTCGAGGAACGAAATCTTATATCGACACTAGGTAAGCAGTGGTGGATAGATGGTCACGGACTACACGCGTGGTGCCAGTTGCGTTCGAATCTGATGTCAGGTTCTCTCGCGACAGCCAAACCGCGATCAACCAAAGTTGATAAAATCAATGGCCAAACTTAGGTTAGGAGCGATAACGGGAGAACGGCGAGTCGGATCGAGACCGGATTGGTACCAGCAAATAGGTTTCGACGAGACAAACATTCCGTTGTTACACTCATCTCGTTTTGAATCTCCGTCCCTGCACGGCGACAGAAACAAAAATGTAACATTGTTTCAACATTGTATTTCCCATAAGCGAACTCCAAATAGTGATTGTCGGGGAACGAAATTTGATACCGACACTGAGTAAGCAGTGGTGGATAGATGGTCACGGACTACACGCGTGGTGCCAGTTGCGTCCGGGTCTGATGTCAGGTTCTTTCGCGAGAGCCAAACCGCGATCGACCAAAGTTGAAAAAATCAATGGCCAAACTTGGGTTAAGAGCGATAACGGGAGAACGTCGAGTCGGATCGGTACCGGAATGGTACCAGCTGATAGGTATTGACGAGACGAACATTTCGTCGTTACACTCATCACGTTGTGAATCTTCGTTCCTGCACGGCAGCAGAAACAGAAATGTAACAAATTTTCATCATTGTTTTCCCCATAAGCGAATTTTAAATCGTGATAGTCGAGGAAAGAAATCTTATATCGACACTAGGTGAGCAGTGGTGGATAGATGGTCACGGACTACACGCGTGGTGCCAGTTGCGTCCGAATCTGATGTCAGGTTCTCTCGCGACAGCCAAACCGCGATCAACCAAAGTTGATAAAATCAATGGCCAAACTTAGGTTAGGAGCGATAACGGGAGAACGGCGAGTCGGATCGAGACCGGATTGGTACCAGCAAATAGGTATTGACGAGACGAACATTCCGTTGTTACACTCATCTCGTTGTGAATCTCCGTCCCTGCACGGCGGCAGAAACAAAATGTAACATTGTTTTAACATTGTATTTCCCATAAGCGAACTCCAAATAGTGATTGTCGGGGAACGAAATCTGATACCGACACTGGGTAAGCAGTGGTGGATAGATGGTCACGGACTACACGCGTGGTGCCAGTTGCGTCCGGGTCTGATGTCAGGTTCTTTCGCGAGAGCCAAACCGCGATCGACCAAAGTTGAAAAAATCAATGGCCAAACTTAGGTTAAGAGCGATAACGGGAGAACGTCGAGTCGGATCGGGACCGGAATGGTACCAGCTGATAGGTATTGACGAGACGAACATTTCGTCGTTACACTCATCACGTTCTGAATCTTCGTTCCTGCACGGCAGCAGAAACAGAAATGTAACAAATTTCCATCATTGTTTTCCCCATAAGCGAATTTTAAATCGTGATAGTCGAGGAACGAAATCTTATATCGACACTAGGTAAGCAGTGGTGGATAGATGGTCACGGACATCACGCGTGGTGCCAGTTGCGTCCGAATCTGATGTCAGGTTCTCTCGCGACAGCCAAACCGCGATCAACCAAAGTTGATAAAATCAATGGCCAAACTTAGGTTAAGAGCGATAACGGGAGAACGGCGAGTCGGATCGAGACCGGATTGGTACCAGCAAATAGGTATTGACGAGACGAACATTCCGTTGTTACACTCATCTCGTTGTGAATCTCCGTCCCTGCACGGCGGCAGAAACAAAAATGTAACATTGTTTTAACATTGTATTTCCCATAAGCGAACTCCAAATAGTGATTGTCGGGGAACGAAATTTGATACCGACACTGAGTAAGCAGTGGTGGATAGATGGTCACGGACTACACGCGTGGTGCCAGTTGCGTCCGGGTCTGATGTCAGGTTCTTTCGCGAGAGCCAAACCGCGATCGACCAAAGTTGAAAAAATCAATGGCCAAACTTAGGTTAAGAGCGATAACGGGAGAACGTCGAGTCGGATCGGGACCGGAATGGTACCAGCTGATAGGTATTGACGAGAGGAACATTTCGTCGTTACACTCATCACGTTGTGAATCTTCGTTCCTGCACGGCGGTAGAAACAGAAATGTAACAAATTTTCATCATTGTTTTCCCCATAAGCGAATTCCAAATCGTGATAGTCGAGGAACGAAATTTTATATCGACACTAGGTAATCGGTGGTGGATAGATGGTCACGGACTACACGCGTGGTGCCAGTTGCGTCCGAATCTGATGTCAGGTTCTCTCGCGACAGCCAAACCGCGATCAACCAAAGTTGATAAAATCAATGGCCAAACTTAGGTTAAGAGCGATAACGGGAGAACGGCGAGTCGGATCGAGACCGGATTGGTACCAGCTGATAGGTATTGACGAGACAAACATTTCTTCGTTACACCCATCTCGTAGTGAATCTCCGTTGCTGCACGGCGGCAGAAACAGAAATGTAACAAATTTTCATCATTGTTTTCCCCATAAGCGAACTCCAAATAGTGATTGTCGGGGAACGAAATTTGATACCGACACTGGGTGAGCAGTGGTGGATAGATGGTCACGGACTACACGCGTGGTGCCAGTTGCGTCCGGGTCTGATGTCAGGTTCTCTCGCGAGAGCCAAACCGCGATCGACCGAAGTTGCTAAAATCAATGGCCTAACTCAGGTCTCACCTAACTCTCTACCTTGTAACTTGTGGCCACGCCAGATGAAGGTTCCGAGCGACCGTCCCCTCTATCCTATACCATTGGGCACGGGTGTTTCGAGGCTTCGTATCTACTGTGTAACTTGTGGCCACGAGAGATGAAGGTTCCGAGCGACCGTCCCCCCTATCCCATATCATTAGCACGGGTGTTTCGAGGCTCAGTATCTACTGTGTAACTTGTGGCCACGCCAGATGAAGGTTCCGAGCGACCGTCCCCTCTATCCTATACCATTGGGCACGGGTGTTTCGAGGCTCAGTATCTACTGTGTAACTTGTGACCACGAGATGAAGGTACCGAGCGACCGTCCCCCCTATCCCATATCATTAGGCACGGGTGTTTCGAGGCTCAGTATCTACTGTGTAACTTGTGGCCACGAGAGATGAAGGTTCCGAGCGACCGTCCCCCCTATCCCATATCATTGGGCACGGGTGTTTCGAGGCTCAGTATCTACTGTGTAACTTGTGGCCACGAGAGATGAAGGTTCCGAGCGACCGTCCCCCCTATCCCATATCATTGGGCACGGGTGTTTCGAGGTTTCGTCTCAGTGTGTAACTTGTGGCCACGAGAGATGAAGGTTCCGAGCGACCGTCCCCCCTATCCCATATCATTAGGCACGGGTGTTTCGAGGCTCAGTATCTACTGTGTAACTTGTGGCCACGAGAGATGAAGGTTCCGAGCGACCGTCCCCCCCTATCCCATATCATTAGGCACGGGTGTTTCGAGGCTCAGTATCTACTGTGTAACGTGTGGCCACGAGAGATGAAGGTTCCGAGCGACCGTCCCCCCTATCCCATATCATTAGGCACGGGTGTTTCGAGGTTTCGTCTTAGTGTGTTACTTGTGGCCACGAGAGATGAAGGTTCCGAGCGACCGTCCCCCCTATCCCATATCATTAGGCACGGGTGTTTCGAGGATTCGTCTCAGTGTGTAACTTGTGGCCACGAGAGGTGAAGGTTACGAGCGACCGTCTCCCCTATCCCATATCATTAGGCACGGGTGTTTCGAGGCTCAGTATCTACTGTGTAACGTGTGGCCACGAGAGATGAAGGTTCCGAGCGACCGTCCCCCCTATCCCATATCATTAGACACAGGTGTTTCGAGGCTTAGTATCTACTGTGTCACTTGTGGTCACGAGAGATGAAGGTTCCGAGCGACCGTCCCCCCTATCCCATATCATTGAGCACGGGTGTTTCGAGGCTTCGTATCTACTGTGTAACTTGTGGCCACGAGAGATGAAGGTTCCGAGCGACCGTCCCCCCTATCCCATATCATTGAGCACGGGTGTTTCGAGGCTTCGTATCTACTGTGTTACTTGTGGCCACGAGAGATGAAGGTTCCGAGCGACCGTCCCCCCCATCCCATATCATTGGGCACGGGTGTTTCGAGGCTTCGTCTCTACTGTGTAACTTGTGGCCACGAGAGATGAAGGTTCCGAGCGACCGTCCCCCCTATCCCATATCATTGGGCACGGGTGTTTCGAGGATTCGTCTCAGTGTGTAACTTGTGGCCACGCCAGATGAAGGTTCCGAGCGACCGTCTCCCCTATCCCATATCATTAGGCACGGGTGTTTCGAGGTTTCGTCTCAGTGTGTTACTTGTGGCCACGAGAGATGAAGGTTCCGAGCGACCGTCCCCTCTATCCCATATCATTAGGCACGGGTGTTTCGAGGCTCAGTATCTACTGTGTAACTTGTGGCCACGAGATGAAGGTTCCGAGCGACCGTCCCCCCTATCCCATATCATTGAGCACGGGTGTTTCGAGGCTTCGTATCTACTGTGTAACTTGTGGCCACGAGAGATGAAGGTTTCGAGCGACCGTCCCCCCCATCCCATATCATTGGGCACGGGTGTTTCGCGCCTTCTTCTCTAGTGGATCCATTTATTGAGCAGTCTCATGCAACAAGTCTTCAAGGCAGTTCCTTATCTCTCTCTTATCTTAATATGTCTTCTTATCAACACCACGTCACGTATCTCTCTCTCTCTCTCTCTCTCTCTCTCTCTCTTTCTCTCTCTCTCTCTCTCTCTCTCTTTCCCTCATACACATATCCAGCTCGATACTAGTCGGTTTTGAGGCCCAATCGGTCGAATCACTTTTCTTTTTTTTCAATTGTTCAAGATTACAAAACCCCAACAAGAATAACACGGAGGTAGGACTACGTCCAGGGGTGTGACGGGGCGCGTCAATAATTAATCTTTCTTCAGAAAAAATATATATAGAGCCTAAGTGGACCTCGAATAAACACACATTAAACATATTGTGTCGAGAAGAATTGCGAAAAAAACTTCGTAAATGACCACATGACCCCCCCCCCCCCCCCCCCCCCCCCCCCCCCCCGATACACAATTCCTAACGACGTCCCTGTCCAGTGGCTTGACTTATGCATGACGTCCCTAATAATGGCTACAGGAAAATGCCAGACAAGTCCAACAGGAGTCAGTCCCCCCGCTCATCCAACTAGCACAAACCAAATCAGTGTCACTCTGTTTGGTGCTGATAACACGTGTAAAGGCTTAGTACTGATAAGAGATACCCAACTGACAGATCGACACAGACGGTCGTTGTAGCTGAGAGATGGAAAGACGGTCGTTCGGAACTGGAATGCTCGCATTGATAATTTGGAAAGTCGTTTGTATGTTTTAATGAATTAGTGATGGCGATATTATGTTTTTTTTTTCTTTTTAGACGAGCTTTAGCGAGGATTCAATTTGACATACTGAAAAAAAATGGTGTTCGTTTTTATGTTTTTTTTTTTTTTTCTTTTCTTCTTTTTTTTTCGGTTCTCCACAGGTCAAACGGCTACAGCTATCAACCTCAAACTTTTTTTCAATATGGTTCCTCATCTAACTTAGATCTGTATAGTTTTGTGGCATTATCGAGCAGTAACTTTTTTTTTTGAATTTTAGAAATTTCAAAAATACCCATTAGAATAACATGGCGGAAAGAAAAGAAAATATTGTTATTTTCCTTAAAAATGAAATTTTGCGTGAAGTGAATTACATTTTGATACACATTTCTAAAAAATTTCAGCTTGATCGGATCAGCCATTTTGAAGAAAAAACATAAAATGTGCTAAATTAGTACCACTCGAAGCAGTTCTATCCGCTCGTCTAACAACGCATATATGACGTTTTCCTACTTCTACCTTATTATAATTTCAATATCTCACACCATTCTAAAATTACCATAAAAAAAAACTGAAAATCGACTCTCATCTTACTCGTCTCCCGCATGAAAGTCACACGGTTCTACCACTGCAGCTCCATGCCCTCAGGTATGAAGATGTTTCCGACTGTGCCGTACCGAGTCGCTCCTAGAGCCGGCCTCTCAGCGGCACGGCGCGGTTGTTTACGTCGGGGAACGAGGATCGTCTTCCTTAGCTATAGTAGACCAGTATACGCCAGTCAGCCAGCGCTGTCGGCTGACCGATCCACGGTTATTTTGTTTTGTTAAGTTTTTTTACGTTCGTTACGTTTGTGGGGCACGTGATTTTTTTTTGGGGTTATTTGACATTTTAAGTGTTTTTTTTTTGTGATAATTTTTACGGAAAATTTTAAACCTAGAACATTTTGGATTTTCATACATATTTTTTTAATATACATAATGTATGTACCAATATTTGTGTGATTAAAATCTGGAAAATATTAGTGATTTTATAAATTCATTTTTCGGACTGAATATTGAGTGTGTGGCCCTCGAGTTTATTTTGTTGAATGTCAGAAGGAACTGTGGTTAAAATTATTTAATGACAGAAAACAGAAATATATATAAGTGTCGTGAAGTTGAACAAATGTGAACGAATCGAATTATTATTGACAATTTTTTTAAATCTGTGATTTTTTCCATCAAGGATCTTATTATGAGACAAATTTGGGAAATATAAAGATATTGAGATTTCAAAATATTCATTCCTCGTTTTAAATATCGATTTATTTAATAATATATGAAAAT
>OU015475.1:5111924-5147511 GCA_907164805.1 Brachyptera putata
GGGACGGTCGCTCGGAGGTTTATCTAGTGGGTACACGTTATACAGGAGAGATGAAGGCTTGAAACAGCCGTATGTTAGTGGTGTGGCATAGGGGGGACGGTCGCTCGGAACCTTCATCTCGTGAGGCATATACATGCTGATTATTGTGTGCCTGAGACCGTACCGGCATGTTATGACATTAGGAAAACGCTCCAAGTGGTGTGATAAGAAGTTCTGATGATATCATATTATATTTGTCTATTATATTGGGTTTAAGGACTCACTGTATGATAGCTGAGATCTGATGGCGTCGGATGGATGATTAATGAGTGATGGGATGACGAGATGAAGGTTCTTGGGAGGAATTAGTGTGGCCCTTATGCTAAAACGTTTGGAGATCCCTGGTCTATGAAGTGAATAAATATGTATGAATATTGCGAAGTAAAATTTGAAGGCTTGAAAAACCCTAATTTCTTTCAATGAGATGAGGAACGACAGTGTTTTTGAATTAATTTTCTTACATGGGCGAAACCCCTGTGTGTAGTGGGTGGATGGGGGGGAGGGGTTCGCTCGAAACCTTCACCCTCGTGCACGGTCCCGGGAAAAAATTCTCCACAAATTTTTTTCTTGTTAAAAAACCCAGGAAATTTTAAGAAAAGTTCACTCCCCAAAGAATTCTAGCTCAAAAATTTAAATATAAATTCTTTTTTTGTAAATTAAATAGTTTCGAGAAATGAAAATGAATTTCATCACATTTTTCATTCTTTGATGTATAATTTGGAACGATTGATTAAACAAAATGTTACATAAAATGTATATTATTTAAAGCATTTTTTACTTGGGATGTGAATTTTCATTCAAAACATGGTTTTTAACTGAAAAAAGTTGGGAAAGGGTTTAAATTTTCTCTTTTTTTAAAACACCCTGATGTTTCCCCTAAAGGTTGAACTATCCGTGCGTAGTGTATGGGATAGGGGGGACGGTCGCAAACCCTTTACTTGGGGACACAATTATATACATCTTTATTCAGTCCGTGATTCATACGTACATGGGGGGTACTGATTGGCGATCGACCGTTTTCTTCACAGGATAACCGCCGCCGGAGTTCCGATTTGACAACAGAATCATGCCTATGTTATGTTGGTTAGGTTAAAGGATTTTCCTATCACATCTTTTTCGTTCTTTTTCTCTGTCATCTTTCTCTCTCTCTCTCTCTCTTTTTTTTTCTCTCCTCTCTCTGTCTCCTCCACAAATTTCTGTTCGTTCTCTTTCCCCTTTCTTCTCCACTGGTAGTAGTATATGAAAACACGTTGAACAGCTGTGGCCGGAATAATAAATTCAATATAAATTTTTTATATAAAATTAAAATATATTATATTTATATTATTTATAGATATTATTATATATAAAATATATATATTATATTATTATAATAATATATTTATTATTCATAAAATTTTAATATAATAATATAATATTATATATTATTTTTATATTATATATATATTATATTATTATAATATAAAATATATATAATATATAGTGTAAATATATAAAAATTTTTTATTTTTCAATAATAATTATGTATTATTATATATATAATTTTATAATAATTTTAATTTTTATATATATACGTGTATATTTATATTATTATTGAATCTCTCTCTCTCTCTTGTCGCGGCGACTGACTTCCGTTGTCTCCCCCCTCCCCTCCCCTCGGGCCCGCATGCCCTGCTCGACCACTTCCGGTCGCCCCGCCCCGGACACCACGTGACCCTGTCGGTATGACGTCACGTGCTGGAGTCGGACGAGGACGAAGCGATCAAGAACTGTGATATCGAATCTGAAGATCCATGTTTATACTGATTTATATTGTTGTATTAAGGGGGTGCGTGCACGGGGCTCACGCAAATCGAGAAATTTTACTTCACCATTTGTTCTATGTTCAGAAACCAGTGTAATTGAATGTAAAGTTCACATCTTCAAGATAATTTTATGCTCTTTATCTTCTATTCGATCACGACGGTTTCGAACAGGAAAAATATGAGTTTATATTATTATGAATTATCGCTTGAGCTTTCCATTAATCAATTAAATTTGTATTGTTTTGTTCATCATTATGTGTAAAATTTATATTTTACAATATAACATAAGGGTGCATGCACGGTGCTTACAGAAATCGAGGAATTTATCTTTACTATTTTTTTTCTATGTTCAAAAACCAGTGTAATTGAATGAAAAGTTCACATCTCCGAGATAATTTTATGCTCTTTAATCAATATGACATTTTATTTCAGTGAATTCAATCAGTTTCAAGATAATACGTCAATGAATTTCATCACATTCTTTTCATTCATTGACGTATTATCTTAAAACTGATTGAATTCACTGAAATAGAATGTCATATTAATTGAAGAGCATAAAATTATCTTGAAGATGTGAACTTTTCATTCAATTACACTGGTTTTTGAATAGAGGAAAAAAAATAGTCAAGGTGATTTTCTCTATTTTCATTACCACAGTGCATGAACCCCCTCAATGAGTCCATGTGAGTCGATTTAGCGGATATCAGTATTTTGGTGATAACTTTGAACGGTATGAGATATCGAAAGTCTAATGAAGAGGATACACAGATATTTCCAATACCTTCATGTCGCTGCAAGTGATAATTATTATTTGTATCGTATCGCATAATTGGCAGGCGTATATATACGGTTCAAGAAGGCACATTTCTAACCGTATACGCTTGATTGAGATTAGCGATATCAGATAGATAGTTTATTAATCACACCAATATAGAGGTATTGA
Organism: Brachyptera putata; assembly: GCA_907164805.1. Lineage (NCBI taxonomy): Eukaryota > Metazoa > Arthropoda > Insecta > Plecoptera > Taeniopterygidae > Brachyptera > Brachyptera putata. The sequence continues at coordinate 5,114,712 of OU015475.1, forward strand.
AAGTAATTGACTTCCCTGGTTATTAGAATATTGATATCTCATACCGTTCAGAAGTTATCACCAAAAAATCTGATATTCCACTAAATCGACTCTCATGGACTTTAAGGCGATGCCTTGTTATTTTTAATTTATCAAGATGGTGCTTACTGATCTCTATTGAAATGGTGCATGCATGGTGCTCGATATATATATATATATATATATATATATATATATATATATATATATATATATATAATATATGTATATATACATATATATAATATATAGCTTTGAGTAATAACGCAATAACATGAACGACAGTATTGATATATATTATCATTATGAGTTATGTATTATGATTTTTCTGAAATAAACACATGTGTATAAAATGCATCCACACAATCGATCTGATTTCTAGTTAACATATTCAGTCATAGATTTATATCTTCTTGCGACACGTTTCACTCGCCGTGAATAGAAATAATACACACACCGAGTAAAACATCAGTTGGCGCAATTTGTCATCAATCATTGGACAACTTTCTTCTGGAACTTGCCTTAAGAGTCCAGGGGAGTAGGGCTGTAGTCACGCTCAGGTAAAGGCCCGTTCACAATTGAAATATTGATTATGGAATATGGTATATGGTGTTTAAGCGAAATGGATGATGGCGTTTCCGTGTTACCGTTCACAATGAGAAAATGTGGTTTAGTGATATGGAATATGGAATAAGAAATGAAATAAATCCATTTCTTATGACTATTCTTATAACAGCAAAATTCTGACCAATCAGGTGTCGTTACTACTGGAGTCAAATGAATACCATTAATGTGTTTTGGGGTATTTTATTCCAAGTCAAGCTAGACACTCTCAATCTCTCAAGATCAAAAGGTGTAGGATTACATTTTTTTTGTCGCAATTATAGGTTTAAACACTTTTAACCAATTAATGTTCTAGATGAGTTTTATTTTATCTGTACAGCTGTTGTCGCTGCCACTGAAATTCGAACTATTCAAGACAAAATGATCATTTAAGTGGGCAGTGAACCGGATTTTCCGGTGAACTACTGGCGAACCTACAGTTGCAATAAACGGCTATTGTGGCCCACCTATGTCACTATAACAACTATAACCATATACCATATACCATAATCAATATTTCAATGTGAACGGGCCTTAACCGAGGCAGCTGCCTGAATGGGGTGGTGAGATCGCCCTTGTGGTGCCCCGTTGAAATGATCTTGTCTTTTATCCATAGACTTGATTGGGGAACAATGATTTTGGATCAAGTTTCTAGGTTTTTAATTGTTCTCAAGTATTAGTGTTTTGTTGACAGATATTCATTCTTGGCTTGACTAGGGAAACTAAACACTAAAAAACCCTATACTAGGAAAACGCAGAATTTGCGTTGTGAGATCTGGGATCGAGAAATAGTATGTCAGCTCAATCTACACCTACAAACCTTGGACTACTTTAAACGCTGAAAAACCTTACCTGCAACTTGTAGCTATTTGAAGAGCAACCTGTCGCATATACACTTTGCATTACATGTTGATCCTGATATTTGCTAAAGAAATGTATACTTTTATTGCGTTTTCTTCGTTATGTCTCATCCGATTGTTGCACAAATTATTGAAAATGTGTATGATTGTTGTTTCATTGTATATATGAATTTGAAAGCTTTAGAAAAATTTTCGTTTCGAAGAATTCCCCCCCTGGGTTATTCTTGTAGGGATTTTCCGAATTTTCCGAAACCACGACAGTGTGCGTGGTCGGCGTTAGTCACAGACACACACACAGAACTGGGTTCATTCCATGCGTAATAATAAATCGAACCAAATCGAGATCTCGTAGTACTATCATGCTCCCTTAAGCACCTGCTTTTCAACAATTCTGTTTGCTATTCATCTCTTGTCCGTGTAATTTCTCATAAGACCTGTTAGCGACAAATTCCTCTTTTCGAACGCAGCATTCTGCACTAATGCGCATGGGCAGTAATTACCGGCTTTATCTACAATTATAGGAATATAATACACACAAACATATTTATTGTACACACACACATGTAAGTGTATATATATATATATATATATATATATATATATATATATATATATATATATTTTACTGCTGCTTAACGACCCCACCAACAGCTAGGTTATCCGGGGGTACGCGGATGATAATGGAACGATGAAGTGATGATAGGTGAAAGGACGTTTACAAAAACCCATGCCTTATGCGGGACTCGAACCCACGCCCAACGGTGACTTCAGTTTACTACCTCTAGCTATAGTTATCTTAGCCACCGGGGTGGCTATATAATATATATATATATATATATATATATATATATATATATATATATATATATATATTACTATCAATATTCAATATATAATTAAATAGTGTGATAAGTAATCATGAAACCACACAGGTAGTTGACCACCACAACTATGGACTCGGCCACCAATCTCTTACCACCCTAAACTACGCCCATATCCATAATCCTCATCCGAAGACAACACCAGGACCCTTACCTAATACATGTCGTGCTAGTGCTAGCTAGCTCCAAGAGGCTAGGACTATGATTGGTTAATATCTACTACAAGAGCTACCTGTCATGGCAACATCTCTAGTCTCTTGTATTTCCATTGTTGTTAGCACAAAATCCTGGTCCTGATCTTGAGGTGGGCTTCGAAATGTGACGAATTATTACAGTCTAAGAGACCGTGACTTTGTTTTTACAATATATTGTCATTGTTGATGACTTTCTTAGTAAACATTAGCCCTAACCAATCCCAGCCCTGATCTTGAGGTGGGCTTCGAAATGCGATGAATTATTGCAGTCCAAGAGACCGTGACTTTGTTTTTACAATATATTGTCATTGTTGGTAGCTTTATTAGTAAACAATAACCAATGAAGTCCTAGCATCTTGGAGCTAGATAGCCCTGGCACGTTATTTTGAGTGTTTTATAAGGTAAGGGTCCCTCTTGCAGACCGCACGCTTGCATGATCACACAAACTGCATCACAAACTGCATATTAAACACATCGGAAACTGCATTTAAAATGCATTCATTTGATTTACATAATTCCTTACATGATGTTATTTACTGCTTTATTAGTTTGTCCACACTGTCACATAGCGATGCCAGCATTCCTGGCGGCCGATACGGTAACTAGGTGGTATTACCATAGACGATTGATTATGTAGTAGCTGAGACAGTTGGCTTTTATGGCAGAATGAAACTGATTTGCTTCTGTTCGCTTTCAGGAGGGTTATTCTGTAACTCTAAAACAAAACGAAAACGAGGCCATCTTCGATTGTCCGAACTATTTCGTATACTTTAACACGGTGTATCATATGGGCTCTGACACTTTCGTCAAGCATCCGTTTCGTTTACTGTTATAGAATAAGGGCCCTGGCCTCTTGTCTATGTCTTGAGGAGGTACATTGCACGGTGCTTATAAAATTAGAGAAAATCACCTTCACTAATTTTTTTCCGTGTTCAAAAAACCAGTGTGATTCAATGAAAAGTTCACATTTCCAAGATAATTGTAATGTTTTTCAATTATATGACATTATATTTTGTGAATTCATCAGTTTCAAAATATACGTCAGTGTAAAAATAATTTAGAAATTCATTTTCCCCTTATGTTCAAAAACCATGTATTGAAGAAAATTTAAAATCCCAAGATAAAAGGGTATCCTCCTTTAATAGACACATTTCATTTCAGTTTCAAAAAAAATCAAGAATAAAAAGTGATAAATTCTTGGTTTTTCTTGAAACTGATCGAATTCACAAAATGAAGTCATACTAATTTTAATACATAATTATCTTGAAATGTGAACTTGTCATTCATTACACTGGTTTTTGAAAATGGGAAAAAAAAAGAAAAAATTTTCGTTTTTGTAAACACCGTGCATCAAAATTTTCTGTTTACAACCCCCCCTGGGCAATGGGGGGGGGGGGGGCGCCAAAAAAACGAACGATAACCAAATTGGTATGGCATTCGCGAACAAAAACATACTGTTCGTGAGGTTAAGGGAACAAAGCCTTGTGGTTTGGGGTTTGGGCGTTTCAAAAAAAATACAACCCGTTTGTGAAGTCGTTAAGCGAACAATGACCTCGTAGTTGGTGTGGTCGTCAATCAAAACAATAATACAAACATGTTCGTTAAGTCGTTAAGCAAACACCACCTGTTGGTGCGGTCGTAAGCAAACAGTAATAACTTTTGATGGGTTCGTGTAGACGTACAATAACTTTCATACTTGTGAAGTCAATGAAGTCAATACACCAACCTAGCTATGACCTCGCTGTTGATGGAGTCGTTAAGCGAACAATGATCAGCCATCAGTGAGGTCGTTAAGCAAACATTAACCCAGCTTTTGGTGGAGTCGTTTAAGCGAACAATAACCTAGCTATTAGTGTTGTCTTGAGTAAACAGTGACTAGCTACTATCGGTCGTCGTTAAGCAAACAAATGACCTTGCTGTTGGTGAAGTCGTTATCAAACCATAACTAGATGTAGGTGGAGTCAAACAAACAAATAAGCAATAACAATCAATCAAAATCTGTATATATACACAAATGTGTTTATTTAAGATAATACATCCGTTCTATGGTCATCACATCAGGATTCAAAGAGGCCCCTCCCCCTCTCCTCTTCTCTCTCTCTCTCCTCTCTCTCTCTCTCTCTCTCTCTCCCCTTCCCCTCCTACCCACCCAACTCTTAACAATGCCCAACATACACCTGATAAGCCTAACACGGGTAAACAATATGTTCTCTTATCAGCACATCAGGTCTTGACTGCTCGGAACACCCGACCGTCTTGTGTTGAGATATAGGGGGGACGGTTCGCTCGGAGCCGTCAGCATGTTGTTATCAGTGTCTTGACAGCTCGGAGTACCCGGTCGTCCTTGTGTTGAGTGATAGGGGGGACGGTCGTTCGGAGGCATCAACTTGTTATCAGTTTGTGACGTCAGAAGGGCGGAGATAAGCGGGTAGTCAACTCGTTAGGACACGTTTCTGATGATTGTGGGTAATTAGTGCGGTAGCGTGTCGACACACTATTAACATTCGTTTTATCTCTTCGGTGGGTTTCATGGATTCTGAAGAGAAACTTTTGGAGATGATTTGTATCAAAAAGTTTCTCATTAAGAGTCCATGGGAGTCGATTTAGCTGAATATCAGTTTTTTTGTGTTTCTTTGAACGGTGTGAGGCATCAAAATTCTGAGAGAAGAAACACAGATATTTTCAATACCTATATTACCTACACCATCTTGAAGGTATTAAAAATATCTGTGTTTCCTCCTTCTCAGAATTTTGAAATCTCACACCATTCAAAGTTATCACAAAAAACCTAATATCTGCTAAATCGACTCCCATGGACTCGTAATGAGGAAAGGTTCTAGGTCAGTTTGTTTTGGTACAGTTGGTTTTCAGCACAGTTGAATTTTCGTACAGCCGGTCGATTTCTAGATCAGTCGATTTTTAGAACAGTTAATTTTTATTCAAGTTGGCACATCCTCATTACGCTTGTCGACTACCTCACCTGAAGACGAGTGTACAGCTATGTCGTTTTTCCCATTCGTAATGAGGTTAACCATTATCTATTATTCAATGAAGAATACAGTTAATATCCCATTAATACACCTTACAATCATAACTCTCAACACGTCAATGCACTGACCAATCCTCGCTGACCATCTGTCATCCATCTTTGTACAGACTGTTTTACCGACCGAACCTTCTGAAGCATATTCAAATGTGTTCGATTTTTAGCTGACTGTTTTACCACGGTGGCATTCGATTTTTGAAAGTAAATACTTATATGACGATGTATTGTGTTATTGAATATAAGATCTATTGGCGACGGAGAATGTTATCGTAGTATTAGTTTACTGACCATCTGTCATCCATCTTGTACAGACTGTTTTACCGACCGAACCTTCTGAAGCATATTCAAATGTGTTTGATTTCTAGCTGACTGTTTCACCACGGTGGCATTTCGATTTCTGAAAATGAATACTTATATGACGATGTATTGTATTATGAATATAAGACCTATTGTCGACCGAAAATGTTATATGAGATGGTATGATGGGAGAGATTGTATTAGGAAGGAGATCATCCCGGAATTGACCTGAATGACGGAGGAAAACCACGAAAAAAAAAAACTTTAAGAAGGTCGAACCATAATGGGAATTGAAACCCCGGTCTCCTGAATGACGATTCAGTGTGCTAGCTACTCGACTACTGTCTCAGTTATTGGGTATTTTCCGGTGATGCAAATATATTCACTCAATATTCACCATGTTTTACTATATAGGTACAACAGTTCACCCTCAAATACTACATCTTGTGTCCGAGTTGCAAGGAAATCCATCCTATCAGTTAATTTATACTAGTAGTTGGTAGTTAATTTATTAATATATATATATATATATATATATATATATATATATATATATACGTGTCATCAATCCATAATCATATATCCATCCATCTCGCGGGAGCTCGAGATCAAAATCAGTGATGATGCTCGGAATAAAGCACTATCACCGAAAATGAAAATGGTTTTGACGGGTTGTGGGCTAACGGCTACTCGAGTCGAGGTGGGATAAGAACTGTTCGATAGAGCTCAAAGAACTACACCATCACACGAATTGCGTCCGAATCTATCGAGCCGTTCTTGCGGGAGCTAGAAAGTAAGATTTGATGATGGTGCTCTATTAGATGTACTTCAACCGAAAATGAAAGTATTCCCGCTATTGCGGAAGTACCGCTCCTACGGTCGATATGCGGAAAAAACTAATCGATGCAGCGCAAAGAGCTACCCCATCGGTTTGAGTGTGGTCTAAAATCCATCGAGCCGTTCTCGCTGTGGCTCAGAACAAAATTCGATGATAATGCTGGATAGTAGAAAAAAATGATAGTAGCATAAATGAAAAATGGTTTCGATGATTGTGAGCGAACGGCCGCACTGATCAAGGCCCGGTGAAAACCGTTCGATAGAACGCAATGAACTACATCATAGACCTAAGTTAGGTTAATATCAAGCCAGCCGTTCTTCCAAGAGATCAAACCAAAAGTCGAAGTGGATCGGGAAGAGAACCAACACTGAAAAAGAGGAGTGTTTCAACATACTTTGTTTAGAAAATTTCCCATTTGAGGACATATTTTGTTTGATACATCATTTGTTCAGAACAAACATATTTTGCTAGGTATACATATTGCACAGAAATATTGTGCTAGAAACATATTTTAATTCGAAAAATATTCCATTTCAAACATATTTGTTTGAAACATTATTTTCTACAAAACACTTTTTTTTCAAAACTATATTTTGCCTGAAACATATTCCATCACTACACCTGCACGTTCGATATTGAAAAGTTCTAATCATAGCCCTCGAACCAGCTCCTGTCTCTCACAGCTGTTGCAATGGCGGCTAACAGATGACGCAAAGTACCGAGTAATTCTATTTAATAACCGACTGGCGGACAGACAATTCAATGTCGAATAAATAACGGTACATGAGGAATTCTTTTCATATTGTCAAGTTGGTACAAAATGATGATGATTGGGATGAACTGGGAAAACGAGATGAGAATGATGAGATGCGTATGAGGGTGCAGGTGTGAATATATGTATATATATGTATTTATATATATATATATATATTTATATATATAGATATATATATACTATTATATATATATATATATATATATATATACTTATAATGCACATATTCACGATTCATATACACTGTTCCTATACAGAATCAGTAATGCCTACGTCACGAAACATAACCTCTGGAGGACCAAACAAATTGATCATAGATTCGGAAATTGCAATTATGATATCTATTTTTCTCTAAAATGTTAGACGGGAGAGGGTAAGGCCGAAGCCTGTAATTATTAAAGGGTATAATTACGACTCCCGACCGAAGTGTGGGATCTTGGCCCAGGGAATGGTAAGGGAAGAGTTGGTCCGGGACTCCTGTCAACTGTGGAATAAACTTGTCTGGTTATGCAAGTGTGGTTTATTCTCACCCCGAATAAATGATTACAGCAAGTACAACACGTATGACAATAATACCAATAGTTATACAGCCCTTAGCGTTTTCAGATTGGTGAAGTTAAATTAATCAAGTAATTTAAATCGAATGAAATAAGTCCAGTTAAATTTTGATCAAGTCCAAGGGGGAATCGCCTGTGCGATGAAGAGAAAGAATTTAAGATATCTGTTAGGGTTTGAACCCGGTGATGCGGTCTCCGACCCCAGGCGTACTCCGCGACTTAGCCAAGAAACTCGTACGAAGAAAGTGTACGGGCGACCTGGACAAGTGTGCTACGCCCGCACCGCACACGTTTGGTCAAAAAAACAGATGATCTTAAATTAATAGCGCAACCTAGGATTAGATAAAGGCCTGTTTGACATTGAGTTCAGTAATGGGTCTCCGACCCCAGACGCACTCCGCAACTTAAAACCTAGGAGCTGGAAATAAGATGCTGCGTCCGCACCCTTTACTTTCTCTCAAGACAACAGGATATCTTTATTCAATCGCAAGGTTTGGCAAATCAAAGGTATTGCAAATTTACTATTCATAGACAAAAGAGATGTTAGAGGCGGGAGCCCGCATAACAAATCAACTGCCCGATAGCAAATCCCACAAACCCCTGGAAATACCACACTGGTTATTCACCACTATAAACACTATCGGCCCAATCTCGATAGATAATGGTCACTAACCGTATTGATAATTTCCGACTTGATTGTGAAATGACAGTAGAGTATAGATTTTCTCTAAATAACAGTTAGGGTACTCTGGACTAGTTAAAGCCAGCCACACTAAGTGCTATTATGTACTCGTCTTACCTCTGGGCCAGCTAAGGACAGTGCTGAAACTGTGCGAACTAGCTATGAGCTCTCTACTTGTGAGCTTCGCACGTTATGCGTGCTGTTTTATAGAGTCAATCACGTGGTTTACCACGTGATCTACACATACAATCGTCTACGCTAGAGTAGGCTCGGTCGAACGGTGGTCTCATATATGAATCGAAGTGCGTTCAATGTATTGACCCTGAATCCAGATGCCCGGTGACCTCATCCATATTACGTAATGTGGCTCAATGCAGATCAAGTTAAATACACCGAATTCACTTCGTCCTATACGCCATACTAACTTGTGACTTTAACATTAGAAACACAGCACAATTATTACATCAGAATTACCAAAATAAAAGCTTTATTCATTCGACCACCGTTTGAGAAAGATGCATTGCCTCAACAGGCAAGCAGCCTTTAGAACTGATAAGACCACACTTGATAATTATTTCATAACTATATCCATTACAGTAGGATATATGATTCAGAATAATATCTTATTCTTAAAAGTATAAAATCCACTAAATACATTTGTACTTAAAGGTATCATTATACTGTACTCATCTCTCATGCATATAAGAAGTACGATAATTATCAGGCACTAACCTACAATTCATATTCAATATTGAACTAGTCACTCAAATAATAGACATTATGAAGTACAGAGCAGAAGTATTAACTCTTACTTAAAACGTTCTACACATGATCAAGTGTAGACCACTTGATCAAACAGCTCTAATAGTGTATGAGTATAATAATAATATAATTTATAATTATCAAGATGATCGATTCATTCACAGCGTATACATAGTAACTCTACTGGAAGTTCAAGTCAGCAAATCTCATGAAAATATATTTAATTTTAACTTACAGCTTATGCAACTTAAGTTCAACTTAAGTCTATGCAGAATACGCAAAGTTATACTGGACATTTCAGTTAGTTAATATTGAGTATATTTGGCACGAAATATGAACGATCACAGCTATTGTCGGCGCACTAACTACTTTGTGTTGTTTCTTGAATATTGTGTTGGCCATGAGTATCAAGCCACTAAACACACGCTCACACGGTTGTCTGCGTGGTTGCGTCGTCGGCCGGTGGTTTGGAGGGTAGAATGGCGTCGAATCAGTCGGAGAGGGTAACAGTGAATATGTCAGTCTTCTTGGGAAAGGGTATTCTCATTTGTGAGAGGAGATACTGAAGTAGTACATCACATAGATTCAGGCAAGAAGGAAGCTGCCGTACTTGGCTATGTACTTTTGTCGGCAGTTTCTGTATCTTGACCTCAATTGCTCTCCTGAACAGTTGGTGTCATCATGGAGTATTCAATAATTGTTGTCTTCGTCCCCATCAAGTACTTGAGGTTTTTGCATCTTCTTCTGCAGGGTCCAGGAGCTTGGTAGATGTTCAGTATGTTTGAGGGAATTACTACGACCATTTGTTGTGTAGTGGTCGGTGGATTGGTAAGCGTTTGTTGGTGCCATTGAGATCGGCGGCGTGGTGGTAGTGATTGGGGTGAGTGGAAAGGTTGGACCGAGTTGAGAGTAATCTTCGGTAGGCTTCTCCAGTGGTGTCGGAGGGTGGTTGCCCTTACAGGACATTCGGCTTTCCGGTGTCCCCTGTTCTTGCACAGGAAACAGCGAGCTCGAGTGTAGGTTTCCCTTGCGTTGAACCATTTCCACGTACTTTAGGGCTGAGCGGTGAAACCCGTGTATATAGGTTAAAGCTCAGAGTGAGACTGATTTGCCATTTCTTCTTGGGTCACTTGTTCTTCCCGACTTCCATGGAGTTCATTCATAAGTCTTCTCTCTTCAAGCACGGATCGAACTTGGTGACGTTATTTATTAAACAAAATATTTCAATAGCTTTCTTTTTGTTGACTCCTCAATATGCCCATGTTAACTACCATGTGCCATTACAATTTAAAATGTTTCTTTAGGTGCTGGGAAATGAATCCATCGTCTTAATACTACGTTATACGTTAAGCAATTACCAACTGGTAACCTAAACATTTATTTAACTGTTTATCAATAACCACTCCCAAAATGATCTCATCAAACACTAGCAACTTGTGCGTATGTCTTGAAATGACTTACTTCTTTCATTTAACGAATTTGCTCGGTTGTAGGCTATATACACCCACTAAATGGTGTTCATTAATTTCCTCTAAATACAAGGCGCGGTATATAGTTACCAAAGCCAAAAATTTGCTATATGTTAATGTTATAAGTAATATCTATGGAGTAAGATTGATATATTGTCATACAAGGTGATTTTATTTCCATTTACGTTTTTTATTTATTTCTTTCCACTGAGTATATTGACAACCATTTGCTTAACAGGACAACTTACTTGATTTTAAGTATAGTTATTCCACCAAGTATATCTCACTTGTATTTTCTCAAGTTTCCTCTTTATCGATTTTAAAATGAAGGAGCAAGAGGTTGAAGGCTGGCTATTAGGACTGGGTTCATGTGGAGTTAGTTCGGGTGCGGCGATGATCTCGGGATCGTGCTGAAGCGATTCACTTCTAGTTGGCATCTGGACCAGCTGGTTTTTGTTTCTAAACACGTTCCTAATCGACGCGTATATTATTCCCCATTTGAAGTATACCACGAAGATTAAAAGTAAGGTCGTCATATATACGACTGGTACGATAATATGTTGAATCTTATACCATATAGCCTGTGACGGATATCGTATGTCCTCTAACCTTCTCAGACCATTCGCGATATTCGATGGTCTGAGAGTATGAATCCGAAGCTTCTAAGGTAGCTAAGATTTCCCAATTTCCCTTTGAATTTCCCATGCTCACAATAGCCTCTGTCTTCTCGTTAAGAGATGCGATTTCAACAAGGCTTGAAATGGGTGGTATGTGATATTCAGTCTGTTCGAACTGGAATGCTAGAGTGTCCGTTGTGTGAGGTAATAATACATACTCGTTTGCAAATACGTAACAATAAGCCGGTATGACAATCTTTCCCGTTCCCTGTATTTCAAGTTTAGATATGTTATAGGAGAATACGGTGATCGCTGTGGGCACTGCAGTGAGAGGATATCTTGTTTCACACTGTACATCCACGTGTCACTATTCAGACTTCTATATAATTTGGTTGGTAATTGGTTACCACTAATTTCGTACACAAATCTTTTACGTCTCTATCATTGCCAGTGAACAAAGCATATGCACACGATTTATGCGAAGGTTTCAATACGGCGGTCACTGGTGGACAAACGGTTATGGCTCCTGTAGTGCATGTAAATAGTCTCCTATGTCCAAACTGCATGTACAATTGACGGTCGGGCGTTATTGCAAAGTAAGGGTATCCGGTTTAATGTATATAGCGGCACTCTGATTTCGAGCTTTACTGGTGATTCCAAAGCTCTATAAAGATCAAACCATCGGTTAGTTGCGGTTAACGGAATTTCGAATAAACAGTCGAATCTTGCTTTCAATCGCTGCTGCATGCACTCGAGCAACGCTATAGTACTTGTGTACCTCGCCCAATTCCAAGCTGGTTAGTAAAGACAAATCGGGCTCCAAATGAGGTTGAATGTGTCCTAAGATTTGCAACAATTTCAATGGAGATATAAAATAAGGACTCAATTTCCCCAGCGCGGTTTGTCCGAACGCATTTTCTAATTGGTCAATGTCTTCTTTTATGTTCCTTATGGTGTATTCTAGCTCCCTTAACGAACTCGAAATTGCAAACAAAAGAGTAGTTCTTTCCTGTCATCGGCCTGAAATTTCTCTATGTCCGTCATGTGCGCATCGAGTTTACGTAGAACAGGAATAATCATTTTGATGTCTTTCGTATTTTGAGCTCCCGTATGAATACTATCACGGATAATGTCACTTGTTCCTTCATAATATGGCCTATAGAGTTGTTATATTTTCGATATCAAATATTCGAGAATTTAAATACGCATGTCTTGTCTGTCCATGCTTCCAAACAAGAACTGAGGGTTGACCCCACAATGTTGAACAATCCCCTTTTCTCCCTTTTTATTTCGACGGGGCCCAAAATTTTAACCCCCAAAAGGGGGTTTCGGGCTTTTCCCAACATTTTCCGTTTCTTTTATTAAAAGTTTTTTCAGTCGAAATTCCCCAACCCCAATGCCCCTTATTTGCCCCTTCATTTGCTTTTATTCTTTATATTTGAAACCCCGCTTGTAATCGTGAAATTTTACCCGAAAATTTACTGATTTAACGTCGAGTAAACAAAACCCCATCGGTTCCATTCAAAAGAAACTTGTCCCGGTAAAAAAAAAACCCGGGTTTAAGATCGTGGGCTTGCCCCCGATCGCGACATCCCAAAACACGGGAACCCAAAATTACGGGTTTAAACCCCCCTTTTCCCTGAAAAAAAAAATATGATTTTAAAAAACGACTGTCCCCTAAACTTCCCTAATCTTTTTCCAACCAATGGTAAATTAGGAAATGTTAAAATCGAAAAATATTTAAAAAACCGTTAATGGGGCTACAAAAAACTACCCCCAATTTAATTCTCAATACCTTTACAAAAAATCATCCCCACCAATGTTTTTTTCCCTTGAGAAAAATTACCCGGGGTATCTTTTAAACCGTCCTTTTCCCTTTTTCCTTTTCTTTAAAAATTCAAAAACAAACGATGCATGCCAAGGGGACTTTGATGTGTTTCCAAATAAAGCCCCGGGCCATACAACAGGTCTGGGGCCTAGCGAAAAACCCAAACAAAGTGTGTTTTGGGATTTAAAAAACCCTTAGAGTAGTGATTTTAAATACTATTTAAAATTCTTTATACTATCGAGTTTCAAATTCTCATTTTCACCCCCCTTCCCTTCTTCCTTTTCCCCTTTTCCGGGACAAAACGTTTTCAAACGTTGCAACGGAAAATTTTTCAAAGGTAGACCTTTAAAGGGCCAATACTAATTTAAAAGCGGTGAAAAGCAAGGGGCCCCGTCATTATTCGGGCCACTTTCTATTCTCCTCAAATTTTTAATCATTTAACCCCTTTTAGCTAGCTAAAAAATAGAACATCGCCCAAATTTTCCCTTTTCCATCCATTTTTTCCCAAAAATCAGGCATAGGCCTATATGTAATATTCCTTTTGGGCGGTTAATTATTAATTTACTCCTGAACAAAATGGTATCCACTATTTTCTACCTAGGAAAAAAACTGTTACTTGCCCTGCTGGGTTTTTTGTGGTGGTAACGACCCAGAAAGGTTTGGGGCTCGGGTAGGGCCCTCCTCTCCCTTTGTTTTCCCCGTTTTTTCCTTTCTTCGTCCCCCCCGGTATCACTAAAATCCCCAAAGGGATCTACCCAACCCAAACTAGGGCCCCATCTACGGTCAAAAGGTTTATCTTTTTTCGTACGTGGGGTTCTACAACCCTTTACTCGTCTGACGGCCCCTTCCTCAAACCCGATCCTCGCTCTCAAGCTGTACTTTTACAAATTTAGCCTATTCAATGAACACCTGTTTCCCTTTGTTTCCCATTTTAAATCTTTAAACTTAAAATTTACCGGGGGCTCCCGGGCCCCGATCCATGCGGGCCCCGTAAAAGGGTCGAAAAAAACTTTTTAGCCAAACCCGGTTTAAAAATTTTTTTCATGCAAATACCCAAAGGGTTTTTACTTCCCCTGTTTTGGAGCCGGTTTTTTTTTGGGGATTGCACTTCCTGTCTTTTTCCCCCCTTTTTTTTTTAGATTTTTTTTTCAAATTTGTGTGAATGCTATTTTTAACGGTTTTGGGCAAAAATTGGTGCCAATTTTTGGGTCGACTGCATAAATTTGTCGAAAAAAGGGGACATGTAAATTTTAAACGGGAATACCAATCTCTACCCGGGGCAAAAATAAAGGGGAAATTCCCTTAGACGCGTGTAGGTAGACCTATACGCCCTTAACGCGTTCGGTTTTCATTCGGGCCCAATTCCTTTGGGCGTCTTTACAATATGGCTTAAAAAACCCCCGCAGCTAAGGGGCTAAAGTAGTGAAAAACTTTTGCTAAAACCCCCCCAAAACTAAGGTTTTAGAATAAGGGCAGGGGGAAAGGATCATCCCGGGGGAATGATTCAACAAACGGGAATTTTAGTTTCCGGGAAACCGGGGACCCCCTGTCACCCTTTAAAAAACTTTTTTTTTCCCCCGAGAACACACGGTGCCCCCTGGTGAGGGACTTGGGCAATGGAAACCCTTTTTCCCCAAAAATATCTTTATATTTTCATTTATAATTTTCCCTTAAAAGCATGAGGGAAACCCCTTTTGCCTTTTTGAATAGGTCCTTCCCCCGTGTTAATTTCATGCTGAATAAAAAGTTTCAAACCTAGTTCCTTTCCCTTTCCCCCTGAAAATTTTTGAGTACTTTTTAAAATTTTTTTTTTTTGGGGTTAACTCCTCGTCCAGGTGATCTAGGGGTTTTTTTTTGGGGCCTTTTCCCGCCCCTAATTTCCCACCTTAAAAATGGCTTAAATCTCGCATCGGGTTTTTTCCCTTTTCCCCTCTCGCCACAAAAAAAATCCAAAAAGGGATATTTTGCTTTAACGGTTTTCAAAGTTCCCCTAAAATTAAAATAATTTTTAGCTTTATTTTTTAGTGTGGGGTTTCGTCCCTTTTGCGTACCTATAGAAAATTTGTATACCTTTAAAAGATCCTTTTTCGGGGTTTTAAAAAACTCCGGCTTTCCGTTGAATGAGCACCACATAAACCCTTTTCCCCCTTTTCCTTTACTAAGTATCACACTGCTTATAGGGTTTTAAATATTTGCCAACCTTACAAAAAGGAACTTTCGGGCCCCCGGCGGGCCACCCTCCCTATTTGTAAAGGGGAGTAACCCAGGTTTTTTTTTTTGTTTTTTGTATAGTTCCCACATCACTAGGGAGTAAAGATAAATTTTACCTGGCCAAAAAGTTTCCAGGGTTACCCCCTTTTTCAAATTTCCTTATCTAACTCCTTCCCACACTTTCGACAAGTTTTTCCCGCTTCGAGACATTTTCCTCAACAAAACATTTTTTATTTAAAAGTTTCCCGAAAAAAGTCCCCCTTTCCAAATTTAATTCCCCCCAGTCTTATAAATAAGTTCGGTTTTCCCACAAACCCATAAAATTTTTGGGGAATATATTTTTTTTTCCCACCTTAAACCTTTAAATTACTTTTCCCAACACTGGTAAAAAAAAAAAAAAAAACCCCGTTACTCCTTCAATTTTGCCACTTTTGGGGGGTAGGGGATCCCCTTTTTTAGGGATTTTTTTCCCCCACTACCGAAGGCTTTCTCCCCGGGATCAACCAAAAAAGAAACTGTTTCGGTTTTGAGCCATTCAAATTGCCATTAACAAATTCCCAAACCGACATTTTCCATCAACACCCGGATAGACTTCCCCACTAGAGCTTATGATCTCGCTCCCAACGAGGGGTAATTTAGGGAGCGCGACCCGTTTGGGCGGCTCGGTTCAGAACAGTTATTAGCATAGTGTCCCATCTTGTTACACTTGAAACACTGAACACCCCGATGGTCGGTACGTTCTTGATTTGACGGTCGCAAACCCTGTGGATAATTGTTGAACCGCGGGGCTGACTGTTGGGTACCCGGAGAATAATTATTCGGTCTGGCACTTGATTGCGGTCGGTTTCGCATATAGTTTCTAGGTCCTGCGTTGGACTCGCGGTTGGGTCGATATGCCTCTTTGTTCGTATTATTGAAATAAACGTGTCTTGTGGGAGGCTGACTTTTGAACGTCACCGGCCTATCAGAATTGTACTGCGAGGGTTTATTAATAGGTGTGTATGTGTCTTTACTTTGTTTTGAAAGTCTGTTTTCCCCTTGCACATTAGAGATTGTTACTGTGCCCACTTGATGTCTATGGATCCCCTGAACAACAAATCATTTTGTTCTTCCTCTTTTGCAATTCTTAACGCATCGTCCAAAAGTTGCAGGAGATTTGGACAGAACAAACCGCTTGATTTGCGGACTCAACCCCTTAAGAAATTGATTAAGCAAATTCTCCTCCATAGCCATCTTCCGCCACAGAGTCTCGGCAGGTCAACAGAAGGTTTCAACGCTTTCCGTGCTGCTAAGCGAAGCCTAGTCTCGTAATTACACACGTTTTCACCGGTTTTCTGAACGCACTGTAGAAAATTGTGGGCGTAAAACGCATGTGGTTCCGGTTCTTTGAATCGCTGTATAAGAGCTTGCCTTAACGCATCGAAAGAGGACGTGAGAAGGTCAGGTCGCGAATCTAGAAACGCAACGCTTCCCCCCCTTAGTCTAAGTCGGGCTACCGTCGCCTTCTGCGTGTCACCCCAATTCCCTAATTGAGACGCACCCTCTAAAGACGCCAGAAAATGATCAATAGTTTTAGTAGGATCATCCCCCGTAAAGTAATCAACCAATTGCAACACACCCCCCATCACATTCATAGGAGCCTCCATTGTCTTTCCTGTACCTGACGTTGTAGCCATAAGTAATACCCAATCAATCGGTTCCCTTTTCCCTGGCCACAAATATTGCTCGTTATCTCACGAAACACGTAACTGATCAGTAATTGTTCACCTCAGGTATTACATCGACGTGATTGATAAGATGAATGGAACTATTACGACAAAAATAGTACTTCCGCCCACTCGCACACTCGCTTACGCATTATCAGTTCACTATCGACTTACTACCAACCCGGAGAAATGACTTTCGAACATTAACGAACCAAAATTGACGAAATTCACTGTGAAGGGTTCAACTTCGATAAAATAACTGGTGAATAGTCTCAAAGAGATTCCCAAATGAATAAATGGATCCCACCGCTGTCACCAATTGTTAGACGGGAGAGGGTAAGGCGAAGCCTGTAATTATTAAAGGGTAGAATTACGACTCCCGACGAAGTGTGGGATCTTGGCCCAGGGAATGGTAAGGGAAGAGTTGGTCCGGGACTCCTGTCAACTGTGGAATAAAACTTGTCTGGTTATGCAAGTGTGGTTTATTCTCACCCCGAATAAATGATTACAGCAAGTACAACACGTATGACAATAATACCAATAGTTATACAGCCTCTTAGCGTTTTCAGATTGGTGAAGTTAAATTAATCAAGTAATTTAAATCGAATGAAATAAGTCCAGTTAAATTTGATCAAGTCCAGGGGAATCGCCTGTGCGATGAAGAGAAAGAATTTAAGATCATCTGTTTTTTTTGACCCGGTGATGCGGTCTCCGACCCCAGGCGTACTCCGCGACTTAGCCAAGAAACTCGTACGAAGAAAGTGTACGGGCGACCTGGACAAGTTGCTACGCCCGCACCGCACACGTTTGGTCAAAAAAACAGATGATCTTAAATTAATAGCGCAACCTAGGATTAGATAAAGGCCTGTTTGACATTGAGTTCAGTAATGGGTCTCCGACCCCAGACGCACTCCGCAACTTAAAACCAGGAGCTGAAATAAGATGCTGCGTCCGCACCCTTTACTTTTCTCTCAAGACAACAGGATATCTTTATTCAATCGCAAGGTTTGCAAAATCAAAGGTTATTGCAAATTTACTATTCATAGACAAAAAGAGATGTTAGAGGCGGGAGCCCGCATAACAAATCACTGCCCGATAGCAAATCCCACAAAACCCCTGGAAATACCAACACTGGTTATTCACCACTATAAACACTATCGGCCCAATCTCGATAGATAATGGTCACTAACCGTATTGATAATTTCCGACTTGATTGTGAAATGACAGTAGAGTATAGATTTTCTCTAATAACAGTTAGGGTACTCTGGACTAGTTAAAGCCAGCCACCACTAAGTGCTATTTATGTACTCGTCTTTACCTCTGGCCAGCTAAGACAGTGCTGAACTGTGCGAACTAGCTATGAGCTCTCTACTGTGAGCTTCGCACGTTATGCGTGCTGTTTTATAGAGTCAATCACGTGGTTTACCACGTGATCTACACATACAATCGTCTACGCTAGAGTAGGCTCGGTCGAACGGTGGTCTCATATATGAATCGAAGTGCGTTCAATGTATTGACCCTGAATCCAGATGCCCGAGACCTCATCCATATTACGTAATGTGGCTCAATGCAGATCAAGTTAAATACACCGAATTCACTTCGTCCTATACTCCATACTAACTTGTGACTTTAACATTAGAAACACAGCACAATTATTACATCAGAATTACCAAAATAAAAGCTTTATTACAAACATTAGAGAAATAAATATCGTCACTCTTTATTGAAATCTAGTTGCAGGGTTGAACTAATTCGATGTACAATCAAGCCATAAAAACATTAAATAAAAGTTCCATTCCATGGTCTCTGAAGGACAAAAAATAAGTAAAAAATTCTGAAATTGAGATGACGATTCCTGGTTTCCTCTAAAATAAGGAAGATGAATATCGTCATTATCAAAGCACTTTCAGGTTTGTGATGACCTTTAATAAACCAATTAAGTCTCGTATCAACCCATAAAAAACAACCATAAACATTGCATTCGACTTTTATCAGACAGAGATATGATAAGGATATTCAAACTGCATCTCATCACGTGAAGACAGCTGATCTATGTCAAAGTGTGTGAACCTAACCTCAAATATTACTCGTGGTCGTCATTGAGCTCGTGCCAGGACGCGACTAGAGCCGAACTTACCCGAACATTGCCGATGTTGATACAAGTGACAATAAGTGTTTTCCGAAGATGACTGATGATACCCGAGCCTAGCCGAAAGTTTCAGAAGACAATATAATTCAATACAGTTTCCGAATACTATCGTATAATATTGATATTCAGTTTTTTCTGAATTCAAATTGGTAGCTCTCCGAAGCAACACGGGTCGTCCTGATGAAGGTAGATGCGATTCTACCGAACCGTCGAGTTTGTAATAGTGAGTAGGCATTCTCATTATTATTACAAGTGACAATATGCGGACTAATAACCCTAAAGACATATTCAACATGAATGTGTATATATATACCGGTATATATATATATATATATATATATTATATATATATATATATATATATATATATATATAATATATATATATATATATATATTTATATATTATATATATGTATATATATATATATATAGATATATTATATATATATATATTTATATATATATATATATATATATTCCGTATATTCCGATATATATATATATATGTGTGTGTTTGTGTTTATCCAGTATTAGAATTTCGATATTTCACCAAAAACTTCAATATTCCACTAACCGTCCTCAGCGCTTGAAGCAAACAAATAAACGCAGCGTTTGTAACAAGTGCCTTCTTTCAGTTGCTGTATTCTTTTTTTTCGCCTCGAAAATCTCAATTATATGCGTAAACATTGTCTATTCGTCGAAAGTCAACGTACTCTCCTTTGTTCAAATAATTCATTCCAACATAACGATCGGTGGTCCTCCATATGCTCAACACTTACCGATCGCGGGTCCCGAACCGTCTTCTAACGATGCAAGAGTGTTGATTACAGTGGGGCTATGTTTGTGTGACGAAACGATCGGTGGTGTATTGTATGGTTTTAGTACAACGGTCAGTGGTTCCGATCCGGATGTATCGATTGCAGTGTTGTCATTAGGAGATAATGAGGTAAATGGATGTCCAGTCAAGTAATTAGCATAACGGGGAAACGATGTAGATACAACGTGGATGTGTGGTTGAGTGTTCGATATATGGTTTGATCAAGTCTGACGACTATAATATATATATATATATATATATATATATATATATATATATATATAGTATATATTATATATATATAATATATATATATATATATATATATATATATATATATATATATATAGGTGTGTCTACATCTCTTTCATCTTACAATCTTCTATTCTGCGTTTCCATTTTCATATTCTACTAGGCAAACGCAGAATATGCGTTGTGTGATGAGCGAGATGTTGATAAAGTTGAATCTGAAACTCTACACACCTGGGATCACACGAAATATACTTCATACAATACCAACGAGTCTAGGGAGCCGTGAATCTATCAGTGCAACATTTTTCCGCTATCATTTCTATCTATTCGATGAATAAAGAAGATGTATTACATTATTCTCTTCGAAACGGTTGGTGCGAATTGAATACAATTTTAATTATGTGTATAATTTCTGTGTTTGCATTTGAGGAAAACTCGAATTATTTCAATGAGATTTTTTTTTTCATTTTTTTTCGCTCAGCCTAATCTTATGGGGTTTCTAGAAACTCAAACTTTGAGATGATGTTTCTAAAAATGGTTCAACCGATTTAACCCAAAAACAATAGGGTTCTAAGTTGGATAAGTTTGCGTATACAAAAATTCTCATGTCGATCGGTCAAACCCTGTGACCTGTGCAGTGCTTACAAACAACAAATAAAAAAAGCTTCATAAAAGTAGGATGGAAATCTTAGCTACGCTCATCTAATAATATCATTGAGAAGCCCCGTTTCTACAATACAGTATGTATCTATAATAAGATGTTAAAGACTGAATATAATTTGTTGCCCAATATTACAAATGAGCGAGTCACTGCCACTGAGATACGTCTGTTGCTTGATAAACATAATCAACGTGACAGACGTTGGACGTTCACACTTCGCTGGCAGAGTGTCACAGCCTATTAGAGTGCTTATTTCACTGCCATCTGGACACTCTCATTGTTACTCGGTATCGACAAGAAGGCCGTGGAGAAACACGTGGGTTAACGCGCTCGCTTCATGGTGATCCGGGAGGCGAGGGGAATTTCGAACCCAGTTTGATCCCTGCCACCGTCCACCTTTACTTGGGTGTTACATGGTTTCCCTCTGTAGTCTAGGCTAATGCCGGGATGGTTCCTACAATAAGTCGGGCCATGACCGCTTCCTTCCCACTATCCTTCTCATTACCCAAGAACCTTCATCTCATCATCTCATTAATCATCCATCCGACGCCATTAGATCTCAGTTATCATAACAGTGCGTCGTTTAACCCAATTTTAAAAAATCGAATGCTGATATAGTTCGATATTTTCGATCGTTTCCGAAGTAGCACATTTCGGTATCGTTTACGATTTCTTCATCGATGGGCAACCCTAATCATTATGAACTTATCTTTCGATCAAAATCTTTCTCTTGTAATACATCTTCTACACGATTAATCAAAGTCCAATTATCCTTTCTTATAAAAACTTGACAAAATCAATCAGGTATAAAAAATGAAACATCAATTTATACAATAACAGCCTCTGGTTAAATTCGACACATTCTTTGTATTTATCCTTCAATCGGAAGTCTTTCGTATCCTTTATCATTACCGATTGTCTGTTCCGAGCCTTCAGTTAACACCTCTGTGTTTATGAATAACACATGAAAAGATGATTTCGAGAGAAGATATAATTATTAAAGATAATTAGATCAGAAAGATGATTGGAGGTTGTTTTTTTCGTCACTTGTTTGTGAGTTTTTAATATATACTTGACTGTATTATTTTAGTATTCATATTTTGTTGGATGCGCTGTAATATAATTAAAGGACAACATAACCTTGAAACTAGATTTGAATGAATGATGATGACATTTATTTCCCTAATATTAGAGTTAACTAGAAATCATAAGATCATTTTTTTTTTTTTTAATAACATCGAAACTTGATACAAAATCATTGTTCCCCAATTAAGGCTATGGGTGAAAAATGAGATCGTTTGAACAAGGCACCACAAGGGCGATCTTACCAGCCCAAAGAATTTTTAAAATATGATAACTCATTTAACAAACATATCAATTCTTAAATAAGGCAGTCATTTAGGGTTAGAAACCAATTCAAACAAATTCTCGGTGGGGAGAGAAATCTTGATTTTTTTATTATCTTGATCTTCTTTTTTTTTCTTCTTAAAATCTTCTTCCATCTCTCTTTTTATTTTAATTGAAAGAACTTATAAAAGAAATCATAATTGATTTATTTGTCCTCCAGGACCCGTTTTTTCTGAGTCGTGACGTAGACATTACACTCGATTCTGTGCATGTTTCTATACAGAATCGGCAATGCCTACGTCATGACTCATGGTCCCTGGAGGACAAAAAATATCAATTTCTTAAATTGAGATGATGATTTCTAGTTTTCTCTAAAATTAGATAAATTAATATCGTCTTTATTCCTCGAAATCTAGTTTTATGGTTGTCCTATCCTGTAAGAACATCCTTTAAGAATTCACGATCACCCTCGTGGTGCCTCGTTCCAAACATCCTACCATATCATTATCACCCTTAATCGGGGATCAATGACTTGGTGTCAAATTTCACAACTTGTAAAGAGTATAAAAAAAATACTTCAGGTTACGATCGAGTGTTCCCCTATACTATTACATTACCGATCTGGTATTCCGAACATTTTATGAAATACAAGTTACCAACGTCGATTAATTTTATTATTTACCCGCTAAAAACGAACATCAGTCCCGAGTATTTTTTTTTTACATATTTTAAAATCCAATTTGTAGATAATTTGAATATATATTGACAATTATTCTGACGTGTGATTAGAATGTATTGTTTGTTTGTTTTGTTATTTGTTTGTTGTTTGTTCGTTCATTAAGTGAGGATTCTTATAAGAAAGATGAGCCACACCTGATAAATTAGTCTGATATATAATCTCCTTGATGCAGAAGATAATAAAGCGTTAAGAGGCCTGAGGAGTGGGTTGGATTTATTAAGAATGCAACTTACAGGGTATTCGAAATAATAGCAAATACAATTGTTAAGCCGCCCCTGTGGCTCAGTTGACTATCGCTAGTTGTAGTAACTGAAGTCACCATTGGGCGTGGGTTCGAGTCTCGCATAAGGCAATGGTTTTTTGTAAATGTCCTTATCACTCTCTCATCGTACCCCCGTATAACCTAGCTGTTGGTGGGGTCGTCAAGCATCAATGAAACAAAATGTAAAATTATTTAATTTGTTATTTCAGGAAAAACCAACCCACAGTGTAATATTTTCAGTGTCAACATAACATATGAACGATCGTGGTGACTTCCCATATGAACATATTGTAGTGAAACTGCTTCACAACATTCAGAGAAGTATCTTATGAAATACTGTCGATCCATAATGAACATTCACAATATGTTACTTGTTATTTAATGTAACGGTACGCTGTGAGGTGAAAATTCGGCGGCTAAAATATCGAGTGTTACTTTTACATACAACTGATCTTTACACATTTGTTATTAGAACATTTAACTAATCAGCACTTTCTACCAGTATTCTCTGCACCTTATCAGGTAATTCATTCGTTAATTTTTTGTCCTGCACTCCTCAAGTTTCTTGCTCATTCATACATGTCCACTCATCCTGTCGGAAACTTGATCAAATCTTTATTTCACGAAATAATAATTCCGCTTGTAAATAATCATTTTTCATAATTTATCCGAACCGAAATCGCATCGTAGTCTTAAAACAACCATGAGGTTCAGCTTCTTAACGATCTTTTCAATTCATCCTCAGCCCTAATTGAGAAATAACGATTGTATTTAAAAAGTTCCATTAAAAAAATCATCAATATGGAAAATGATAATAACCACTTATATCCACCATACATACTCTTCAATAGTGCCTGACTATACACTTATATATATATATATATATATATATATATATATAAATATAATATAAATATATAACTCGGAACACCCACATTAGCATGGTACGAACGGACGTGCCTACATGTCAACATGTGTTATATAAGTAGGTAATATTGAAGATGGTACAAAAGGTCCACACCCAACTCAGGACCGCACCCTACGGATACCTGTTGCAACACGGCACAGGGAGATTCGAAAATAGAACACTTCTCGGGTATTGCGGAGAAAACCCATTGAGACAAATGTCATCAATGCTATATTTATATATATATATATATATATATATATATATTATATATATATATATATTATATATATATATATATATAGAATATATATATATAGATATATGAATATATATTAATATATTAGAATTATCAACAATCAACTTGAACACCATGACTGAATTGCCTATGACCAAACTTTTTGTCGATAAAGCTTCCGTAAAACCACTGATTCAATAAATTGAAAAATAGAGGATAATATGTAAATAGCATTCAAATTCTCCAACTTGTGTACTCAACCCATCACAATGTCAGCCACATAACTGAACCATAATATGACAATAAACATTCAACAACTAGCATTAGTGAGCTTGGGTCAAGTCCCAGCTCAGTACACAGGTCAGCACTTCCAATATAATCATTGGGGCTGCTTCCGTGCTCAGTCAACTATCGCACTGTGTCCGTTGTCCTGCTGGTACGAGTCCTGCGTAAGACATGGGTTTTTGTAAACGTCCTTTCACCTATCATCACTCTTCATTTCACATTACCATCCGATCATTCTTACCCTAACATTACTTAGCTGTTGGTTGGTTCGTTAAGCAGCATTGAAAAAAAAGATATGGATAATACTTTGATGACATATTTTATTATTGAGATTATTACTAATTACTGAAATTGGCAAAAATAAATATCGTAATTATTCGTTGGAATCTAGTTTTGGGGCAGTGATGTCTTTTAATATAGGACAAGAAAAGACGGTTTACAAAACAGAAGTTCACAAAACATAATTAAAATGAATTAATTATTGAAGTGCAGATAAAATGGCAGTTGCCCTACCAGCTGGGAAATAAAAGTGTGAATGAGTGTGATTATTTCTAGCCAGGTTGTAGTCTTAGAAGAACGGCGTATAAACAAGAGATTGCAAATTCACGTCGACTTTCTTGGTAGAGAAGGGCGAACTCAGATGACCTTTTTAGCAATGCTTATTGTTTTCTCTGCTGTCCAGTGGGGACTGGGGGGTCACTAGCGTGGGGCGAGAAATTTTCAGCAAGTCGGTTTTTGAATGGAACCAGAAACAATTATTAAAAATCAAAATATCTGTGTGAATATTTTTGTTTCTGGTCGGGTGAAATTAAGAAAAAATTAACCTGAACCTTAACCCTGTACTCGAGTCAACAATTTGCCGCCCTCGGTAGCTCAGTCAGCTGAGGCATCGCTTCAGAAACTGAGTCACCGTTGGGCATGGGTTCGAGTCCCGCATAAGGCATGGGTTCGAGTCCGCATAAGGCATAGGTTTTTGTAAACATCCTGTCACTTATCATCACTTCATAGTTTCATAATCATCTGCTCTTTATGAAAATATGAAAATATTATACAGATTCATTTAAAATTCCATAAAATTTTGTAAAAACTTCTGGTCATTGGAACTATGATATTATCAAATTTCAAAATTTTACTATTTTATTTTATTTATTATTCATTAGTCATTTTATTATTTTCATTTATTTATTATCTTCGTCTTTATCGGAAAACCAATACCTTTGTTCCAAATTTTCGATGTTAATAATTTAAAAAAAGTTTACAAGTCGATTAATCGAGTTAGACAGTGTTATCAACTTTTCTCATACTCAACATCCCAAAGAAGTTAAATTTTTAAATATATTGTACTTTCAGTTTTTATAAATTCGTAGGTCTTTTTTCGCCCCCATTTATATTCTTCAAAAAATTTCAATTTTTTAATAATCTTAATAAAATCCCTTTTTTCATTTTCATAAATTTGTTTAAAACCTTTTAAATTTAAAAAAATTTTTTTAAAAATTTTTTCAGGATTTTTGAATCAATTTTGTTCAATTTTTTAAAAAACCCTTGACTAAAGTATTGTTTTTTTTACCTGTACCCCTTTTTGGTATCCCTATTGCGGGCAGCCCACAAAAAAAGACATTTTCCCCCTTATTGTACAGTTAAAAACCCTAAAACAAAAATTTTTCATTAAAAATTTCATCAACGCACTACTTAAACCCGCTGGGTTGTTTAAAAAGGGGCCCTTTTAATAAAGAAAAAAAAAAACACTTTAAAGAAATAAAAATTTAAAAAACTTTATTTCCCCCGAAAAGCCATTTCATTTCTAGGCCAAAACCTTTTCAAAGCCACACATCAAAACTTATTACTAAATTACATGACACCCAAACGTGACCGTCTTATTTGTCCCAATGGGCCAAGGGGAGGTCTACAAAAATCCTGGGACCAAGATCCCGGGGGTTCCGGGTTTAAAGGGTTCCCAAACGGGGGGTTTTTTATAATTTTTTTTTTTGCGTTGTGGGTTTTTGAGCTGATGATAGTTGAACCCTTTTTGGTTTTTTTGAATTTTTTGAGGCGATTGGTGTTTTTGAGAATTAGTTATTTGGACTGTGAGTTTTTTTTTTGAAAAAAAAATTTCTATTTTTAGACGGGGTTTATTTGTTGGCAACCTTCCCTGTGCATATCATTAAAGAATGCAAATGTTTGGGTTTTTAATGTTTATTATTACTTTAAAAATCCCAAAACCTGATAGACAGCGGGTAGTAATATGGGTAAAAAAAGGTAAAAACCCCGCTTTGGGGTGACCAAATTTTTGCAATTTTATGTTTTTTTTTTCGAAAAGGGTGACCCGATCACTGAAATTTTTTTCCTTTTTAAAACCCCCCCCTTGTAACCCCCCAATTAAAAACCCCAAAAAAATTTTCCCACAACATTTAATTTTTTGAGGGGACGAATGAGAGCTCATGATTGAAGAGAAACAATGGCTATGTGGAATTGGAAACCCCCCCCCACTTACATCAGTTTTTAAAAAATTAAGCTAATGCATTCTCATAAGGGGCCTTTTTTCCCCCAACTCCTGTTTTTGAGAATTTTCCGCCTTTAAGGCTCATTTACAACCCCCCTAAAAGGAAACAACTCAACGAGACCCCCCCTTAGCTAAAAAATTCAGTGTCAAAAATGCATATAACATAGCTGTGGACCCCGGGTGAACGTTTGTGTAAATTGCTTCCACCCTTCCCAAAAATATCTTATAAAAACTGTCGATCCATATAAAAATTCAAATATTTCCCTTTTTTAAATTTTTTCCAAAGTACCCCTGTGAGGGTTCCAAAAGGGAAAGGTTTTTCGTAAAAAATTTTCCAAAATTAAATTAATTGTGAATCTGGGGCCCTTGGGGGCCCCGTGGGTGGGGGGGTTTTTGGGAGGGGTATTTGGGGGATCGGGGTAAACCCCCCTCTATCCCCTTTCTCTCTCCTCTCTCTCCCCCTCCCCCCTCCTCCCCCACTCTCTCTCCCACACACCACACACCCCCTCTCTCCATTCTCTCTCCCTCCTCTTTTTCTTTTTCTCTCCTCCCCTCCCCTTCCCTCTTTTCTCTCCCCCTTCCCCTCCTCACAAAAAACACACCCCTCTCTCCATATACCCCATTTTTCCCCCCTCCCCCCCCTCCTTTTCCCCCCTCTTCCCCTCCCCCTCTTTTTTCTCTCTTTTTTCTCCTCTCTTTTTCCCTTTTTTCCCCCCCTTTTTTTCTCTCCCTCCTTCTTCTCTCCCCTCTCCCCTCCCCTCTCTCTCTCCCCTCCCACACACCCCACCCTCTCTCTATCCTCTCTCTCTCTCCCCTCTCCCTCTCTCTTCTCCCCTCTCCCCTCTCTCACACACGGACGTGTTTCGGCCCCCCTCGACTGGGCCTCGATGAAAAAATAAAAGCTAAATTCCCCCTTTTTTCCCGAATCACGTGTCGGGTAGTTTTAGATAGGGGGGATAAACCCAGCCGATGAAAACCAAACAGGTTTCAAATTTTTTAGAAAAAGCCTCTGCCTTCAATTCATCTCTCTGGCCCTTTTTCTTTAAACCCGGATCGTAAAATTTTAAGAAAGGAAAAACTTTTTTTGCGATTTTAATATTTATATATAAAATATAAAGTTATATTGTTATTTTCATACCAACCCTCTAAAGTGTTGAAAAAAGGAAAAATTTATGGAAATTTAAAGGGCTTTTTTTTTTAATTAAAAACACCCCAAAACAATATATATATATATATAAAATATATATATATATAATATAATTAGTTATCCTTCGGTAAAAAATTAGGAAACCGGGGAACCCCCCGAATTACCCGGGGATTTCCCGGGGAATTTTTAAAAAAAAATCAAAAAAACCCCCCAAAAAAAAAAACTAAAATGACCACAATCCCTTTTCCTTTCCCCGGGAAAAAGAAATTTTTTTAAAGGGAACTAAGAGCGGGTTTACAGGGGGGGAAACAGTACCCTTCACTTGGGAACCCACAAAATCCCGGGGGGGGGGTGCGACAGATTTTAAAACGCATTTTGGGCAAGTTGAGGAGGGCTGGGAAGGGAGGGGGAAAATAAATCATGTAAGGGGGAATTTTAAATTTTTCTCGGGAGCTTGAGTGAAATTTTTAAAAAATTATTTTCTAAATTTGGTTTTTTGGGTTTCACAATTAAACCCCGGAAAACCCAGACGGGGACCCGGGTAACAGATTATTCCCTGGAAGCATTAACCCTAAACCCACCCGGGGACCCCGGGGACCCGAAGGCACACCAATTATTAATTATATATATATATATATATTTTTGAGTAGACTCATTTAAAAAACTACTTAATTATCCTAAATATTCCCTTTTTTAACAAAAATTAAAGGCCCCAATATTAAAATTATTAATATCTTTATATATTAAAATATATATAAAAAATATATAATATTTATATATAATCGAGTTTCGTGAAAAACCCAAAAACTTTCCAAAAACATGAATTCCAATTTTTATTCTAAAATTTCCCGGTTTAGGTTTTTTTGAGCTCAAACCTCAAAAGCAAACATTTGGGTTGGGGGTTTTCCCCGTGTTTTCCAATCAAAAAAAAGATTAATTAAAATGTTTAAAACCTTTTGGTTTTTTATATCGTTTCGGGCATTCTCAACATAACATCTCCCTTTAACCCCCTTATTATAATTGCCCCAACGCCCGTCTCCCATTTCCCCGCTATAACCCTCGTCTTTTCGATCCTCAGTATCCGGGTTTTGGAAACCCAATGGCACTTTTTTGAATTTCCCGGGTTTTCCCCGCCAGGTCGGGCCCGAGGGGGCGCGGGGTCCCCTTAGTTTTCGGCGCATGGTCCCCCTGTGGTTAAAGATAGGCTTGCCGGGGGGTTTTCTGTTTAGATGTATTATGCGATATGACTATGAGGAAAGTAGAAGGTTTGCTTTTTTAAGACTGGGGGAACGCTGAATGTTTCGTTTGTTTGGGTAGCGAGATTTCCTTTTAAGTATAATCTTTAAACCCCCACACACCTTATCATATAAAAAGAACTTTTTCGATGTTAATAAAACAGAGAGCCTGAATTAAAAATGTACCTTTTTTTGCTATTATTTTTATCTATTCGATGAATAAAAAAAACATGTATTTCATTATTTTCTTCTTTTCCCTGGTCCGACTTGCATACAATTATTTAAACAAAAGTTTTCCCTTCCGTGTTCACATTTGGGAAAATTTAAATTTTATTGTGAGTTTCATTTTTCAATTTTTTTTCACCGACCTTATCTTAGGGGGTTTTTTAGAAATTTTGCGATGATGTTTCCAAAAAATGCCCAAAACCGTTTTGACCAAGAAACTATGCAGTTCAAAGTGGATAATTTATGTAACAGAAAAATTTCATGTCGATCGTAAAACCCCTGCGACCTGTGCAGTGCCCAAAAACAAATCAAAATAAAACTACGACAAGCTCCGTTATAAAGATTATTGCAGGAAATTTTCGCTAACCTTATCTAATCAATTATGTGGTGCATGCATGTGCTTATAAAAAAAGAAATTCATCTCTATTATTTTTCCTGTTTTCACGAACCATGTTTTGGGTTAAATATATCACTCCAAGATTTTATACTCTTCTATTTTATGCTTTCGATTCTGTGGATTCTCATTTATAGAATAATGGTTCCAAGAATACAAGAATTGATGAAATTCATTGATGATCATCTCAAAAGTGATTTTAATTCACAAAATAGAATTCCATTAGTAATGTAATCATTATCTTGAATTGATGTACTTCTTCTCCAATCACACTGACTCGTGAATTTAAAAAATTCATAAAATTTTCTTATTTTATAGCACCGTACTTTATCCCCCAATTAATTTGACGAATTTTAAGGTGTGCGGCACGGTGCTTCGCAAATCAAGAAATTGGGTTCTTACTAAAAAAACATAACATGTCCAACGCTTTATATGATTAAATATTATGGGATATAATAATAAAATGATAATAAGAATGATATAATAAATAATAATATATAAATAAAAATAAATAATAAATTTAATAATTAATAGATTTCGAATGACAATTAAATTTTTCTCACATCGTGTCTCTTCAAATCGGGATTATCTCTAATATATTTTCCACTTTCAAAAACATGTAATTGAATGAAAATCACATCTCCAAAAATTGTAGCTCTTTAATTAATGAATTTTTTCTTTGTGAATTAATTGTTTTGTGATAATACGTCAATGAATTTCATCACATTCTTTTTTCCATTGTCGTCATCTTGAACGATTTAGTTCCTAAAATAAATTGTCATATTATTTAAGAGTAAGAATTATCTTGAGTGACTTTTTATTATCACACTGGGGTTTTTAAAATGGAAAAAAATAGTGTAGGGGAATTTGGGGTGTATTTCCTCAATCTGATGGTTCTCATTTCGTGTCTCCTCCCGCATTGAAATCTCCGATGTAAAACGAGTCACAGGGGGAAATTTCGGTTTCATACCGTTTTTATTTTTTTTTATCAGATAGAATTCTTTCTGTCAGTTGGGGTTTTTGTAATTGATGGGTTTGGGTTCATTAAATCATTGATTAAAGTTATTTAGGCGGTTAAAAATAACACAACAAGTCCTCTTTTGGGGAACGGGATGAATATATCAATGAATCAAAAGATATAATAAAAATAATGGGAAATATGAAAAAATATATACCTTGCATGTTTCTCTCCCCCCCCCTCCCCCCCCCCCCCCCCCCTACAAAACATTTTTTTCCATCGTGGCGTACCTGAAGATTATTTCACCACCCAAACCCACTCTGCCGTGTTGAAGCTTTTAAAGGGTGCATGCGCAATTTCTTATAAAAATAGAGATATTCACCTCCCTTTTTTCTCTATGTTCTAAACCAGTATTATTGAATGAAAAGTTCACTCTCAAAAATAATTCCATGCCCCACTTTTAAAAGCCTTCATTAAATGAATTCTTTCAGTTTCAAGATATACGTCAATAAATTTAAAAGAATGATAATTCATTGCCGGTCACTCAGAGATTGAATTTACTAAAATGAAAAGTGATAATAAAAAATTAAAAGCATAGATTATCTTGGAGATGTGAACTTTTTATTCAATTTCACTGGACTTGAAAATGGAAAGATAGTAAAGATAAATTTCTCGATTTGTGTAAACACCGTGTATGACTCCCCCTCCCCCCTTTCCCCATAACATTTATTTTTCCATCGTGTGCATAGCCTGAAGAAGTATACACCAGCTAACACCTAGCGCTGCGGGTGTTAAAGTTGTTTTAAAGCTGTTAAAAATTGTTAATCTATAAACAGTTGACGGCCCCAAGCGGACGGAGATTAATTCTCTGCATTAATTCAATACTTGTTGTTAATAAGGTGATCATAGTGATTAGTGTTGTTTTGCGCCTCGGGGCAGCGGCGATAAAGAAGGGCTACTGTGTTATTCCGGTGTATTATTATTGGAAGGAACCAGTTCAAAATGAACTTATATTTTTAAAAATGACCGTCCACTTTACTACTGTTTTTAATTTTTTTTATATTTAATTTTTATATTAAGAAACTTTTTTTTGTACGTTGGCCCCAGGTACGAAACAAAAACCGATCACAAAAAAATCTACACATATCATACTCGATTTTTAACTTTTTGAACTTTATATTTTCCTTGTACAATCTGTCAGGTGATTTAAAAAATATTGACAGGAAAATCTGGAAAATATAACCCCGATTCTACTCAAAAGTTATATGCTATAATTGTTCTCCAATGTGAATTATAAATATTTAAGTATAGTGTCGCTGATTTTTAAACTGTTCTTGC
>OU015475.1:5153011-5165511 GCA_907164805.1 Brachyptera putata
ATATATATATATATATTCATATATATATATATATATATATATATATATATATATATATATATATATATATATATATATAAAACTGATGTGATTTGATCAAACTTCAAATTATATTGTTCGTATAATGAGAGAAAAAAGTCAAACTTACCCCAGTCTACTATGTCTCAATCACATAATAACACAATGATAATATTATGTTATAATATAATAATAATAAGCCGCAAATATCGGTCGAGTGGATTGATTGAGTGTTCAGTAACAACTCGCGGTGAGACAGTTAAACGTTTGAAGTACAAATAATAAATCAGAAGACAAGTAGAGAATGTAATCTTGTTGATTGATAATAGAAGTGATGTATTATTGCGATAACAGAATGAGATGTGATAGAACTTATCTTAGATGGACATCTTGACTACAAACACACATTTGACATGACATTCTGTCTCTCTCTTTCTTTCTCTCTTTCTCTCTTCATCCCTACGTCTATCTTTCTCTCTCTCCATTCTTACGTTTATCTTTCTGTCTCTCTCTCTCTCTCTATCTCTTTAATAATTCATCAATTGATATCCTTTAATAATTCAGCTATTTGTTTAAAAACTAGGAAAACGCCATAAATGCGTTGTTAGACGAGCGGTATGGGTAAAAATGGGTAAACACTGCTTCGAGTGGTACCAATTTAGCTCATTTTATGTTTTCTCTTTCCTACCCGAAAATTTCAAGAAATGTGTATCAAAATGTAATTCAGCTTCACGCAAAATTTCATTTTTTTGGAAAATATTTTTTCCGCTGTGTTATTCTGATGGGTATTTTTGAAATTTCTAAAATGCATGAAAATAAAACTTACCACCCGATAAAGCCACAAAATTTTACAGATCCAAGCTAGATGAGGAACCATGATGATTAAAATTTTGAAGTTGATAACTGAACCGGTTGACCTGTGGAAAACCGATAAAAGAACATGAAAAAAAAAAAACATAAAAACGAACACCAATTCTTTCAGATCGTCAAATTGAATCCTCACTAAAGCTCGTTTAATGAATACTCTATCTTCTCACACATTTGCATTGTTTTTCTTTATAAATATCAACAACATTTCCTATAAAATAATTTTATTTATTACAACATATTCTCTCGACATCTGTACATTCCTGAACATTGTTCTTCCCTTCAATTGTTTTTTCAAACCATTAAACCAAGCCTCAACATACCCACAAACAGTCTCATCCACTTCTCTAGGAACACTAAAAGAATATAATTCAAACTTCTCACACACACAGAAATCAACCAACACTTTATATACATTGAGTGGTACACGACATAAGCTATCATTGGGTGATCTATACCAGTAGACCACAGGGTAACCAATCAGAATGCCGAATAAAGTTGGAATACACCAATCACAATCGACTTCCAAGGTCACATGCTTGGGAGAATATAAATCTGAGGAATCATTTGTGGTTGGATATTCAATATCCAGGGTCTTTAGACTTATTGTATGAGAATTAATTACTTTCAAGGTCTTTGGATTTTTAGGGTCGTGATTCGGTGGATGTTCAACGTCTAAGGTGTTTGGATTTATGGGATTATAGTTCTTTGGAGATTCAATATGTAAGGTCTTTGGATTTTTAGTATCATAATCCATTGGACACTCAATGTTTGAGGTCTTTGGATTTTTAGGGTGGTGATTCTGTGGATATTTAACATCCAAGGTGTTTGATTTCATAGGATCATAATTATTGGGAGATTCAATATCTAAGTTCTTTGGATTCTTATGAACAAATTTATTAGGATATACAATATCTAATGTATTTGTTTTTTCAACGTGTGATGGCGTTTCTTTTTCAGTGCCCACCCAAAACTTTGACAGCGCTGCCAAAACGGATGTCACCATTTTAAAAATCTGTTCATGGCTAACCGAATTTTCATCGATTAAAAGTGGTTTGTCAATGCCTTTACTTATATCAACGAATTTCGTTTTGAAAACTAGTTTTTGATTTGCACTTTCACATTCTGGATCATTTACGAGATAGTTTATAAGTCTTTTAATATCTATAATAAAATAATCATCGACTAGACAAATCAATAAAATATTTTTGTTAAGTAGTCCTTCCATTTTGAGGTTATGTATCAAGTTAGAGATGACAGTTTTGGTTATTCTAGGTCCAATATCCCATAAGAATCCTTGTTTTATGCCGAAATTCACAGCCTCTAGGTTGGTAATGATGGTACTAAAGTGTGGCCGCCATTTTGTGTTGAGAAGTTGGGTTAGAGTTGACTTCCATTTGTTCGTGGTGGTGTCACAGTAAGCCGCCATTTTGTCGATAGTTGAACTACACAGAATTATCTGTAACAAATGTAAAGAAAATTATTGAATTGTTAATTGTGAAATAAAAACTTCGTTTGGGTTTGAGAAAGGGTTTGAGAAAACATGAGAAAGTAGTATATATTTAAGGTTTTCCTACAATATTTAAATCACTATAATGAGTATAGGATCAGCAATTTGCTCTCGATAATATATATCAAAATGTCAAGTAGGCCTAATTAGAGTAAATGGCGGTAAAAAATGGAATAATATCAGTTTTATATTTTGTAATTTATATTTTTTTCATAGACTGATACACTACGGCCTCCTTGAAGACATCAAGCTGAAATATTATTCTATTCATTTTTGGTGTATATTTTTTAAATTGTGTCAAAATTAATTGCTTCTTTGCACACTATGGTCAAGTCTTGAAAAATGATGGATGTTGATTCCCATAGTTAGGTTGTCCCGCACTACATACGTGTATCACAAGTATGGAACTTTAGCCCATGCTAACAATACAATCATGTAAATAACGTCGGGAATACATATTTGAAGAGCAAGGATTGGCTTTATCGTAGAGATGACATTGCTCCATATTTCAGAGCTTTTTGGCTTGGTCCACATATGATTATTATAGCACTAAATCATAAATAAATGTCAAACCTCAAGAGATTTTGTTCATCTCGAGTACACCGTGATCTCGCCGCAAGAATGCACCACTTTCAGTTAGTAAAGTTAAGCTAGCAACAAGCACTCGACAGATCGAAACTAACAGTCGAACCATAGTCGAACAATGAACGTTACAAAACATCAAAAACGCCAACTTCACACTAGTGAATTTCTTTCAAATTATAACACAACTAACGGAGCCTTAATGTCTCTTTTTTAGTGTATTTCTTACAAAACTACTTAATAGTAAAGTGTACTTACCAGTTATCAATATCCGCCTAATAAATCTAGTAAGTAATTCCGAAAGAATACATCGTTTTTGGACGTGTTACGAATGGTATGTCGCCCATTGCCAAGTAGGAGGGCCTATTTCCATGACTACCTGTTAGATGGAAGAGAGAGATAGAGGCGACGCGTATACTTGACACACTTTTGACATAACCTTACTTAACGAACTAAAACGTCATTTCAACTGTTTAACGAGTCGGTTTTACGTCTTTTCTATGTTTGTGTTGATATTCATATAGTTCTACGTATGATTTAAATGAGTGAACAGTGAAACATTGGATTAAAATCAAGAAAACAGGTAGTTTTTTTACAATGATTTGATGTGTCAACTTGTCTTAGCCTTGACATTTTAGTCTTGTTTTTTACTTTGGTTGAGGCCAAGAATTGGCGGTTCTGCCAATAGTTGTAGGCCTACACTAAAATGACTCCTGTCTTTTGGAAATACAAAATCGACAGATAATTCAGGCCTAGGCTTATGCAAATTTATCGTCAGGGCTATGTAGGCCTAACTGCACCCTAGGCTATAATACCATTATAATACAGAGCCAAGCCCCTTTCCTATTCTGACCTTCAACTTAGGACTAGCAGCAATTGCAGATTATGTATGAACTAGTTACTGACTAATTATTCAGTACCATTAGGCCTAAACTATGCTCTGAACAGCGGACACTTTGTTGGGGCAGACGTAGGCCTACATGTTTATTTACATATTTGTAAACAAACCGTGGCAGGTGCATCAGTCGTTAGCATTCCGAACTATCATTCAGGGGGCCAGGGTTCGATACCCACTACGGTCGACCATGTTTATAAAGGCTAATTTTTTGTATTCCTGTATTGAAATTAATACAGAAATTGTTCTATAGGACCCAACTTTATTTCCGTTGTCCGAAACAACATACCGGTATATCGGCTATAAAATTATCTTTCATCTCATCCATTCCTCCCATGTGTAAGACTCAACATGGTTGGCATAATCGAAAGTGTCCTTGAATGCTGTGAAGCTTATCGGCCCTAGGACTGGATTTAGGTATTTTCCATTGAACGATACTTTTCAAGTAATATAATAAAGTGGGGCTAAACGTCTGCAATCTTGTGATTTTTTAAGGATGTAACCTACTAGGCACAACACTTTGTACAGCTCGTGACAGCACTTGACTTGAAGGCCCATTGATTGTAGTCTGTTGAATAAACTAGGCGAACGCAGAGTGTGCGTTGTAAGATGAGCGAGATGTCAATATACCGTAAGTCCGTACCGTAATCGAAAACTCTACACACTTTGATCATATAAAATGAACTTCATTCGATGCCAATAAATCCAGGGGGCCGTGAATATAACAATGCAACATTTTTCCGCTAATATTTCCATCGTTTCGATAAATAAAAAAGATATAGAAATTATTACGGGTACCGGTATATTATTAGCCAAAACGGCTGATCCGAATTGCACGCAAATTTTCATTAATGTGTATTATTCTTGTGTTTACGTTTAAGGAAAATTTGAATTAATATGGGAGAGATTTTATTTTTCAATTTTTTCTGCCCAGTCTAATCTTATGGGGTTTTTAGAAACTTTGAGATGATGTTTCTCAACAATGGTCTTAACCGATTCAACTCAAAAGCTATACAGTTCTAAGTTGGATAAGTCCGCCTATACAAAAAAAGTTTCATGACGATCGGTCAAACCCTGCAACTTGTGCAGTGCTTACAAAAAACAAAAAAAACACAAGCAAAGCTTCGTAAGAGTAGGATGTAAATCTTCGCTACTGCTCATCTAATTATCAACTGTTTTTGTTTTTAGTTTTTCGTGCTGGCGACGTTGGCAGCGCTGAGGATGAAAAAGAGACGTCATTGATCAACGTCATCAACAAGGATTAGAAGATGTCACGCCAAGAAAAGAAAAATGCTGGCAGCTTTGTAAGTTTTTATCTTTGACTTTTCATATTCTTTGTATTGTTTACCGCTGCCCTGGATTAACATTTATAAGGGACCGGTACAGGTTTATTCAACATCATTCATCTGCTCATTAGGCCTATTACCCCTCAATATCGTTTTTGGGGGTCGTTACGAAAAAAATGGTAATCGTCGTGTTGAAATCGTATTTTCCGTCACTTGGGATTTTAATGAGAACATGGGGAAGATCGATCCTTGGTTTGATCCCCGCCACCGTCCATCTTCCCGGAGTTTGTTCATGGTATAGACATACCTGGAGCTATAATCTAGTTCAATGCCGGGATGGTTTCTACGATATAGGCCACGACCGCTTCCTTCCCACTATCATTCACATTACTTTACAGGTCAGAAACCTTCAACTCATTATCCCATTAATAATTCATTTTGACACCAATACATCTCAATTTTTTTTTTGCCATGTTAAAAAAACGACCAATCATTGGCGAGAGCGACGCATGGCGGCACGGTAACCGAGCTGAAAACAACGCTTAGCGAATACCGCGTTCATGGAAAGCCAGCTTTAGTCTTATTAGACGAGCTTTAGCGAGGATTCAATCTGACATACTGAAAAAAATTGGTGTTCGTTTTTTTTTTTTTGTTATGTTTTTTGTCGGTTCTCCACAGGTCGAACGGCCATATCTATCAACTTCAAACTTTTTTTCAATATGGTTCCTCATCTAACTTAGATCTGTATAGTTTTGTGGCATTATCGGGGGTAACTTTTTTTTTATGAATTTAAGAAATTTCAAAAATTCCCATTAGAATAACATGGCGGAAAAAAAAAGAAAGTATTTTTATTTTTCAAAAAAATGAAATTTCGCGTGAAGTTGGAATACATTTTGGTACACATGTCTAAAAATTTTCAGCTTGATCGGGTCAGCCATTTCGAAGAAAAAACATTAAATGTGCTAAATTGGTACCACTCGAAGCAGTTTTTACCCATTTTTACCCAGACTATTACTATCCGCTCGTCTAACAACGCATATGGCGTTTTCCTAGTTTAAAAGCAATCTTCTTCAAAAAATGTAGTCCATTTTTCCTTATTTCCTTTTTACCAGCTATGAAATAGTCACTTATAAATCAGTTAGCATGATAGATTGATTGCTCGGGTGTCATATTTGGACATCAAAAGAGACATAAAATATGTTATAGGCTGTACAACTTGAATTGTTTGTCTCAACTTCTTGGCCTTCCTGTAGTCTAATAATCACATAGGAAGTATGCATGCATGCAGGAAGGATGGGGTGGGGAAGGAAGAGGAGGGGAGGGGGGGGGGGGGTACGCACAAACTATTGTTCTCCAAGTGAACGATTAATAGACTAATTCAATAGACTTGACGAATTTAATTGATAATTCTTGTATTGTGTAGGCTAGCATAACAATTCCTGATCAATTAATTTGATACACCAAGTTCAAATATAATGAACTGAATACTAGTAATTGAAGTTGAAGTATTTGGCGTTTTAAATAGGGGGGCCGTTCCTCCCTAGTGATGGGACATTGAAAATTTTCAGAAAATTTTCAATACATTGAAGATTTTCAATGAAAATTTTCAGAAAATGTCCCATTCATTGAACATTTTTTAGAGTATGTCCAACTTTTTGACATATTTTGAAAAATCTAAGCATGGAATTCACTAAATTCATTTCAATAACTTGAAAAAAAAATGATTACCGAAATAAAAATCGTCAAGTTTCATGCGATTGATTAAAAAAAATCAATAAAATTTATTGTA
The DNA here is from genome assembly GCA_907164805.1 of Brachyptera putata. Lineage (NCBI taxonomy): Eukaryota > Metazoa > Arthropoda > Insecta > Plecoptera > Taeniopterygidae > Brachyptera > Brachyptera putata. The sequence goes on from OU015475.1 coordinate 5,159,959, forward strand.
ATTCTCAATGAAAATGTCCCCTTTCCTACTTGCCGGGCTATAACTGACAATTACCTGTTGCCATCACCATAGTCACCTATGCTATGCATTATCAGTTACCACCGGGTGGTAGTTAATACTTAACCAAGTATTCGTCAAACTAGCTATTAGTTAAATAAATTACTCAATCAATTATCACATCACAGTCAACTGTATGAGTGTTGGTGTGACACACACACACACACCCACTAGTGCAAGTGCTAATTATTTATAGGCCTACGTTATATTCACCTGCCTACTTTCTTCCTATTTTAATAGCTTATATATATATATATATATATATATATATATATATATATATATATATATATATATATATATATATATATATATGCCTATATATATATATATATATATATATTTTTTTTTTTTCAATGAAGAAAAGTCTGTCTTATATCATAAGATTGCTTGGAAAACACAGAATTTAAATCAATTGATTAAAATATAAATAATAACAATGATAAAAAATTTGAAAGAGTAATAAAATAACAATAGAATGAGTAACAAAACACGAGTTAATTAAATCTAGGAATAGTTTCAATAAGAATGGAAAAATAATAATGATAACTTGAAAAAAGGAAAAAAGTGAATAAATAGTAAATACAGGGAACAAATTTGAATAACAGAATAAGACAACAAAGAAGAAAAAAAGTTATGAAATGACATGAAAAAAAGTCAATGCCTTGAACTATCTTATAAAATACAACCAACAATAGCCACCGACCATAGTAGCAGTGAATTTATTCATTCATACATTTATTTTGATGCTGCTTGATGACCCCACCAACAGCTAGGTCATACGGGGGTACGAACTTTCAATGAACTGAAAGAACACAATGAAATTTTTTGAAAATCATTCGTAAAAAATGCAGTGAAATTAATTCAATGAATTCATTGAATTTTATGTAGATGAAAAAATAAAAATTAAATGAATTTGACATTTTCTGGTTATTTTCATTGACAATTTCAATACGCATTGACAATTTCCAACGAATTGAAAATTTTCTAAAAATTTTCATCGTCCTCTTACTAGTAGGGTCATAGGTCTAGTCGGTGCTGACCAAGTCCCCCCCCCCCCCCCCCCCTTCATCCAAACACTGTAGACCTAGTCACAAACTGACTAATCCCTATTTTCATGACAATAAATTCAACTCATAACAATCAACGATTTTATTACTGTTTCCAAGTAAAATCAAGGCAGTAATTATAAAAGTGACATCACATTATTACTATTCAGTAAGCCACTAATCGATTAGTGTAAGTTACGAGCTCGAATAGTGTAGTATATAGTTGGTTTGGTCTGTGTGGTTGTTTTGTTTATGGATACAAAGGTGGAGATACAAAGATATACAAAGTTCACTTGGACGCTATGAATCTATTGGTAAGATTTAGTTCCTATCAACTAGAAAAACGCAATATATGCGTTGTTAGACGAGCGGATGGTAATAGTATATATATATTTCTCAAAACCCAGATAACCAATAAGATTGGGCCACGGGTGTTTCCAAAACTTAATCCACTAAATCAGTCGGTTCCTGCCAGTACATAACTACTTCAATATATAATATTCAATAATTATATTGAAATATATAATTATTAAAATTGAGATGATGATTTCTAGTCTACCCGTACTCTAAAATTGGGGAAATATACATCTTCATTATTCGATGAAATTAGTTTCAGGCTAATAAAGATGGAACACGAATATTTTCAATAAATTCAAAATGGGTTAAATTATAACTATTTATATTAGTACACGGTTAAAAAGTGTGTTTTTTAACCGTATACGCGTGACAATTATGACGTATGAGATAAATAGTTATTAGCTACATCATCTTGAATTTATTGAAAATAATCGTGTTCTATCCTATAATAGAATTTCGATATCTCATACCGTTCAAAAGTTATCACAAAAAAAACTGATATTCCGCAATCAACTCTTAAACTTGATTATCCATTATTTCGAATAAACAAAATAGTTTCTTGACTTCAAACTCAGATCTGAATTCAACACATTACATTTTCTGCTCTGTTTATTTACTAATTTCAACCAGTTTTAGGAAGGAGAAAACGTTGAATATTAATTAATTAATTAATTAAGGTAATTTTAATTTAAATGTTTGTGATGTTTTTATGGTTTCTTGGTTTACTGGGTCATAGTTTTAGACCAACGTCTGTGCATACATAATTTATCTCGACACTTAATGACTCACTCGGTAGCTCGTTCAGCTAAGGCACCGCTTTAGAAACTGAATTCACAGTTAGGCGTGGGAGTCCTCCATGAGGCATGGATTTTTGATAACGTCCTATAACTTCTCACACTTCATATAGTTACTATCACCTGTTCATTCGTACCCCCATATGATTAATTGTGTGTGTTATAATGAAGCTGTTGGTGGGGTCGTTATGGTAGTGCGTAGTGCTTACACAAATCGAGAAATTTATATCTCATATTTTTCCCATTATCAAAAACCAGTGTAATTGAATGAAAAGGTCACCTCTCCAAGATAATTGTATGCTCTTTAATTGGAATTTTTTTCTTTGTGAATTGAACAAGTTTTGAGATAATACGTCAATGAATTTCATCACATTCTTCTTATTCACTGACGTATTATCTTAAAACTGATTGAATTCACTGAAATAGAATGTCATATTAATTATAGGCCTAGAGCATAAAATTATCTTGGAGATGTGAACTTTTCATTCAATTTCATTGGTTTTTGAACATAGAAAAAAATTAGTGAAGGTGAATTTCCATGATTTTATAAGCACCGCGCATGAATCCCCAACAATACGTGATTAATGATAATTATCCAATATGGTTTATATAGTGTCCAGTAGGATGCGAATAAAAAAATCATTATTATTAATTTTATTATCAAGATTATTATGGAAGAGGCGGAGTAGAAGGAATACATCTTGGGTCTGGCAAACCCACAAGTTTTTGTCCTAGTTCTTTACACTTACTAACTTTATTAAAGCAAAGTATTTTGAAATGGAATAAAAAATATTATTATTGATTCTCCCATTTCCTTGTTATGTATTTGTCAAGATATCCAAATTCTGCTTTTATCATCACTTTCACAACCTAAATATTATATCTTTGAACACGCACAACGCACTCAATCATTATTATTATTATTATGTTCATTGTTTTTTATAGTAAATTGTTTATATTCATGGTGAAAATATCCAACACTGTGTTTAACTAGAACATACACATAGAGCTAAAATACAACTAAAAAAATATTCTTTAGACTGTATATCTCAGAAAAATTACGCAAAATAATCCCAAATTGTTATATTGTTAGACGAGCTTTAGCCAGGATTCAATTTGACATAGGGTCTACTGAAAACAATTGGTGTTCGTTTTTTTTTTTTTTTTTTTTTTTTTGTCGGTTCTCCACAGGTCAAGCGGCTACAGCTATCAACTTCAAACTTTTTTTCAATATGGTTCCTCATCTAACTTAGATCTGTATAGTTTTGTGGCATTATCGGGTGGTAACTTTTTTTTAATGAATTTTAGAAATTTCAAGCGGAAAAAAAAGAAAATATTTTTATTTTTCCAAAAAATGAAATTTTGCATGAAGTTGAATTACATTTTGATACACATTTATAAAAATTTTCAGCCTGATCGGGTCAGCCATTTTGAAGAGAAAACATAAAATGTGCTAAATTGGTACCACTCGCAGTTTTTACCCATTTTTACCCATACTATTACTATCCGCTCGTCTAACAACGCATATATGGCGTTTTCCTATTAATAAAATCATCTTGAAGGTATTATAAAAAACTGTGTTTCCTCCGTGTTATAATTTCGATATCTCAACCCATTAAAAAAACTATCACCAAAAACAAAAAGAACGAAACTCCGTGAAATAGCCTCTCTGGGACTTCTATATACAACTTGCTACCCGCGCTTCTTCGCTCTATATTCGCAACAGGTGTCTTGTTTATTATGACAGCCCCCCTCCCCTCCCCCCAACCCCTCATGCATGACGTCATTCACTGTGTTGGTGTGTGTGTGTTTATTTCTGTCTTCGCCTTCTCCTAATCAGCAGCCACTACTGCAATACATATATATGTATTTTGGGTGCCGAAATGACCACGCTATCGGTCGTACGCGGAAAAATTATATATATATAAATGTGTAAATATATATATATATATATATATATATATATATATATTTACACATATATATATAATTCATATATATATATATATATATATATATATATATATATTTACACATATATATATAATTCATATATATATATATATATATATATATATATATATATATATATATATATATATATATATATATATATATATTTACACATATATATATATATATTTATATATATATTTATATATATATATATATATATAAAAATATAGGGCCTATATAGGTCCAGGCTATATTTTTAAACTCAACCTAAATTTTCATTGGAGGTTGACATTTTTCTACAAATATTTTTTTTTTCTAAAATTTGATCATCTCCGATTCGATAAAAAAATGTATATTTAAATTGCAACAGTAGATTATGTGCACTCAATAGTTGCGTTAGAATGTTTATTTCCAACCACGTCTCTCATATCTATGTTTACTGCACTACTTGTTGGCATAAGCACACAGTAGGCATATGTTATCATTCAGGAATAAGCTACAATTCACAGAATCTATAAATAAGTGAAAAAGAATATAGAATAGAATATAAAGAATATAAATGAATGAATGAATATTTAAATTTTCTCAAAAAGATGAAGATTTTCTATTTATAATTTTTTACACAATACTAAAATTTCCTACAGGTTTAATTTCTTTCTATAATATTCAAATATGATGAAATTATAGAATTTTCTCAACAAAGAATTTTTTCAAATATAAAATATTACAAATTGTTGGCACTATCATATTGTTCCTTCACACAACTTGAATATTGAATTGAAATTTTTCCATAATTATATTTTTATCGTAAAATAAATCAATTCTAATTCAGTTTAAATTTTATATTTAAATTTGTTCTTTGTCACTATGCAACAGTAGATTGCATGCACTTAATAGTTGCGTTAGAATGTTTATTTACAACCACCTCTCTCATATCTATATTTACTACTCCACTTGTTGGTAGGCCTAGAAGCACCCAGTAGTTCTATGTTGTCATTCAGGAATTAGCTACAATTCACAGAATCTAGAAATAAGTGAAAAAGCATAATATAGAATAGAATATAAAGAATATAAATGAATGAATGAATATTTGAATTTCTTGAAAAATGAAATTTTCCTCCGAATAATTTTTCCATAATATCAACATTTCCTAAAGGTTTAATTTTTTTCTTTAATATTCAAATATGTTGAAATTATAGAATTTTCTCAACAAAGAATTTTTTCAAATATAAAATATTACACATTGTTTTATTAATTGAAATACATCAATTACAATTTTTCCACAATAATTTTTTTATCGTAAATTGGATCAATTTTAATATGGTTCAAATTGTATATTC
>OU015475.1:5170511-5320511 GCA_907164805.1 Brachyptera putata
TTAATGGGAGAAGAATATATGTGGAAGAATGATTCAAATTATTGAGCATGAACATGAAATAATGTGGTTTGAAGAATATCGATTTGCTCATTGTTCAATTCTTCTGTGATAACGTTCATTATTTAACGATATTAGTTATTTTACAACTGCGCAAATTGGAATTAAGAGCTGAATTTTTGAAGTTTAGAACTGCGCATATTAGGGTCAACTGCGCACTAATATAACCCCTGATTGTCTTGACGGATGTTCAGACATTATTTTGTCAAGTAAACAATTATTATTTCATTAAATGTGCATCTTGCGATAAGTCTTACTATAATTCTTTTATCCTTTTATACAGATACTGAATTTCGAACAGAATATTTCCGCGGGTTCAATGTTGAATTTTCAAGAAGTATAATGAACATTCACAACATGTTAATTGTTATGTAGCGTTTTGAGGTAAAAATTCGCGTGTGTCATAACCTTATCCTTGGTCATGTCGTCCGATGCGGGTGTGGAGGTAAAGGTTAAGAAGGTTAGCCGGAGGAAGACATTGTTGGGGGTACGACCGGTTAAGGTGAAGGAGGAGAAAGAGAAGAAGGATAAACATGGCTTGGTTAAGACGGAGGTGCATAAAGTAAGTGTGGTTGCGTGATGATCCCAATCCCACCAACAGTAAGGTTATTTGGGGGTATGTTCAAGGGAGTCGATTTAGAGGGATATCAGTTTTATTGGTGATAACTTCTAGACCCCTATTCCTGAGATAAATGAGATGTGAGAAAATGAAAATGAGTGAGAAAACGAGTACCTATCTCACATAAAATATGAGATGAAATATGTCATTATTATATGAGATAGTTTCCTGAGATAAATGAGATGTGAGAAAAATGAAAATGAGTGAGAAAACGAGTACCTATCTCACATAAAATATGAGATGAAATATGTCATTATTATATGAGATAGTTTCCTGAGATAAATGAGATGTGAGAAAAATGAAAATGAGTGAGAAAACGAGTATCTCACATAAAATATGAGATGAAATATGTCATTATTATATGAGATAGTTTTCTCACTGATTTTTCTCACATCTCATTTATCTCAGGAATAGGGGTCCAGAACGGTAAGAGATTGAAATTCTAATAAAAAGGAAACACAGATAACAGAGATGCTTATACAAATCGAAAAATGTATCTTTACTATATTTGTCCATTCTCAAAAACCAGTGTAATTGAATGAAAAGTTCACATCTCCAAGATAATTGTAAACTGAAACTGCTAGAATTCACAAAAATGAAATTTCATTTCAATTAAAGAGCATACAATTATCTTGGATATGTGAAATTTTCATTCAATTACACTGGTTTTTGAAAATGGAGAAAATAGTAAACATAAATTTCTTGATTTGTGTAAGCACCGTGTCCCTCTAAAGGTAGTAATTTTAGGGTCAGACTCAGAAATGATTGAATATAAGTGATTGAATGAATGATTTTAAAAAAATGATTGAATATAAGTGATTGAATGAATGATTTTAAAAAAATGATTGAATAGAAATGATTGAATATAAAGGTAGTAATTTTAGGGTTAGAAACAATATGTAACAATATGACAATATAACCCCATTTCGAAAGGCGACTACACTTTAGCAAATAAATAAATAAATTTCATTTTTCCATTTCCCAACAACATTCTGCTTCTATTCTGTTTCTTGTCAACATTCATCTTTCCCAATCATTACAACAACTTCTTCCATCGTCTTCCAAATCACGCCTCTGACGTCACACGCCGGGACGATCGCACGTCTCGCCGTATCACTCAACACCACCGGTCGGGTGTGTCGAGCCGTGTGATGACGTCACACTAGGACGACCTTGTCACGAGTGCATTTACGTCAGATGATGTCATTGTGTGTGTGTGGGAGAGAGAGAGAGAGAGCGTGAGAGAGAGAGAGAGAGAGAGAGAGAGAGAGAGAGAGAGAGAGAGAGAGAGAGAGAGAGAGAGAGAGAGAGAGAGAGAGAGAGATGATTATTGTTTGCTTAACGACCCCACCAACAGCTAGGTTATACAAGGGTACGAATGAGCAGGTGATAATGAAACGATGAAGTGATGATGAGTGAAAGGACATTTGAAAAAACCCATGCCTTATGCGGGACTCGAACCCACGCCCAACGGTGACTTCAGTTTCTGAAGCGTGCCTCAGCTGATTGAGCTAACGAGGGCGGCTAGAGACAGAGAGAGAGAAAGAGAGAGAGGAAGAGAGAGAGAGAGAGAGAGAGAGGAAGAGAGAGAAAGAAAGAGAGAGAGAGTGTGAGAAAGAAAGCGAGGGAGAGAGAGAGAGAAAGAAACTAAGTTAAACTGTAAATTATTGTAAAATTGTAATGAGACTATGTAACTTTCACTATCTGATGGTTGACTATGGCGGGAATCGAACCCCGGTCTCTTGAATGACTGTTCACCTTGCTAGCCACTGGACCACTCATCTCAGTCTTGACAGTAGACCACTGGGAACCGAACCCTGCCTGAACGACGGTTCACCTTGCTAGCCACTGGACCACCCGTCCTAGTCTTGACTGTAGACTATGACGGGAATCGCACCCTTGCCTGAACGACGGTTCATCGCTCTAGCCACTGGACCACCGGTCTCAGGCGTCAATGAATGAGTTGGGCCACGAGAATATCAATGACTAGGGAGCACGTGGATAGACGGAGTTGAATGAGCTGCTTGGTGGGGAGGGGAGGGGGGTGACTCAACCGATCGGGGTCACTGAAAGGTCAGCGCTGACCAGATATAGGTGTGCCAATACCACATGCAGACGTTGATGTCGTCATGGGTGTGAATTCAGAGATTTTGTTGGGGGGCTTTTGTGTTTTCCTTGAGGGGGGGGGGGAGGTATACGTACAAAAATTAAGCATGAGAACCAATATTGGGCATATGTACCGGTGTACAAAATACGCAGTTTTTAAATTTTGAAGTCAGTTTATTATGAAACGATTATGGTACTTATTAGACGAGCTTCAGCGAGGATTCAATTTGACATAGGCCTAGGCCTACTGAAAAAAATTGGGTGTTCGTTTTTTTTTTTTTTTTTTTTTTCGCCATGTCGGTTCAAAACTTGTTTCTATAATGGTTCCTCATCTAACTTAGATCTGTATAGTTCTGTGGCATTATCGGGTGGTAACTTTTTTTTATGAATTTTAGAAATTTAAAAAATACATGTTAGAATAACACAGCGAAAAAAAAGAATATTTTCATTTTCCGAAAAAATGAAATTTTGTGTGAATTCAAATCACATTTTGATACACATTTCTGGAAATTTTCAGCTTGATGGGATCAGCCATTTTGAAGAAAAAAAATCTAAATTGGTACCACTCGAAGCAGTTTTTCCCCATTTTTCCCCATACTATTACTATCTGCTCGTTTTCCTAGACCTTAATAATATAGTAAGGGCCCATATTACCAATAATAAAAATGTGTGATTAAGCTAATTAATCAATTGCAGTACAAAAATAACATTGGTAACCAAGGGTAATAACAAGTTAATCCACTAATTATCGCTTAATCAACGAATTTATTATTCGTAAAACGGGACCTAATTACAATATAACCGGTACTGGCCGGTAGTGTACACTCGACTTCAAAATTTTTGGTACCTTCCCCCCCCCCTCCTCCCCCCCCCCACCCCCCCGGAGAACACAATAGCTCCCGCAACAAAATCTCTGAATTCAACACTGCATGTGAACAACGTTTGCTGCGAAAATCTACCCATTGGCTGGAACAATTATGAGTATCCTATACAAGTCTATCTTGTTGACAGCTCGGTTGCTATCTCTGTCTTCAGGCTCGATGCAAGCCAGCTCGTACCACGTGACAGTCATGTGATGTTTGCTTGACGCGAATTAGCGCTCCCCCCCCCCCCCCCCCCCCCCCTCGCTAATAACGTCCTACTGCACTGTGATACAGGTGGGATGTATCACTGAACCTCCAGGTTCAACATCGGGAATCCAGAAAATGGAAAAAAATTGGAAAATCACTTGGAAACAAAATGATAAAAGACACCAGAAGCAATTTTATCTCTGGACTAAATAATATATATATTTATATTTTCTCTCTCTCTCTCTCTCTCTCTCTCTCACTCTCTCTCTCTCTCTCTCACATACTCAGACATTTTTAATACATCTCTCCCCCCCCCCCCCTTTTGTTTCCTCTTCCTCTCTCACCTACCCTTCCACCCTTTTTTATATTGGGTTTAATGACGCACTGTAATGATAGCAATGGTCGTCGGATGGATGATTAATGAGATGATGGGATGATGAGATGAAGGTTCTTGGGTAATGGGAAGGAAGCGGTCATGGCCGACTTATTGTAGGAACCATCCCGGCATTAGCCTAGACTACAGAGGGAAACCATGAAAAACCCCTGTCAAGATGGTCGGCTTCGAAAACCCTCGCCTCCCGGATCACATGAAGCGAGCGCGTTAACCACTGCGCTGCATGTGGCGGTCCTTTCACCCTTTCTCCATCTCTCTCTCACACACATTTCTCTAACACACCTCTCACTCACTTACTGATACATCTCTCTCTCTCTCTCTCTCTCTCTCTCTCTCTCTCTCTCTCTCTTTCTCTCTCTCTCTCTTTCTCTCTCTCTCACACACACTCAGACATTTTTAATATATCTCTCCCCCCCCCTCTTGTTTCCTGTCTCTCTCTCACCTACCCTTCCACCCCTCTCGCCATCTCTCAATCCCTCTGACACACATGTCTCTAATACACCCCTCTCTCTCATCCCCAGCTGGAGTCGTTCTTCGGGGCGCGCAAGGGCTCGAACCTGCCCCGGCCGAGGTCAGAGGTCGAGGTCAACGACGCCGCTCAGGAGCAGTACATCGACCAGCTGGACGACGAGTCGCTCAACGACAAGTTCGAGGAGATGCTGACCGACATGAATCTCAACGAGGAGAAGAAGGAGCCGTTGCGACTGCAGCCGATCAACAACAAGAAGAAGATGCTGATCATGCATTACAAGGGCACGACGATGGGGGTGAGTCGACTCCACTGATCTCTATTCTCTATCGATCACTGATCTGGGACCTTACATTTATATATATATATATATATATATATATAAATATATATATATATATATAAATATATATATATATATATATATATATATATATATATATATATATATATATATATATATATATATATATATTAGACATAACTTCGGTTAACCGAAAACCGGTTCTGAATCGGTTCCAGGTTCAATCGGTTCTGAAATAGAGAATCAATTCCTTCGTGATAATTTGATTTGAGTTATTATGTATAATTAATAGATGTTTTTGAAGTGTTTTGTCGCATTATAAATTGTATAGGTATGATATACTAGTTCACGCGTGCATTATTCATTCGTCTTTTCTCCTCCATGCACATTAAAACCCAAAATGTGAAGGAGAAAGACATGCGCATAAGTTTCGGGTACACAAACCTTCCCGAAGGTAACCAAATGAAATGATGACGCCTAATAATAAGAAATAAACTCGCGCCAATGTAAGAGAGCGTCTAGATGAAAGTTTACTCTCATTTTCGACCAAAAAAATGTCAGAGAATCGGTTCTAAACCGGTTCTGTAAATCGGTTATCAGGTTTTGATTTTTTGGAACCGAACTTATCCCTACTATCTATCTCTCTCTAAAAGTATTTATAAAAAAAAATACTACGAAATGTTTATTTCACATAAAAATATAGTGGGCCTACCGAAACTGATTATAGTAGGCCTAGCTATTGCCATACTCTACGACACGACACGTGATTTGCACAGATATTTTAACTGGCTTTGAATGTTCAGTAAAAATATACAACCGAATGATATTCTATAGTAGCTAGGAAAACGCCATATATGCGTTGTTAGATAGTCAGTTTGCAAAAGATTGTCAATCCAAATTACTATTTTTTCTACATGCCGTATTTCTGTTTGAAAGCAGTCACTTGTCAATCGTTTGAAACGTCACACGTCAATGGCAACTGCACTTCTATTGGCCGCTGCATGTGTTACATGCAGCAATACACACATGTCGTGTCGTGGTCGTGGGGAATAGCGTACGCTAGTGCCATAGAGGGTTGTTGCAAGAAGGAAATACTGGGAAGAGTCAAGAGATATTATATGAAAATACGATATACGAATTAGGCCTATACGATTCCCGGGCAATATAGTTGGTATTTAGGACAGTTGGTATTTAGTACGATTGATTATTATAACAGCTTAGTTTTAGTTAGTTGGTATTTAGGACAGTTTAATATTAGGACAGTTAAGTATTAGGTCAATTGATTCTTATCACAGTTTGTTCTTTGTGCAATTGATACCTTCTCACGAAACGTCACCATAACCCAGGTTATTTTCCCCCGTGCGCAGGAGAACCGCAGCAAGTTTGACAAGCCTGCCGACTACATCCAGTACCTGAACCAACCCGACCTGAGCGCGAACAAGATCATGGGCTGTATCGAGTCTCTCCGTATCGCCCTTACCAACAACACACTCAAGTGGGTGCAGGACTTTGGCACCAAGGGCTTGGCGGAGGTGCTGAGACAGCTCAACGAGTGCTACGCTAGAAAGTGAGTCGAGTATCAAATTTTAATAAATTCCAATAATTTTCCATTCAAAATTTTCATGAATTAGAATTTTTTGGAAAATGTTATGTTCATTGAAAATTTCCATAAATTTGCATTCGAAATTCTCAATGTACGGTATTGGACATTTTCTGAAAATTAAATTTTCATTGAAAATTTCGATAAATGCGCATTCAAAATTTTCAATGATTTGTTTTTTTTTGAAAATTTTCATTCTCCAATAAAATTGCATTCAAAATTTTCAATGAATGGAAAATTTAATGAAATTTTTTCATTGTAAATAATGTTTGCCGTCCCATCGCTTGTTGAACCGTTAGACATAGTAATATGTAGACAAGGCTATACGCAGCGCGTAGTATCGAGTCTCTCCGTATCGCCCTTGCCAAAAACACACTCAAGTGGGTGCAGGACTTTGGCACCAAGGGCTTGGCGGAGGTGCTGAGACAGCTCAACGAGTGTTACGCTAGGAAGTGAGTGGAGTATCAAATTTTAATAAATTCCAATAATTTTGCATTCAAAATTCTTGATGAATTGGACTTTTTTGGACAATTTTATGGTCATTGAAAATTTTGATAAATTTGCATTCGAAATTCTCAATGTACCGGTATTGGACATTTTCTGAATATTTTATCTTCATTGAAAATTTCGATAAATTCACATTCAAAATTTTCAGTGAATTGGACATTTTCTGGAAAATTTCAATAAAATTGCATTCAAAATTTGCAATAAATGGAAAATTTCAAGAAAATTCGCTCGTTGAACCGTTAGACATAGTAATATGTAGACAAGGCTCTACGCAGCGCATAGTATCGAGTCTGTCTGTATCGCCCTTGCCAACAACACACTCAAGTGGGTGCAGGACTTTGGCACCAAGGGCTTGGCGGAGGTGCTGAGGCAGCTCAACGAGTGCTACGCTAGGAAGTGAGTCGAACCGTTCTCTCGGTTGTTTTGTATCCACGAACTAGGACCCTTACCGCGACTGCCGCTTAGAATAACGTACTTACCCTAGATAGCTTCAAGAGACTAAGACTTTGATTGGATAATGTTCTCTAGAAGAGCTAAATACCATGACAATACAAGATAAAAGACATGAGAAAAGATATCCACTCAACTCTTACGGAGCTTTGTCTGTATGTTTTTTATTGTTTGTTTGTAATCACTGCACAGGTCGCAGGATTTGACCAATCGACATGAACATTTTCCTGTGTACCCAAACTTATCCAACTTATAACTATAGTTTTTGGGTCATATCTGTTGGACCATTTTTGAGAAACATAATCTCAAAGTTTCTTCAAACCCCACAAGATTGGGCTGAGCGGTAAAAAAGAGAGATAAAATCTCACCAATATGATACAAATTATCCTCAAATGTAAACACGGAAGTGATACACATAATTAAAAATTGTTATGCAATTCGGACCAGCCGTTTCGAAGAAAATAATGTAAAGAATATTTGTTAATAATCAAATATATAGAAATAATAGCAGAAAAATGTAGCAGAGACTGATTCACGGCTCCCTAGATTCGATAGTAACCGAATGAAATATATTTTTTAATATGATCAAGGTGTGTAGAGTTGTCGATTACAGTGAAACCTCTATCTATCGTTTTTCACGGGACCAGGAAAATAAAACCATCCATGCAGGAAAACAATCCATCCAGGAAAATTTAACATTTCTATATAGGAGTGGGGTGAGAAAGAATGAATGATACAACCAGGAAAACGATGGATCTGGGAACTATGCATACAGGTTTCACTGTATACTTATACTTTTCGTAGACATCTCGCTCATCTTATAACGCATATTCTGCGTTTGCCCAGTTTATAATAATCACAAATGTGTAATTTGTCCCGCCAGCGATTCCCGGTACGACCGCATCCAGTACGAGTGCTTGCGCTGCATCAAGGCCATCATGAACAACACTGTCGGCATCAAACAGGTGTTCAGTCAGAAGGAGGCGCTAGTCATAGTCGCGCGCTCGCTCAACCCCTCCAAGGAAGCCGTCATGCTAGAAGCTCTCAGGGTATGTTGTAGTGTTGAATGTAATACCAAGGTGATTTAGAGTTGGAGGACCGGAGTGAAGTACTGATTAGGTCAATCAAACGGTTATTAGTGCTAGTCATAGTCGCGCGCTCGCTCAACCCCTCCAAGGAAGCCGTCATGCTAGAAGCTCTCAGGGTATGTTGTAGTGTTGAACGTAATACCAAGGTGATCTAGAGTTGGAGGACGGGAGTGAACTAGCAAGTAGGCCATTCGAGCAGGTTAAGAGTTTGTCATAATGGAGCGATAGTCTAACCCCTCCAAAGAAGCAGTCATGTTAGAAGCTCTCAGGGTATGTTATAGCATTGAACGTAATACCAAGGTGATTCAGAGTTGGAGGACCGGAGTGAAGTACTGATTAGGTCAATCAAACGGTTATTAGTGCTTGTCATAGTCGCTCAACCTCTCCAAGGAAGCCGTCATGTTGGAAGCTCTCAGGGTATGTTACAGTGTTGATTGTCATACCAACGTGATCTAGAGTTAGAGGACTGGAGTGGACTACCGATTAGGTCAATCAAACGGTTATTAGTGCTTGTCATAGTCGCGCGCTCGCTCAACCCCTCCAAGGAAGCCGTCATGCTAGAAGCTCTCAGGGTATGTTATAGCGTTGAACATGGTACCAAGGTGATATAGATTTAGAGGACTGGAGTGGACTACTACCTAGGCCAATCGAGGGGGTCAAGTGCTTGTCATAGTCGTGCGATTGTGTAACCCCTCCAAAGAAGCAGTCATTCTAGAAGCTCTCAGGGTATGTTGTAGTGTTGAACGTGGTACCAAGGAGTTTTATAGTTAGAGGACTGGAGTGGACTACCAAGTAGGCCATTCGAGCAGGTTAAGAGTTTGTCATAACGGAGCGATAGTCTAACTCCTCCAAAAAAGTGGTTATGCTAGAAGCTCTTAGGGTATGTTGTAGCATTTATTTATTTATTCATTCGTCGTTCACACTCACAGTTGCACAAAAGTGCGGTGTCAAGGCCGTAAACTAAATTAACAAAACTCTTAAAAAACAACATTAACAAAACAGGCACAAGATGAAGAAAACAAATAATAATTATCAAAAATACACCCAACCAACAAAAACTATGAAATAACCTATAATAAATTGGATGTTTATCAATAACAAGAATTGAACGTAATACCAAGGTGATTTTGAGTTAGAGGACTGGAGTGAACTGCCACGTAGGTCAATCAAACGGTTATGAGTGCTTATCATAGTCGCTATCGATAACCCCTCCAAGGAAGCCTGAAGCTCTCGGCAAATGTCATATCTATAAAAATCACATATTTTAGTCGTTTACGCGTGACACTTGAGTACAAAATTGCATTGCCGCTGCAATGCTATTTTGAAGTTAGACGGCGTCTTAGGTAATCCGGGGTTTAAACTTCGTTCTTGCAATCCACCTATAGTGTTTTGCGGAATCAACTCCCATGGACCCTCGTAAGTTGGCAAGTTTGTATTTTGCCTCAGGTGTTGGCGCCCGTATGCCTCATCCCACCGGACGACCCATTCATACCCCCATATAACCTAGCTGTTGTTGGGGTCGTCAAGCAAACACTAATCACCTTGTATTCTGCCTCAGGTGTTGGCGCCCGTGTGCCTCATCCCACCGGACGGCCACCAGCGCGCGATCACCGCGATCACGGAGAGCGGCGAGATGAAACACCACGGCCGGGACAACAAGTCGCGCGACCGTTTCGCCGCGGTCGTGCAGGGCCTGATGAACACGTCCAACGAGCCTCTACGCGTCGCCTGCCTCACGTTGATCAACGCGATCGTGTCAATGCCCGAGGATTTAGACTTCCGGCAGCATCTGCGTAACGAGATCATGCGCACGGGACTTGGCGATATATTGGAGGTGAGTCGAGCGATGTTACGAGGGATTTTGGTTTGTAGCTGTCGTAATGATGGATTATAGTGAGACCTCTACCCATCGTTTTTCAAGGGACCAGGAGAATAAAACCATCCATGCAGGAAAACGATCCATCCACGAAAATTTAACATTGATTATATGGGAGTGGGTTTAGAAATAATGAACGATGCAAGCAGGAAAACGATGGATCCAGGAACGATGCATAGAGGTTTCACTGTATATGCTATCGTACTGATGGATTATAGCTATCGTATCGATGGATTTAACGTATCGTACCGATGGATTATAGCTATCACACCGATGGATTATAGCTATCGAGCCTATCGTACTGATTGATTTAACCTATCATATTGATGGATCAAACCTATCGTACTGGTGCATTAAACCTATCGTATTGTTGGATTATAGCTATCTTCATAGGCAAGCATTCGGAGTTTTAACAATGAACACAAATTGGTCGTCAAGTTTTTTCTCCAACATGTTTACGTTTCAAATCCTCCCGAGCGCAAGAAACCTTTGTTATTCTTGCGAATTTTCGTGATTTTCTGCAATTATGTCTTTTAGTCACTAATGTTACATTGATGCAAAAAAAATCTTCAGAGCTGAATAAAGACATGGGCCCTACAGTGTATAATTTTTTTTATAGTTCTCTTTGTATTTCTTGCCTTTGTTCTTTAATGAATAATTCAAAATAGCAGTAGGCTAAATATGGGTAGTTATTTACCACCAAATTATTTACCAACAACATAGGTTTGAGTTCGATTTCGGATTGTTCACATAACCCTACTTTATTCCTGTAACTCTAGTGGATCTAATACCGTCCGTTGTGTCAACAGAACCTTGAAGTTGACGCGTCGAAGGACCTCGCGACTCAGCTGTCAGTGTTCAAAGAGCACAAAGACGACGATTACCACCAGTTCGTCGACCGGTTCGACAACGTCCGCGTGGAGATGGACGACATCAACGACTGCTACGAGATCATCAAGAACCTCGTGATGGACTCGCCGGCCGAGCCTTACCTGCTGTCGATATTCCAGCACTTCTTGTTTATACGAGACGACGCAGAGTATAGGTCAGGAGCCTTATTCTATAACTTCTGTCTGTTACTTGACTAGTCAAAACTGTTTCGATATCGCTTTGATTCCGTTTCGACCACAGTCGAAATCGGTATTCTATAGCACCGTTGGAAACAGTCATTCATCAGAAATCACAGGAGTTGGAAAAAGTGCAATATTCCGCTTATTTTCAGGTGAAACACATGCACCGACTGAGCCACCGCAGCTTTTCTTATGACTTGACTCACACACACTTACACACGCACACAAGTGTACAATTGTATCTTGTGGTCCGTGACCCTAGTTCGTACGAGTTGAAAATAATACAAACATACAAGTCAAACGTCAAAAAATAACATAACCTGAAAGTATTCGTCAATTATCTTGGAAAACACATTAGAGCTACTAACATGGCAAGTGAATTGTTTTTCAAAAAATGTAAAAATGTATAAATGGATGTTGTTTTGGCCCAACTTTCCAAAAACTACAATAAAAATGGGTCTTGTTTTGGCCCTACTTTCCAACAACGTCAATAAAAGTATTGTTGTCATGTTGTCAGGCCTGCGTACTACAAGCTGATCGAGGAGTGCGTCTCGCAGATCGTGCTCCAGCGCGGAGGTTGTGATCCAGACTTCGCTACCAAGCGGTTCAACATCGACGTTCAGCCGCTCATCGACAGCCTCGTCGGTACGTTACATTCGCTACCGTCGTTTCACGTCGGACAATAACCTGAGTTATCGTTGTTCACGTCAGACAATAACCTTAACTATCGTTGTGTCACGTCAGACAATAACCTTAACTATCGTTGTGTCACGTCAGACAATAACCTTCGCTATCGTTGTGTCACTTCAGACAATAACCCTGCCGCCCCGGTGGCCAAGTCAATTATCGCTAGCGGTAGTAACTAAAACCACCGTTGGGTGTGGGTTCGAGTCCCGCATAAGGCATGGGTTTTTGTGAACGTCCTCTCACCTATCATCACTTCATCGTTTCATTATCATCCGCTAATTCGTATCCCCGTATAATCTAGCTGTTGGTGGGGTCGTTAAGCAACATTATAAAAAAAAAAAAAAAATAACCTCAGTTATCGTTGTGTCACTTCAAATAATAACCATCGCTACCGTTGTTTGACGTTTAAAAAAAAGTTCCGGTCAATATACTTCAACCTTTTAACTGCTACACACGCCGCGTAGTGATGGGCGATGAAAATATTCCCCCGGGGAATGTTCACGTTAGTGGGAATATTTCCTATGTGGTTTAAATAAATTCCCATATTTTTCTTCATTTTTCAGAATTTTCTCGTTCCAAATAGGAAAAAAATTGAGAATATATATTTTTTTCCAACTTTTACGAGTATAATCGATTATAATCGATTCCACCCACCGAAAAAAAATCGATGATCGATTTCGATATTTTAATCGATGCCCACCCCTAATTAAAATAAGTAGGCCTAGGCCTAAATAAAAACTCAACCTTGTCGAGTTTTTATTCTACTACCGTATTGTCCCGAATATAAGCCGACCCCGAATATAAGCCGACCCCCAAACTTTTAGATCAACAATTGAAAAAAAGGTTTTATCTCCTTTTCCACTTCAATCATCACTCGCCTGAGTTTGAATTTAGTTAATTTCGTATTGCGCGCGTGAGGAAGCTATGCGAACTGCGTGTGAGAAACCGTTGATTGGGGCCTCACGATCGTGTGTACTCGGCTAGTGCCGATGACGCGCGATCGGCATATGGCCCGCCTACTCGTCAAGGACCAAGGTCTGACAAGACGAGGCAGTCACAGCTGCTGAGCGGGCCTTTGTTTATTATTGCGCGTCAATTAAAAATGACAGATAATTGGAAAACGATGCTTCTTCATGATAAAACAATTATTAATCTTGTTTTTAGTGCAATATTTTGCAGTTTCAAGTTGATTCTGTTGTTCAGAGTAGGCATGTGTAGTGCGCCCTATTATATTTGGTGAAAAACGTGTTTTTGACCGATTTTAGGCCGAGATCCGCTTATAAGCCGAGGGTGACTTTTGGACTCAAAATTTCGAGAAAAACCCTCGGCTTATATTCGGGACAATACGGTACTTGTTGCTACTTGTTGTTGTTTTTGTATTACTACTTCCTTGATACATGCAAATAAAAATCCAAGGTAATCATATTTCCGATTGGCTAAGCTCTTGGCAGCCACCTGATAAGGCTTTCTTATCAACAATATCAATAACCCAAGTCACGTTTACTTTCGAACTTAAAAATCAGTCAAACCTTGTATCGTTACAAGTGGTATTGTATTGCGCGGTTGTTTGTTTTCAACGTTGATTACTTCACAGTTAATAGTGATTTATAATCGTTATCACCGAATATTAGCTATACGTTTATATTCAGAGTTGTTATTCAGTTTGTAATTACTTTTAATTCAGTTTTGGTGGTCTATTTTCATGTGAAATTTAGTTTTTGTTGCACAATACAGAAAAAAAACAGAATTTTAGATATTCAAATATGGGATTTACAACAAAAAATCAATGTTTTTTTGGAATTTTAGTCTGAGGCATAAGCCGTCCGAATGTTGATGGTTATTCGAGGAAAAATATAACGATTCGTTGCAACTTTACATTTGGTTTCTTCGATTGATTTTATATTCGAACACTTTTCGAAAACGATTTTGTGCGATCGTGCATATTTTTGCGAAAATAACTAAATTCCTACATCTATATTCATATATAGGCCTATCTCGTGTTTTCAAAATAATGCAATAATAAATATAAATGGATGAACGTAAGCGAAGAACTCCGTGAAACTCTCACGCCACTATCTGTGTGTGCGTTTGTATTTTCGGAATATATTAAACATTTCCGAAGAATTGACTGAATGTCGTTAAATTTTGTGTCATCCTTCGTAACAACATAGAATAGAACTGGATATTTCTTTGAGAAAAATTTGGTGAGCATTTTTTGTTGTATGCCTATAACCAAACAAATAATAATAATCTATCCTCAGAATACTTATTAACAAGTTATGTTCTGTCAGGATGATACAAATGGTTGAAACTTGAACGTAATAGTTCGTCAATATTATAGAACTCTTCGTCCAGCAGATAACGCTTTACATCGATTTTAGAAATATTAAAATATTCTATACATGTTGATTCCATAGAAAGAGCATTAGCCGCCCCGGTGGCTAAGTTAATTATCGCTAGCGGTAGTAACTGAAGTCACCGTTGGGCGTGGGTTCGAGTCCCGCATAAGGCATGAGTTTTTGTAATCGTCCTTTCATCTATCATCACTTCATCGTTCCATTATCATCCGCTCATTCGTACCCCCGTATAACCTAGCTGTTGGTGGGGTCGTTAAGCAACATTAGAAAAAAAAAAAAAGCAACTCAACTTGAACTTGGAAGTGGGCTAGTAATACAAGTTGGCATTAACTTACAATGCTGATTTGTTCCTGTCTTGTCTATCCAGAGAAGTCCGGCAGGGAAGAGGACCGGAAGCTGGAAGAGATCCGGGTCAAGCTCGAAGAAGCGATCGCGATGCGACAGGAGGCCGAGGCGAAGGTCGTTCACCTCGAGTCACGCATCGGGCAGATGCAGGCGGGGGGCGGGGGCGGGGTACCTGGCAAGGTGAGTGGCGCAATATCTTCGTGTAATATGTATTGTACTGGAACCGTTTACCAGATGGCGTTCTTCTGGTTACTTTGTAACGGCGGCCATTTTATTTTCAAACCGCCAGTTGGAGCTACTCCCACATTGGTAATTCAGCAAGGCCTTCTTTATTCTTACAATATCTAATAATATAGAAGGCTGCAATTCAGACACTACCGGCACATGTAGGTCAGTGGTTAACGCGCTTGATTCGTGTGATCCGGGTTGACGAGGGGACTTTCTACCCGGTTCGATTGCCGCCACTCACCCTCTTTACAGAGGTTTTGTGAATTCTCTCTGTAGTCTAGACTAATGCCGGGATGGTTCCTACATTAAGTCGGCCATGACCGCTTCCTTCCCACTATCCTTCCCATTACCCAAGACCCTTCATCTCATCATCCCATCATCTCCCAGAACGACTTCTCGGACATCTTCTGGGGTATGATATTACTTCATCTCATTAATCATCCATACGACGCCATTAGATCTGCCCTATCATAACAATGCGTCGTTAAACCACGTATGAAAAAAGAAATACTCCCTCGCTGGTAGTTCAGCAAGGCCTACTTTATTAATAAACCTTATGTAATAATATAGAAAGCAATAACTACTTTATTATTACATCATCTGATAATATAGGAGGCCTTCAATTCAGACACTGAAAATGAAACAAGTTTCATCAGGGCTGCACCTGACTTTTTCACCTCACTAACAAATAACAATACTGTAACCTAGCAACCACTCTCACACAACAAATTTCCAATTCCAGCTCGGTCCCGGTACGATACTACCTCCCATACCGGGAATGATGGGCGGTCCTCCGCCGCCTCCAATGCCCGGCGCCGTTGGCATGCCCGGCATGATGGGCCCACCTCCTCCCCCCATGCCTGGAATGATGGGCGGTCCACCTCCTCCCCCGATGCCAGGAATGGGCGGCCCACCTCCGCCCCCGATGATGCCAGGCATGGGTGGGCCGCCCCCACCGCCGATGATGATGGGTATGGGACCGCCGCCGCCTCCGATGTTTGGCGGGCCGCCGCCGCCGCTCGGCGGGTTCCAGGCGCCCAGGCCCGACGTGTTGCCGCACGGCATGAAGCCCAAGAAGAAGTGGGAGGTTAGCGGGCCGTTGAAACGGGCCAATTGGAAGACGGTGAGTCGAAGATGGGAATGTTGTTACGTACGCTTTATGTCGTTATCTCACATGATCTTAGTTGGTAGAATATCAGTTTTTTCTTTCAACCATTTTGTTTTGAAAGTAATCTTACAGAATTTTGCAAAATAATCCCAAACTGTTCGCTGAATTCACTCTGTAATTGGCTACGGCAACAATTTAGTTAGTCTTGAAGTTGGATATTCATTCCCCTAATTTTTGAGGAAACTAAATATTATGATCGTGATTTCAAACATGATAATTAATTTATCCGTCCTCCTGGACTCGCCCTTTTTTCTGTTTCGTGTCGTCGACATAACTCGATTCTCTTCTTATTTCTTCACATAATCGATAATCATAATCGGTAGGCCTACAGAATACCTCTGCCATGACGTGGAATCAGGAGAAAAAAAATATCATAATTTCTGAAGTTGAGATTTTCGTTTTGATCTCTAGTTTTCTCTAAAATCAGTGAAATAGATATTGTCATTATTCACTAGAATCTAATCTCGCAGTTGTGATATTTGTTTCATTTGCGTATCATAATTTCATTTTTTCAATATCCATTAATTTATTCCGATCGTATCCCAATCTCATGTTTCAGTCTTTACTTCTGTGAATACTTTTGATGAACTATGATTTGGTAACTAATTGATTTGATACTAATTACTGTCGAATCTCTGCTTGTCTACCGCATATCATACTGCAGGTATGATCTCAGAGTTCACCGCTCATTTTTGTGAATACTCTCGATTAACTTCGATTCGATAACTTGCGTGTCTTGTTACTAACCGGTGTTACTCGATCGTCTGCCGCAGATCATACCTCAGAAGATGTCCGAGAAGTCGTTCTGGGTGATGACGCGCGAGGAGAAGATGGCCGACTCGAATCCAGACATACTCAACGGGCTGGCGCTCAAGTTCTCTTCGAAGCCGCCTGTCAAGAAAACCGACGACACTGTCGACAGGTCGGTTGACGAGCCTATATACTTTGTCTTTTTGAGTTACACGCTCATTATTCCCTCGTAATCCCTCGTTAATCCTCGTTAACCCTTGTTAGTCCCTTGATAACCCTCGTTAACCGTCGTTAGTTTCCCAATTATTGTTGGTAGTCCCTCGTTAACCGTTGTTAGTTCCTTGTTAACCCTCGTTAGTCACTCGTTGACCCTCGTTAGTTCCTTGTAAACCCTCGTTAAACCCTCGTTAACCATCTCTACCCCTAGTGGACTCTCATTAGTACCTTAATAACCATCGTTAGTCCCTTGTTAACCCTCTTTAGTGCCTCGTTAACCTTTGTTAGTGTATACTCTATTCATCCAAAAGTGTATTTTGTTCACTCTATATTCTAGAAGAAGAGTATAAAGTGGACGAAATGAATAATAAAAACATGGAATAAAATCAAATAAAACAAACGTGTCTCGCTACAGGGGTGGCACGCTGAAGAAGGTGAAAGACCTCAAGGTACTCGACGGAAAAGCTGCTCAGAACATCTCCATCCTGCTCGGCGGCGCGCTGAAGCACATGACGTACGCCCACGTCAAGCGTTGCATCCTGACGTGCGACGCGACCGTGCTCACGGACAACGTGGTCGAACAGCTGATCAACTACTTGCCGCCACCCGATCAGCTAGCCAAGCTGCAGGAATACAGGAACCAGTACGATGAGTTGACAGATGCGGAACAGTTTGCTGTCACGGTGAGTCAAGGTCAACCACCCCCTCTCTCACCCCCTCTCGACTTTGATTTCTCCAATAGTATTCCCAATCGTAGTCTGTGAACTAATTATCGTGATGTTTGTTTGCAGCTTTCAGAAATCAAGAGACTGCTACCGCGGCTGAAATCGCTCAGCTTTAAACTTCATCACAGCGAGATGGTGCAAGACGTCAAACCCGTAAGTTCCGTCAACTAATGAATACCCTCTTCCATGTACGACGCACTGTTCCTGGAACCATCGTTTTCCTGCTCATATCGTTCCTGGATTTATCATTTGCGGATCCACCGTTTTCCTGCTTGTATTGTTCATTTGGTCGCATCCTAATTCCGTACATCTATAGGCATGAAATATTACCATCAGGCATTTTGTTTTATGGGATTATCTATAGAAAAATAGCATCATTTTATAGCATAAGTAATCTGTGGAATTAGCATCTTATGCTGGCCTTCCATACCTGCGTTATTCGGATTGCGATATCGGATGTTGAAAATCGGACCAATCAGGGACGAGTCCGATGCGATTCTCGATTATTGAGCTCGGCTCTACTTTTTGCGATTTCGGATTACGATATTACCGGAGGTTGTGTGTGTTTCTTCTTAATTCATATTGTACAGTCTCTTTATCCCAGCTCTGAAGTTATTTATATTTCTAAACACATGAGGCTCTATATCTACTCTTAAGATGGCAGTCTGAAAATCACATTACGAAATCGGATTCCGGTGTCCGAATCGCATACCGTTTAGTATGGAAGCCCAGCTTTAGACCTATGCTACGATTCCCTAGTAGCTGCATGTTGTTTGAGCCACAAGTTGTAGTAGAGTTATGACTTTTTTATGTAACAACTTGTTTGTGCCACAACTTTTCCGTGCCAAAACTTGTTTGAGACGCTAATTGTCCGTGCCACGACTTGTCTGTGCCACGATATGTTTGTGCTGACCTTGTGTCGTGCCGCAGGACATCGTGGGGGCGGCGGCGGCGTGCGAGGAGGTGAAGCAGAGCAAGAAGTTTGCGCAGATTCTCGAGCTGATTCTTCTCGTCGGTAACTACATGAACAGCGGGTCGCGGAACGGCCAGGCGTTCGGCTTCGAGATCAGCTTCCTGCCCAAGGTGAGCGGCCGTTGAGGGCCAGTCGAGGGAGGGGGGGGGGGGGATTAATCGATTCTCCACATATTCATTTATTTTATTGTCTTACTGAGACAGTATGTAAATAATTGAACAAGTCAGACCTATAGTGAAAGAGTGACCTACAAAATCTGTGAAATAAATTATCTGTTCTCCAATGTACTGTTAAATAGTTATAAAATACTTATATAAACTTCTGAGTTTCTGCAGTACATTAGTTTTTCTTTGTACGGTATTTAAGATCTTTAAGTGAACAGTAACCAATTCTAGTTCCAGTCCTTTGAAGTTAGCTAGGCCTAGAACGTTATTCCAAGTGGCAGTCGTATTTACATTACTAAAATTTAATCAAGGATTCTATGTAGTTAATCACTGATTTCATGATATTACTTTATTCCGTGGTATAAATCAACATACTCGGGCAGTAAAATTTAGATAGTAGGCCTTACAGTTGATAT
The DNA here is from genome assembly GCA_907164805.1 of Brachyptera putata. Classification (NCBI taxonomy): domain Eukaryota; kingdom Metazoa; phylum Arthropoda; class Insecta; order Plecoptera; family Taeniopterygidae; genus Brachyptera; species Brachyptera putata. The sequence goes on from OU015475.1 coordinate 5,190,151, forward strand.
AGTACAGTAGTACAGTTGGTGTTTAGTTAGTACAGGGCTGTCATATGTTGAGAATTTCCCATTATTTTTCCTACATATTGAAGGTTTGATATTTCTCTTGTCGAATTATCAAAATATTCAACGTTCTTTTTTCCATTCCTGGGGTCTGGAACCAGGTTCACTTCGAATTGAGACGAATTTCGAATAAACCGAGAGGTTACTGTAGCTGACGTTGACTAATTCTCTCTCTCTTTCTATCCCTATCTATCCCTCTCGCAGCTTACGAGCACGAAAGACGTGGAAAACAAAACCACCCTCCTCCACTTCCTCGTCGACACGATCGAGTCCAAGTTCCCGCCGCTGCTCACGTTCAACGAGGAGCTGTCTCACGTCGATCGCGCGTCACGCGTCTCGGTTGACGCGGTGCAGAAGACGCTGCGTGCGATGGATGCGAGCGTCAAGAACCTCGAGACGGACTTGGCTAACAGCAAGGTGCCGCAGGGGGCCGACGATAAGTTTACCGAGGTTATGGGCGTATCCTTTACACAACAGAAATGGTTCGGTTCGAATCGGATATTATTCAACCGCGAGGAAGGCCACATTTAATTATTCGGTGATTTCCATTTCCATCCAAGGACGTTGCATTTTAGTTTTTTTTTTTTACATATGAATCATAATATAATTAACACATAAGGATAGTCAAAATATGCATTTTTCTCATAGTGATTGAACTTATGAATTATTAAAGATGGGCCGACATTAAAATATGTCAAATAAAAAAACCTGTTATAGTGAATGCGATCTCTCCAAATGTAGGACGAGGGGAGAGTTTACTCAAGATTCAGAATTCCAGGTCTATAGATTATCAGTGTTGAAGGACATTGTAACCCTCATTTCGAATTTCAATTGATGATGACGAGGATTTATTTTCCTCACTTTAAAGAAAACTAAATAGGCCCTATAACCGTCCCAATTTCAGAAAGTATAATTTATTTTTTGCTCCTCCAGAGACCATGAGTCATGACGTAGGCATTACCGATTTTGTATGGAAACATGAACAGAATATTGTTGTGTATCTTCCACTCTAACCGCACTTCTCACCGTTATCCTTATATATGCTCTACTCTAACCGCACTTCTCGCCGTTATCCTTATATATGCTCTACTCTAACCGCACTTCTGACCGTTATCCTTATATCCTCTACTCTAACCGCACTTCTCACCGTTATCGTTGTATATTCTCGTCTCTAACCGCACTTCTCACCGTTATCCTTATATATCCTCTACTCTAACCGCACTTCTCACTGTTATCCTTATATATCCTCTACTCTAACCGCACTTCTCACGGCGATCGTTGTGTATCCTCTACTCTAACCGCACTTCTCACCGTTATCCTTATATATCCTCTACTCTAACCGCACTTCTCACTGTTATCCTTATATATCCTCTACTCTAACCGCACTTCTCACGGCTATCGTTGTGTATCCTCTACTCTAACCGCACTTCTCACCGTTATCCTTATATATCCTCTACTCTAACCGCACTTCTAATCGTTATCGTTGTATATCCTTGACTCGTCGCTCAGTCGTTTGCGTCGGAAGCGCGCGAGCAATGCTCGATACTTCAGAGCATGTTCAACAACATGGACACGTTGTACACGGAGCTGGCCGACTTCTACGCGTTCGACAAGCAGAAGTACAGCCTCGACGAGTTCTTCACCGACGTCAAGACTTTCAAGGACTCGTTCCTCGTAAGTTACTCGTTCTCTTTTACTTATCAATTGTTATTATTAGACGAGAGTTATACCCTGTTTACACTGAAAAGTTAATGTCGATCAAGCTGATTGCGGTTGAATGTACGCATGGAATTGTGGGTAAAGTGCTCAAAACTAATGGCGTTAACGCGCTAACACGGTTTGCTGAACGAGATTAAGACGTTAATCACTGTTAACGTTAATGGAGTTGCGTTCGCACTGCACGGTGATTGAGATTTAGTCGTTGATCGTGATTAACATTTTCGGTGTGAACGGGGTATTAGAATAGATGGATGATATACAGTAAACCCTAGTTGATCCGAAATGGAAAGGACCCAAAAAAAATTGGATCTGATTTTTTGAAAATACTCATTAAACGAACTTAGTATAGAACAGGGCTAAGTCAATTATCGCTAGCGGTAGAAACTGAAGTCTCGGTTGGGCGTGGGTTCGAGTCCCGCATAAGGCATGGGTTTTTGTGAACGTCCTTTCACCTATCATCACGTCATCGTTTCATTATCTTCCGCTCATTCGTACCCCCATGAACATTGAAAAAAAAATAAATCATCATTGCTAATACTCCTTGATGCTGATACTCCATTCACACTAAGATCACTAACTGAAGTTAAGCTAACTGCAGTTAGCATCATGGGTGACACCATTCTTAACCTTAGTAAGGTGTTCACACTGATAGCTCTGAAAGGGTTGATAGTGACGTCATGCACTGCCACCTTCCTGTTCGATTTGCTGTCAATTTTCATTACGTATTTTCAGATTCACAGATTTTCTGTCAATATCTCGTAGGCCTACTGTCTTTCAACAAGGCCATCTAAATAATTTACATGATGTAAATATATAGACGGCCTTGCTTTGAACCAACAATGTGACGATGCAAAGATGTTCTTTTTCGAGAGGGCGGTGAATTTTGATCTCAGTTAAGCTCTAACCGCGTTCACAGAACAAAGTTAGAGCATAATGTCAGTTAGTGCTAACTGCGTTCCGTTCACATTACGCTGGTAACTGCAGTTAGAGTCTTAACTGCAGTTAGTGAACGTAGTGTGAACGGGGTATAACATCTTGTCATTGCTAACATCTCATCCTCATCCCCTCGTCCGCAGCAAGCGCACAAGGACAACGTGAAGCTCCGCGAGACGGAGGAGAAAGTGCGGCGCGCGATGGAGGCGCGGGAGAAGGCGGAGGCGGAGCGAACGGAGCGTGCGGCGCGCAAGCGTGCGCTCGTGGACATGAACTGCGCGGAGACGCAGGAGGGCGTGATGGACAGCCTGCTCGAGGCGCTGTCGACCGGGTCGGCGTTCAGCCGCGACCAGCGCCACAAGAGGAACAGGCCGCAGAAAGTCGGAGGTGAGGAGAGGGGGACAGGGAAAACAGGGAGGGAGGGGAAGAGACTGGGGAAGAGAAGGACAGGTGAGGAAGGGGAAGGAAGGGAAGGGGAGAGGTTAGTGAGGGGAAGGAAAGTGTTCTGGAGGGAGGGGGAGCGAGGGTTAGAAAGGAAGATGTTTGGGAGTAGAAGAAAAGTTTGGGGAGGGGGAAGGATGAGACTTTGAAGGGGAAAAAAGAGAGATGAAGAGGGGAGGGGTTGAATTCATAGCAGAGGGAAATGTTGTTAGAGGGCCTAATCAAATTATTTATTCTCCCAAAAATTCTCTCACGTTATAATAACATTTATTCATAAGGTAACTTTCTAGACTTTTTTCATTGTCTTTCCAAATTTAAAAGAAGGCAGATTTCGTTACTGCTGATCAGGTATGGAATTTTCTAGAGAAAACGGTGATATAAAATGCTCTAAATATGCATCAAGAGGAAATATTTTCACCTGATTTGCCGTAATTTTGATTGTTATGATCGAACAAAATAACAATAAAAATCATCACCATAAATTGAAAAGAAGTAGGCCTATGTACAGTGAAACCTCGATGCATCGTTCCTGGATCCATTGTTTTCCTGGTTGTATCATTCATTTCTTCTCACCCTTCCCATATAATCAATGTCAAATTTTCCTGGATGGATCGTTTTCCTGGATGGATGGTTTTATTTTCCTGGTCCCTTGAAAAACAATGGATAGAGGTTTCACTGTATATGTTTTAGCCTATCCAGGGAGAATATTAAATAAATTCCCCCTAAACATAACACATTTCTACCATTAAATTAATTGTCATGAACAAATTTGATGCCAGTTTGTAGATGTATAACCAATCAGCCAGCTGTTATCTAGAGTAACGTGCGGCGGAAATGCTCTTATCGACCGTGCCGCACTAATCCCGCACGTTCTGTTTTGTCGCAGCCGAGAGGAGAGCGCAGTTGAACCGGAGTCGGTCGAGGACGGGATTGGTCGGAACCGCGCTAACCGGCAGGGAACTAGCCAAGTGAGTAACAGGGTACTAACTGTACTAAAAACTAATTGTTCTCAAACGTGACTGTCTTGCCACCCCAGTGGCTCGGTCAATTATCGCTAGCGGTAGAAACTGAAGTCTCCGTTGGGCGTGGGTTCGAGTCCCGCATAAGGCATGGGTTTTTGTAAATGTCCTTTCATCTATCATCACTACATTTCTTCATCACCCGCTCATTCGTACCCCCGTATAACCTAGCTGTTGGTGGGGTCGTTGAGCAAACAATGATCATCACTGATTGAAGGCACCATTCCTTGTCTCATTGTTGTTGTTTGTTTCCAGTGAATTACTGAGCACGTAGCACAGCTCAGCGACTCAGCCCGGCGACTCAGCCCAGCGACTCAGCGACTCAGCTCACCAGCCTAACCTCAAAGCCGAGCACAATATTAATCACAGCGACGCGTCTCGAAATCGCGCGTCGCACGACTTGTGTAACGAAATGACGCGGAGTCACGCTGCATGGACTACGAAATACGACGCTATGCGACATTGACCGTGAGATATCGCAGTGTCACGCGAGATAGAATATGAGATATCAAGTCACGCGGAGTAATGTGATATTTTAGTAACGATCGATTGGTTATTAGTTGACCTTGCTTAGGAGCTACCGTATTGTCCCGAATATAAGCCGACCCCCAAACTTTTAGATCAACAATTGATAAAAAGGTTAATCTCCTTTTCCACGTGAATCACCATTCTTTTGAGTTGGAATTTAGTCAATTTCGTATTGCGCGCGTGAGGAAGCTATGCCGACTGCGTGTGAGAAACCGTTGAGAGGGGCCTCACGATCGTGTGTACTGACGCGCGATCGTCATATGGCCCGCCCACTCGTAAAGGTCTGACAAGACAATGCAGCTAACAGCTGAACGTGCCTTTGTCTATTACTGCGCGTCAAATAAAAATGATGGTAATTGGGAAAATTATGCTTCTTCACGATAAAGCATTTGTTAAAAGTGTTTTTAGTGCAATATTTACAGTGAAAACTCTATCCATCGTTTTTCAAGGGACCAGGAAAATAAAACCATCCATGCAGGAAAACGATCCATCCAGGAAAATTCAGCATTGATTATATTGGAGTGGGGTAAGAGAAAATGGATGATACAAGCAGGAAAACGATGGATCTGGGAACGATGCATAGAGGTATCACTGTAAACTGTTTCAAGTGGATTCCATTCTTAAGAGTGTTCATGTGTAGTACGCCCAATTCCGCATATGAGCCGAGGGTGACTTCTGGACTTGCAAATTCAAGAAAAACCCTCGACGTATATTCGGGACAATACGGTATTTGTGAAGATCCAATATGGCCGCCGAGATCGGAACGAGCATATGCCGCTAGCCGACCGCAGGAGTAACTTATCTCGGTAATATATATCTACGATGTGACGTCATGATCTAACCTAACCTCAAAGTTTCTTCGCAACGATTTGCGTTTCAAGTACATAAATGCCGTAATTACGCGATCGAAACGATTTTCGGCAAACAAACTGTTGTTACGTGACGAGTACGACTCGAGACGTCGTGTATTCTACGATCGAACACTGAATCGTGGATAATCGTCGGAAGTTTCGTCGAGTAATGCTCAAATAGTTTTTACGTGCTTCGCTATTATTAATCCCTTCTACGATGGTCTTTAAGCTAGTGCATTCCGCCCGCCAACCTGTTCCGCCAGGCTCGGACTCGGCCGCCAACTCATGTTGACAAGTCCACGGCTAGACTTGTGAAACCAGTTGGCGGGCGTAGAAGGCTTGTGCGCCCGTGAAAGAGATTTGAGAAATGCACGGTTCTTATAAAAATAGAGGGATTCAACTCCACTAATTTTTTTCTATGTTCAAAAATCAGTGTAATTGAAAGAAATGTTCACATCTCCAACGATAATGGTATGCTCTTTCATTTATATGACATTCTATTTCAGTGAATTTAATCATTTTCAAGATAATACGTCAATGAATAAAATGAATGTGATGAAATTTATTGACGTATTATCTCAAAACTGATTGAATTCACATAAATAAAATTTCATAATAATCAAAGAGCATGAAATTATCTTGAAGATGTGAACTTTTCATTCAATTACGCTGGTTTTTGAAAATAGAAAAAAATGGTCAAGATAATTGCTCGATTTGTGTAAGCACCGTGCACGCACACCCTTAAGAACATGCAGTCAATTTGGAGATATATCAGTTTTTTGGTCGTGACTTTTGAATGATTTAAGATTTCAAAATGCTTATACCAGGTCTTTGGAAACAGATCTCTTTATTACCTTCGAAACGGTATCAGATAAACTATCGAATTACGAATTATATCGTGTGCCTTATTTACATACAGGTTACAACGAGAACATTTTTTCTGTTGAGGTATTAGATACTGGGTTGTTCCGTCGCGTCGTTTGAGTTGAATTGTTACTCGATGTTTCGGTCTCCATGTTGAGACCTTTCTCAAGAGTTAGTCTGGTTCAGAAGAATAGAACCGTCTCAGAAGAAAGAGACTGACTAAGAAATATCTTTCTTCTGAGACGGTTCTATTCTTCTGAACTAGACCAACTCTTGAGAAAGGTCTCAACATGGAGAGTGAAGCGTGGAGTCAGAATTCAACTCAAACGACGCGACGGAACAACCCAGTACCAGTATCTAATACCTCATAATCGGGCCGCGAAAGCCTCAAACAACAAATTTTTTCAGTTTTTCATAATTGAGAAAATTAGTGGAATGATCTTCAATAGTTTCAATGGATTTGATTTTCAAAATATTCCAAAATCTCTATTTGAAGGCCTATATTATTGAATATTTTTTTTCTGTTTGTAGCTACATTATTGAATATTTTTTCTGTTTGTAGGCCTATATTATTGATTTTTTTTTCTGTTTGTAGGCCTATATAATTGAATATTTTTTCCGTTTGTAGGCCTGTATTATTGACTTTTTTTTCTGTTTTTAGGCCTATATTATTGAATATTTTTTCTGTTTCTAGGCCTGTATTATTGATTTTTTTTTCTGTTTGTAGGCCCATAGGCCTATTATCAAATATTTTGATTCTTGTGCAGTTCCAAAATAATCCAAAATCATCCAAAATACTGACATTTCCCTGATTTGACTCTGATGCGCGTTAACCATCTTCGTATTCACCCAAAGTGTCCATGTTATAAGCACAACTACCTGTAACTAAGCGTCCGTCTAAATTAGAGAAAAAAAGTGATATTATTATATTTTTAATAATGAATTTATTTTTTAATGAAATTTGTATTTTATCGGCATGTATATTATAATTTCGTCTCCAGGTTTGTACAGTGAAACCTCTATCCATCGTTTTCCTGGTTGTATCATTCATTTTTCCTCACCCCACTCCCATATAAACAATGTTACATTTTCCTGGATGGATCGTTTTCCTGCATGGATGGTTTTATTTTCCTGGTTCCTCGAGAAACGATGGATAGAGATCATTTTCCTGCATGAATGGTTTTATTTTCCTGGTTCCTCGAGAAACGATGTATAGAGGTTACACTATATTTGTTTTGAACGATGTTTTGAGACACTTTTACGTGTTGGCTACGCTTTTACTCAACGTTAGGTTTTAGTGCAAGACGCAACGTTTATAATCGGTGGTGACAAAAAGTCTATGAAAAAGTGGTCCATTATTGAATCTCGTTACAGAGTAAAATTAATTCATAGCGTGATTACGGTCGAATGTGGAGATGTGTGACTTACCGTATTCAGTCAAGATTCGAAATACAACTGTACTTTTAAGAAAGGTTCTCGAAGATTTATACCGTTCTTAAGACGGTGCATGCACGGTGCTTATAAAAATAGAGATATTATTTTTTTTCTCCATCAGGAACAACTGTATTCGAATAAGAAGTATATCAAACCAAAGATAATTTTATGCTCTTTAATTATTTTGACATTCTATTTCTGTGAATTCAATCAGTTCTAAGATGATAAGTCAATAAATTTTATCACGTTCTTGATATTTATTGACGTATTATCTTAAAATTGGTTGAATTAACAAAAATAGCATGTCATAATAATTAAAGAGCGTAAAATTATCTTCGGTTTGATATACTTTTTATTCAAATACACTTGTTCGTAATAAATAAAAAAAAATAGTAAAGAAGAATTTCTCTATTTTTATAAGCACCGTGCGTGCATCGCCTTAATATAAGAGTTGTTGAAGATTTGACGTTACAGGACTATTGAAAATGTCAATTATTTTCACGACAGTTTTCCAGTTTTATTCGTTGAAATTTATTCATCGTCCGTCAAGATAATACAGTATAAAATTTCGTTAATCCGAAATCAAAGGGACCAAAAAAAATGATTTCATAAAAATTCTGATTAATCAAAAAAGTCATTTTTCCTTCTTAGAATACATTCAGTTTCATATTGCGCGCTAGAGGAAGCTATGATGATTTCTGGTTTTCACTAAAAATTAGGGTTGCCAATCGATATTGAATATTTCGATCGATTTTCGATATCATCATTTCGATTCGATATCGAAACAAATCGTTCAATTTTCGATTACTTCGATATCGAGTGAATTGATATCAAGTGGGCTGAAATCCGTAAAGTAATAATGATACCCCATTAAAGATTCAATCGCCAAGTATTATAAACACTGTTAAGAATACTTTGGTTGGGCGATCGCGTGTTTGCCCCGTGCTTAACACTGACAACCAACAGTCTCTGTATAACTGTGACCATTCTGTATGGGTGTTGGTGTCAGTCACTTGTTGACGCTGGAAGTGTGAGTGTCAACACAACGCAAAGGCAGATCATCACTACGCCTCGCAAAGAGATTACAGACGACTAAACGAACATGATTCAGAACCAAAAATATTTCGATCAATATTCGATATCATCATTGCGATTCTATATCGAATGCTAATATAGTTTGATATTTTCGATCGTTTTTCGATGTAGCACTTTTCGGTATTGTTTACGTTTTCTTCATCGATTGGCAACCCTACTAAAAATAAAGAAATACATATTGTCATTATTAATTAAAATCCAGGTTCAGGGTTGTGATGTCCTTCAACATATTTTTGTCTGAATTATCCGTGAAATCGATGCATAATTCATTCTTGAATTAGTCATTTGACAAAACTCTCGTCGACTGGAAATAAGGCACCTTTTGATAAGATTTATATATTTTATATCATATTCAGTAATTACCAATTAGGAAAATCATATTCTAAATAATGACCGGATAAACGAAGAATCTTCACGATCCATTATAGACTTGAACGACCGAATCGTTTAAATTTATATTTTTGTAAAACAAATTCAGTGAGTAATATTATCAATGCAGGAAATTAGATATTTTTTTTTTTTTGAAACGCAAATATCTTCTAGTTTTTAGGCCGATAACGATTCTATTGACCCCGATCCTGTAAAATAAATCGGATTTCAGCAACTAGGAATAATAATTTTGTAAATAGTTTTTAATAAAATGAGCAATAGGCCTACAATTTTTATAGATCGATGGAAGGAAGGCAAAATGTCATAAGCAACATTTTTTTTCTTGATATACAATTTAGAAGGTCATCTTTATCGATGTACAAAGTGTCGTAAGTGACATGTCAATACATTAGACGTGGTCATCAATATAATATAATATAATTTTGTCGTAAGCGCCAACACAATATGTTGTAAGCGTCCAATATTCTGTACAACTTCCCAATTAGCCGCCCTGGTGGCTAACTCAATTATCGCTAGCGGTAGTAACTGAAGTCACCGTTGGGCGTGGGTTCGAGTTCCACATAAGGCATGGGTTTTTGTAAACGTCCTCTCACCGATCATCACTTTACAGTTACATTATCATCCGCTCATTCGTACCCCCGTATAACCTAGCTGTTGGTGGGGTCGTTAAGCAACATTAAAAAAAAAAAAAAAAAAATTAAAATACAGCACATTGGCTAAATATGCCCCAATTATTTCCTAATTAAAATTCAAGTTCGTGAAAATTGATGAATTTTCATGAAAATTTGTGACGATCTGTAAACGTATCAACGAATATCAAGCAAAAATGTTGAAAATTGTATTTTCAAGTTTGAGTTCATTGAACGTTTTTAACTCCCTGTGAAAAATATTCAAAATGGTACTTACGACATTTTGCCTTTCATCATCTTTTTATATATATATATATAAATAAACGAAGGTTCAACTAATACAGTTTGTAAGATAGCAATATTTGTCAATATAATTATAATAAATCAAACAGTAGGCATATTTTAATATTTATGGATACATGCTTGTATATAGAGAGAGTGATAATTGAATAAAGCATTTTGATTTTAAGTGACATGTTTTATTTATTAACGGATCAAATATGTTGTGGGCCCAGTTTTACGAATTGTTAGTTAGTGTATTAGGCAATCAACTTGTTATCAACCTTGGTTACGTATATTATTTGTGTACCTTTAACCAATAGTTATCGGATTAATGCTTGAATAAGTTTCGTAAAGCTTGGGTCTGGTTTTACAAATAGTTGGTGGATTAACTTGTTATCGCCCTTGGTTATATAATTATGTTATTTTGGTACCTTTGAGGCTCAGGTTTACGAATCTTAATTAGGTACCAATCCACTAATTATTATTTAAAAGTACAAAAATAACATATGTAGCCAAGGGCGATAACAAATTAATCCACTAACTATCCGTCCATAAAACTGGGTCCAATTAATAGTTATCGAATTAGTGCATAAAACTAAGATTTGTAACACTGGGCCTTTTAAATATGTGTCATTACAATGTTGGCAAACCCTGAATTACAAAAAAATGAATTACATTTAGATGGATGACATGTTTGCATGAGCTATAAACTAGCTATAGTTCAAAGTCATCTGAAACCATAGACTTAATTGTTTGGATTTATTTATTCTATTTCATTCATCATTCTCGTCCAAAGAACTTTCAATCTTGCCTTATTGGGGAATTCACACTGCAACCTTCATACTGTACTAAGGGCCCATATTACCAATAATAAAAATGTATTATCAATTGCAGTACAAAAATAACATTGGTAACCAAGGGTGATAACAAGCTAATCCACTAATTATCGCTTAATCAACAAATTCATTATTAGTAAAACGGGCCCTTATAAATATTAAGAACAATAAAAAAAGGACTTTAATCAGATATTAGGCTTCATATTACTATTTACAAGTCAAGTTGTGTATGAATGTTATGAAGATAAAAAGCGATGGCTGACAGCATACGAGAAGCATGGTGGAGGATGGAGGGGAAACAAGTTTGTAGGCGTTGAGAGAAGAAAAAGGTGAGCAGGTAGTGTAGACAACTTCCTTCCTGTATAGTGTAGGTGTTATAAGACTCATAACCAGTCAGAGATGGGCAGTATCTTACATACATACATGGGGGTCGGCAGCGGGGGGCAAGGGGTGCACTTGCCCCCCCCCCCACCCTGGGACCAGGCATATTTTTTTTTTTTTTTTTTTAACCAATGTTTTTCGAAACTTTGTAAGTACCGACTGTACCGGTGACATATTGTAACATGTCTTGTTACGCGGGTGGTCATGAGTCTGATGTGACTGGGGTGGATAGGCAAGGTTATGCCTTCGCCGACTGACGAATATGATTTATTGGGCTTCTTATTTCCTGGAAATGTTGATATTGGGTATCATACAGACCAACGAGATGCTAATAACTCATTTTGGCTATTTTGTATGATATAATATTCAAAAAGATGAATAGGATCAACTATACTTGAATAGAATTCCAATAATTCAACATTATCTGTCTTCTTTCTCTGAAAAAATCAAAAGCCAAACACCACAAAACGATGGAATCCCACTCGGCTACCTGGACATATGAATTGTGCAAAGTTGTCGAGATACTTGAAGAAGATATTATAAATCAAACTCGACCTGTCGATTGCTCTGCTACCCTGGTAGGAATACTGGACTGTTGACCAATTTGCTCGAAAACTTTTGTTCGTGGAAAATTGACTCAAGTACCAGGGAAACAGAATACCTCAACAGGTATTCCACCTGACACAAATGAATTCAAATAATCTTTCAAACCTCTGCTCTCCTACCAGAGGAGCAGAATATACCAACAGGCCAGGTAATAATTCAAATATCTTTTCAAGTATCTCAATAACTTGGCAAATGTTCCATGTCTAGGTAGCTTAGTTGCTAGCGTTGGTGGATTCGGATCACGATGCGAAAGGTCTTGGTATCGAATACCATTGGGGACTGCTTTTTTCTGTCATATTTTGTTTCATATACCCATATGCAATTGTACGAATCCTCAATGGACATCAGCTCAGAGATAATTCCTCTCTTCACTGGATAAATTAATCACACTGTAATAACTCTCATTACTGAATTGTTACTGAATAGTAATTGTTGAGTGAAATATGACAAAAAAGCAGCTCTGTATGGGTTTCGATAGCGAGCCTCTCCGGACCACTATCCGAAATCGTCTGCGCTAGCCACTCAGCTACATGGACATATGAATTTTGCAAAGTTGTCGGTATACTTGAAGAAGATATTATAAATAAAACTCGACCTGTCGATTGCTCTGCTACCCTGGTAGGAATACTGGACTGTTGACCAATTTGCTCGAAAACTTTTGTTCGTGAAAAATTGACTCAAGTACCAGGGAAACAGAATACCTCGACAGGTATTCCACCTGACACAAATGAATTCAAATAATCTTTCAAACCTCAGCTCTCCTACCAGAGGAGCAGAATATACCAACAGGTTAGGTAATAATTCAAATATCTTTTCAAGTGTCTCAATAACTTGGCAAATGATTCATGTCTAGGTGGCTTAGTTGCTAGCGTTGGTGGATTCGGATCACGATGCGAAAGGTCCTGGTATCGAATACCATTGGGGACTCCTTTTTTCTGTCATATTTTGTTTAATATACCCATATGCAATGGTACGAATCCTCAATGGACATTGGCTCAGAATTAATTCCTCTCTTCACTGGATAAATTAATCACACTGTAATAACTCTCATTACTGAATTGTTACTGAATAGTAATTGTTGAGTGGAATATGACAAAAGAGCAGCTCTGTATGGGTTTCGATAGCGAGCCTCTCCGGACCACTATCCGAAATCGTCTGCGCTAGCCTCTCGGCTACCTGGACATATGAATTTGCAAAGTTGTCGAGATACTTGAAGAAGATATTATAAATAAAACTCGACTTGTCTATTGCTCTGCTACCCTGGTAGGAATACTGGACTGTTGACCAATTTGCTCGAAAACTTTTGTTCGTGGAAAATTGATTCAAGTACCAGGGAAGCAGAATACCCCAACAGGTATTCCACCTGACACAAGTAAATTCTCAAATATCTCGATAACTTTCTAGGTAGCTGAGTTGCTAGCGTTGACAGTCTCCGGAAATTGATGTGGAAGGGCTTGATATCGAATACCATGAAGTTTGTTTTTTGTCATATTTTGTTTAACTAGATGCAGTTGTGCTAATCTGTAATGGATATAAGCTTGAGAGAAAAAGCCTTTTTGTCCCAGATAAATTACTCACATTTCAATAATTTACATTACTGAATCAAACTAGGCTACTGAATTAGATTAAATTTAATACCCTGATTTCTAGTGAGTTATAACATATTACACACTGAATGATGTATTATTAGGATACAACCCTCAGATATGGAGAACAACACAATAAGAACATTGTCATTACAAGATTGATTGATTTAATGAATTTATGGACAGGAACAACAATACATATTGACAGTACAATTCCAGTTGTATTCACAATGATAATCAAACTCTGTAAAATTGATAACTGGCAAACAGTGAAAATGCATCTATAAGAAGTAAATGGAATCTTTATCAGTTCAAGAAGTCTTTCATAATAACAAAGACATCATTATGGACTTTTTGAAAATTGATTTTGCTACTCCTTCCCCAAGCCCCGCAGGGATTTTCTTGAAATATGGTTATTTTCTAAGTAATTGTTGCGATCTACATACAGTTTTGAAGTCCAATAATTGAACCTCCATGGATATTCTCGAAGTTAATTTTTCGATCCCCACCAGCAAAGCCCTACAAGGAATTTTTTGAAATATGGTCATTTTTTAAAGTGATTTTTGCGATTTACAAGCAGTTTAGGAGTCCCAGATTGAACCATTATGAACATTTCCAACGTTATTCCAATATTTCAATCATGGACATTTTCAAAGTTATTTTCGCGATTTCTGAATAAATAAATTTTTGGTTGGGTGCAAATGTCGATTGGTGGGGCACGCGTCCCACCAATCGACCATTTTAAGTTTTAACGACGTCCCTGCTTGAGTATTCTAGAAGTTGTCGAAGCAGATAATATTTAGGAATCATGAAATATATGTAAAAAATGACAACAAATAAGTTGGTTATATTATTGCCATACTATTGAGTTGGCCATGCAGAGACTTACCAATACAGCAACGAAACTACCACTTATCTTTCGATCACCGCATTATTTCATGTTTCCACTCTTTTTACTCACTGCACAATCTAATGGGAATGCGATCCATCATGAGATCCATCAAAACATTTTGCTAAATATTTAACAAATATGCCAGTATTTTTCCACTGTGATATTTAGTACTAACGCGCACTTCATCCTTCTTCGTGACTTCTCAATATGAACATCATTCGACAAATATAATATGCCTACCTACCAAAAGGACCAAGAGTCGGGAGGGACGAAAACGTTATATGAATGAAAACTCAAGTTTTATGCTATACTGAAATTCACGCGAAAAGACATAGACAATATACCTTGTGTTCAAAGCTTTGAGTTAAAAGAAATACGTGACTTACAGTATAGTTGCACAAATCGTCAACGCATAGAGGGTCAACGCAAGGGTTTATTACCCTTAAAGAGTGCCAATAAAATGTTCCAGCAACAAGGATGGTTAACATATGTTCATTATAACAATGACTAGTCTATCGGTTCTCTTGAAAAATGTATATATTTATGACTCTCCCCGGCCCCCTCCCTCCCGGCAATCGAGTGAAGATCGGAAAAGGCTCTAAATATTCTTCTTATTTCTTGCTAAAGAAATGCTTCTTCAAAATAACAACATTGACATTATTATTGATATTATGGAAGTAAAAATAAAACGTTAAATTCGCCGGAAATTTAATGAAACATACAAATTCGTAATTATATATATTGGTTGAGCCAAATTTTCGAAAGCGGAAAGATCCGACGGGTGCTCTGGTCCCTGAGCACCCACGGAGTCGGCGCCCCTGATAACCGCTTCCTTCCCATTACCCAAGAACCTTCATCTCATCATCCCATCATCTCATTAATCATCTACCCGACGCTATTAGATCTGCGCTATCATAACAGTGCGTCGTTAAACCTAATATATATATATTTGAAAAAAAAAGGAAAATGGGAAATATTAAGTTTCATTGGAGAGGCCATCTCAAATATTGCAAAAACCAGTATAAATCAAGGTCCATAGCGTGACTTGAGTCGACAAGTAAGTTACTGCCTTGAGCTAGTCAGGCCAACAAACTAAAGACATAAAACTTATCAGTAAACATTATCATTAAAATAAAGTAGATTTCATAGGTAAAAAAGGAAATTACTGGAATACAAAATTATTCAAATGAACGATTTCAAGACAAGATCATTAGTTGACAACACACAAAATTGTAGAGCGAACTCATACACTTACTGATCCTGTATGAAATTCTGGAATCCTTGTCATTACTCAAAATTGGGAAAATTTCAATGGAATTGAATTTTTGAAATGCCATCCTGTCATCCTACAAAATTTCAGTTCAAGTATAATCGAAAACTCTACACACTTTGTTCGTACAAAATATACTTCATTCGGTACTAACGAGTCTAGGGAGCCGTGACTATCACTGCAACATTTGTCCGCTATTATTTCTATCTATTTGATGAATATAAAACATTTTATACAATTATTTTCTTCAAAACAGCTGGTCCGAATTGCATACATTTTCGTAATAATGTGTATCATTTATGTGTTTACGTTCAGTTAAAAATTGAAGTTATTTGGAGAGACTTCATTTCTCAATTTATTTTGCCCAGCTTAATGCCAAATAGCCAAATGTTATGTTTTTTTTCGAAACTTTGATCAAACAGAAAAAAAAACACAAACAAGTGTATGTGATCGATTTATTCAGCAGTATGCTGCTGTCAGTAGCTTCATAATATAATCAATACCGTATCAGAAAATAAATGCTAGAACAATAGAATACTAAAATAATATCACCCATAAAATAACAATACAACAGAATTTCAATCATCAACAGGTTAAATAGTCTACATTTACCTATTTTTGAATCTATCGATTTTGGATAAGTTTTTTATTATATTAATATTATATTATATTAATAATACCTGGGAATGGAGAAGTTAAGTTGGAAGTTGGGTCGAGAAAGATTAAGGTGGTTTGGAAATATGAAAAGAATGGAAGAAAATAGAATCCCGAGAAGAGAATTTGAAAAGGGTATAGGGATATGAGGGAAAGAAAAGTGGGTCGTCCAAGAACTAGGTGGATTGATAACATTGAAGGAGATGTTCAAGAGAGAAATGAAGAGTGGGAGAGAGTAGAAAGAGAGAAATGGTGGGAAAACAGAGAAAGATGGAAGGAATTGGTGGAGCGGCAACAGGAGGAAGAAGAGGGCGAAGAAGCTGAAGAAGCAGAGTACGGGCAAGAAGATGGAATGGCTCACCGTCTTCGACATCCCAGGCAGCCCTAGAAACAACGGTGGAGTCACCTCCACCCCCCAAACCCGACATCTTTGGATGGGGAGATCGAAATTTATATATATTTTTATATATATATATATACACATATATATATATATATATATATATATATATATAGATATAGATATATACACATATATATATATATATATATATTATATATATATATATATATATATATATATATATATATATATATATATATTATATATATATATATATATATATATATATATATATATATATATATTATATATATATATATATATATATATATATATATATATATATATATATATATGTGTATTAATAATATTACATATAAAATAACAATACAACAGAATTTTAATCATCAACAGGTTAAATAGTCTACATTTACTTATTCTTGAATCTATTGATATTTTTCCTGATATACTTGTTGCACTCTCTTTTGAACCCGTTTAAGTTGTGACAATTTTCATTCTTCGGCATTTTGTTCATTCTTTTGCAAAGCTCCATAAGAGTGGGATGGAAGTCTTCGCTACGCTCATTCAATTATCTTTCTGGACGCATTTAGTTTCCACAATCATAAAGTAGCAAATTGTATCCTACTTTCATATAGATAACCATGGGTCCTTTACTTTACTACACTTTGTTATCAAAATTATGGATACTTCTCAAAATCCTAGTCGCCTAATAATAATTATTATTGTTTCCTTAACGACTCCACCAACAGCTTGGTTATTCGGTTGCTTTATTACTGTCTGTAGTTTTGACCAGGGTTCTCCAAACTGTATTTTATGTATTACTGTATTAAGGGATGACTGACAAGTGTAATGTATGAAATGTATTGAGAGAAAAAATATCATGATGCTAAATAAACGATTTACTACTTCTTATTTTGGTTACATTGTAGAATTTACAGAGTAAGTAAATCATACAAAATAATAATAAATTATTTTCATTTAACGAGCAATCAAAGAGGTGCATACACAAATCGAGAAATTTATCTTTAATTTTTTTTCCGTTTTTCAAAAAACCAGTGTAATTGAATGAAAAGTTCACATCTCCAAGATAACGTCATGCTCTTTGTATAATATGACATTTTAATTTTGTGAATTCAATCATTTTCAAGATAATACATCAATGAATTTCATCACATTCTTTTCATTTATTGACGTTTTATCTTGAAAGTTAGCCCCTTAGTGGAGGAATCAGTGTAGCTATCAGGCTAAAATGTTTCGAGACCCCTGGTTTAGACAGTGAATAAAAATATTTTATATCTAAATAGTTTTTGAAGTTATGTTCTTCATATTTGCTTACGTATATTCAGATTAGGTGGCCTAGATTAGTTGAGTTTTAGTTTTTTTTTCAGGTATATATATCTGACCGGAGAGGTGGATGGTTACAACACTTCGTTGGCTCAACAAGTAACGACAAGTAACAACAGGTGTTCTGACAGTAACAATACTGTTACATTCAACAAGTTACAATGGTGTCTAGTAAAGTTTGTTTGCTTCTTCTTGCATGTCTGGTAATCGCTGCTTGTAAGTAAACTTTTATTAATTTTTTGAATGTATTTCATTAGACGAGCTTTAGCGAGGATTCAATTTGACATACTGAAAAAAAATTGGTGTTCGTTTTTTTTCCCACGTTTTTTTGTCGGTTCTCCACAGGTCAAACGGCTTCAGCTATCAACTTCAAACTTTTTTTCGATATGGTTCCTCATCTAACTTAGATCTGTATAGTTTTGTGGCATTATCGGGTGGTAACTTTTTTTTTATGAATTTGGGAAATTTCAAAAATACCCATTAGAATAAGACGGCGGAAAAAAAAGAAAATATTTTTATTTTCCAAAAAAATGAAATTTTGCGTGAAGTTGAATTACATTTTGATACACACTTCTCGAAATTTTCAGCTTGATCGGGTCAGCCATTTTGAAGAAAAAACATAAAATATGCTAAATTGGTACCACTCGAAGCAGTTTTTACCCATTTTTACCAATACTATTACTATCCACTCGTCTAACAATGCACATATGGCGTTTTACTAAGTCCATGGGAATCGATTTAGCGGAAAATCAGTTTATTTGTGATAACTTTTGAACGGAATGAGATACCGAAATTCTGAAAACAAGGAAACACAGATATTCGTAGCTCAGTTCACCAAGTCAACGCTTCAGAAACACAAGGTTCCGTTAGGCTAGGGTTCGATTCCCGCATGAGGCATGGTTTTTGTTTGTGAACGTTCTTTAGATATCATCACTTGATTATTTCAATACTCATTCGTACCCCCGTATAAACTAGTTGTTGGTGGGGTCGCTTAGAACCTGAATAAGTGTTTGCTTGATTGTTCCAGGTGCTGAAGGCAGGCATCATAAAAAGGTAAGCACACACACAATACATGGATGACAATCATTCGTTTCATGTTGCGTATGATAGTTTTTTGAACACTTTATTCTTCATGTGTAGAAATTTATACAGATTTCTGAGCCCCACAAAGTCATAATAGTTGACTTGTCTGTGGGTCTAATAACACACATTTCTGCACTATTTATGATAATGTGTAATCTTATAGGACATATAAGTTGTATTGCCAGTCATTTCTCGAAAAAGATGAGAGAAAAACTCAAACACACACACACACACATATATATATATATATATATATATATATATATATATATGTATATATATATATATATATATATATATATATATAATATATATACATATATAGGCCTATATATATATATATATATGTATGAATTTATCAAGAGAAAATATATATTCTCCAAATTTCCTTCCCTGGGCTATGTCAAGAAGTTTTTGAATATTTCGAGATAGTTTTTCTCCCAAAGAGTTTTTTCAATTCCCAACAACTTATTAATATGTGGTTTCCTTCTAGCGTCGTGAAGAGAAAGAGGAACACGAAAAGTGTGGAGAAAAAGAAGAAGGAGGAGAAGAAGGAGAAGGAGAAGGAGAAGGAGAAGGTGAAGGTGAAGGTGAAAAAGAAGGAGAGGGAGAAGGAGAAGGTGAAAAAGAAGGAGAAGGTGAGGGAGAAGGAGGTAAGTGGCTCTGACTAGTTGGAGTGTTGCACCGTCAATAATATGACCATAGATAATTTTTTCATCAATCTAAACTGAGTTTCAGCCCATTTAACGAACCTTTTTTCATCTTGGTCAAATCTCCAAGCGGGTGATTGCACGGTGTTTATAAAAATAGAGAAATTCATCTCTATAATTTTCTCCCAAGTTCGCGAACCAGTGTGATGGAATAAAAAGTATATCCACCCCAAGATAATTCTATACAACTCAATAAGTATGACATTCTATTTTTGTGAATTCAATCAGTTTCAAGATAATACTTGAATGAATATCAAGAATGTGATGAGATTCATCGACGTATTTTCTTGGAACTGATTGAATTCACAAAAATGAAATGTCATGTTAATTGAAGTGCATACAATTATCTTGGAGTTTATTTACATTTTATTCAGTTACATTGGTTAGTGGACATAGAAATAAATAGTAAAGATGAATTTCTCTATTTCTGTCAACGGAAATGTGGAATGCACCCCCTTAAGATTTCATGGGAGTCCATTTGGCGGAATATCAGGTTTTTGGTGATAACTTTTGAACGGTATAAGATATCAAAATTCTGAAAGCGAGGGAACACAGATATTTGAAATATCTTCAAGACGGTGTAAGTAATAACTATTCATCTTATTCTTACATCGCATAATTGTCAGACGTATACGCCTGACAATCAGGCGATTTGAGACGAATAGTTATTACTTACACCATTTTGAAGGTATTAGATATATCTGTGTTTCCTCTCTCTCAGAATTTCGATATCTCATACCGTTCAGAAGTTATCACAAAAAACCTGATATTCCGCCAAATTGACTCCCATGGATTCTCATCGCTTTCAATTTCCAAATTAACAATAATTAATTTTCTCACAGAAATTATTTTGATATTTAGAATTCATCTTTGTTCACAAAAAAGGGTTCCAAACAGGATTCTGAGAGTCTTTAACTGATTTTCTGTTTTTGATTTCAGAAGGTGAAGAAAAACATAAATGCAAGCGTGAGAAAGAGGGAGAGGGGGAAGGCGAGGAGGGTGAGCACGAAAAGGAGGGAGAGGGCGAGGAGGGGGAGGGCGAGGGGGAGGGGGAGGAGGTAAGTTCATCAAGTCGATAAAGAAGTTAAAACATCTCTAGCTGATGCTACTTTACATATTCAGGTCACAAGAAGCTTCGAAAGTTTCTCGATCGGTCAGCTGTTCAAGAAACGGCCATATTGGAATTTCTTTCGATTGGTCTAAGCAATCACGTGACTTCTTCGACAAGAACGCAGTATGATTAATAGTGTTGTCTGATTGGCTGGTTCCGGTCAAGCCTTGATCGAAAATAGAACATGTTCTAAACGAAAATGTTGACGTCTACCCTGCATGGCAAAGGTTTTTCGATCAATGGTACTGTCTACACGAGTCAAGGGTTGATGCTCAAGGGTTGATGTAAAGCCATTGATCGTAACCTTGACCCGTGTAACTCGGGTTTAAGGCTTTTACTATATGTACGACTAGTATCAAATTATATACTAGAAAAAAAAAAGTGTGCTGTTCAGTGTACATATTTACGGAGTTGCGTATGCGTATCACCTCTAAAATTATTCCCAATATAAAAACAATGAAAACTGAGAAAAATTATGGATGCCATATTTGAAAAAAACAATCAGATTATAGAAAATCACTTCTAATTGTGGTTTTGTTGTCCATAGGGTGAGGAGAAGGAGCATAAGAGGGAGAGAGAACGCAAATAAGGTACGTATTTTCACTGTGATATCCAATACAATGTACAGAGGTTTTTCAAAATTTGTTTCAAAGACGTACTGAATTGATCACCGAGATCTATTGGCGTCAGTGAATGATGAATGAGAAAGTGCAATTGTGAGATGAGGAGTGATGCCATTGGGTGTTTTCGGAGGTGCTTTCTCATAACACCTATTCTCATATCACCTACACAACGTGTTCACCTTCTACTTCTCATAACGCCTTCAAACTTGATCCTCTCCATCCCATGTACACCATGCTTCTGTTTCCAGTTTAGTCTATAGTTTGGCCTATATTGACGTAAGAGCTACTATTTCGGAGAATTGGTTAGGGCACAGAGATGCAATATGGTTAGGGTTATTTGGGTTTGGGTAGGGACTGGAATGGGCTCAGTAGAAGTATATTTGAGAGGGATGAAATAGGGTTAACGCTGTTCCGTCCGAAGGTTTGGGAGGCGATAGGATAGGGATAGGGAAGTTGCCATCGTGCATTCATGTACAATTGTAAGAGTTACAATTATAATAATTGATGTTTTCTGTTTTTATAGGTCCCATGGACGTCTGCAGATCTTATAAGAAGAAGTCCGTTCCGCTATCGCAGTCAATCATCTGCGAAAGACATGAGAGGATTTGTAGCGGGAAGCATTGTTTTAATCTGTGTACATATCTTGTAAAAATGATCAATATAGTGATCAAATAAAATATAACAATAATCAAAACCTGTTGATTCATAGATAACTTTCCTTCCCGTAGTCTGCATTTCCAGCTTCTTCGCTCTCTTCTTCCTCCAGTTGCAGCTCCACCAATTCCTTCCACCTTTCCCTCTTTTCCCACCATTTCTCTCTTCCTACTCTCTTAAACATCTCCTTCAACACTTTTTCCCACTTTCCTTTCCCCCATATCGCTACCCTTTTCAAATTCTCTTCTCGGGATTCTATTTTCTTCTATTCTTTTCATACGTCCAGACCACCTTAATCTTTCTCGAGCCAACTCCCAACTCAACTTCTCCACTCCCAGGTCCTCCCAAATCTGCTTACTCCTGATCTTCTCTAGCTTAGTTCTCTCTTAAACATCTCCTTCAACACTTTTCCCCACTTTCCTTTCACCCATTTCGCTACCCTTTTCAAATTCTCTTATCGGGATTGTATGTTTTCACATTCTTTTCATATGTCCAAACCACCTTAATCTTTCTCGACCCAACTTCCAACTCAACTTCTCCACTCCAAGGTCCTTTCTAATCTTCTTACTTCCGATCTTGTCTAGCTTAGTCACTCCAACCAAACCTCTCAGGAACTTCATCTGAGCTGCTTGGATGTCTACTTCCTCTTTTCTCCCCATTGACCATGTTGTGCCATATTGTGAGTAGGTAAGGGTAGTTGTACAACGTTGCTACATCGCTTCAGAAAGTCAGTTACGAACTCAGTTTGATCCCACCGCCGTCCATATTCACAGGGGTTTTCATGGTTTCCCTCTGTAGTCCAGGAACTTCCTTCCTCTATGGTCTAGGTTAATGCCGGGATGGTTCCTATACAATAAGTCGGCCATGACCGCTTCCTTCCCACTACCCAAGAACCTTCATCCCATCATCTCATTTTTTTTTATTGAACAAAAGAACATAGAACATACATATAGATAAATAATCAGTCACGTGATGTCCACAAAGCTCTGAAGAGCTTGACTGCGGATTATGTATTTAAAATAATGAAAATATAATAATATTGCGTAATGCGATAATTGAAACAAGTATGCAGAACAAGGTGAGTAAGATACAAACTAAAATAAATATGTTAGAAAATGAACTCGGCGATGAATTAATCCGTAAGAGTGAATAATAATTATAACAAACAATAAGTGAAAATTCGTAATAATGACAAACAATATGAAACAAGTTTCACACAACATTTTTAGTCGAGACAATTTACAGTTTAGTTTAATAACATCCATCCAATGGATCCAACATCCATCAATTAATCATCCATTCAACGCCAATAGATCTGCACTATCATAACAGTGCGTCGTTAACTGCAATATAATAATAATAATAATAATAACAGAAAAATAGAATAACATAAAGTCGAACCCTCCCAACGCATTTGTAGTGTGGCCCAAGACAAGCTCCCCGAACAACTGCCACGTGTCAGAATAAAATGCTAGTATAATAAGGTCATAGGGTCGAGTGAATTGTGTTATGTTGATTGATTTTGTTTGCAGTTAAAACTGTCTGAGAGGCTCGCAATGAATAATAATGACACCGTTTATTCAGTCTCTTTGATCCATATAACAAACTTGATTTTATGTTTGTATTCACGAACTTTTCCTTCAATATGGAAAAATTTGTAATAGAATGATAAAATAATATCAATACACATTAAATGTGTATGTGTATATAAATATATATATATATATATATAAATAATATATATTAATATAAATATGTATATATATATATATATATATATATATATATATATATATATATATATATATATAAATATATATATATATATATATATATATATATATATATATATATGATATATATATATATATATATATATATATATATATATATATATATATATATATATATATATATATATATATATATTGTATATATATATATATGTATATAATACATAGAATTATATTTAATATATATGCTATTTAATTACGACACTTCACACATGATAGAGATGACCTTCTGAATTGCACATCACGAAAACAAATGCACATTGTTTATGACATTCTGCCTCTCCACCTCCGAATACGTATAAATAAATATCCACCGATGATAATACAAATTGAATGGATATTTAATACATTCCCCATGAATATATTATTTTCTTGAACAACTCGATTCAGGTGACCACAATGTCACGCGCCATGACACAATGTCCCGGTCAAGGTCATTAATTATCAGTTGTTTTTATTCCTGAATGAATTAGCTTTGCTCACATATATTTTTCTATCGATCAGTTTGTATTGGAGTAGTTAGTGGACGTGTTGCATGGTCTGTGACGGTGTATTGGGACAGTTGGATCATAGTAATCGGGTGAACACTATTAATTGAATGTGAGTACAATTTTGGATAACTTGGAAAACGTATGCGTTGTTAGACGAGCGGATAGTAATAGTATGGGTAAAAATGGGTAAAAACTGTTTCGAGTAGTAACGATTTAACACATTTTATGTTTTTCTTCAAAATGGCTGACTCGATCAAGCTGAAAATTTCCAGAAATGTGTATCAAAATGTAATTCAACTGCACGCAAAATTTCAGTTTTTTAAAAAATATTTTTTTTCCGCTGTGTTATTTAGAAATTTCAAAAATACCCCTTAGAATAACACAGCGAAAAAAAAATACTTTCCAAAAAAATGAAATTTTGCGTGAAGTTGGATTACATTTTGATACACATTTTTGGAAATTTGTAGCTTGATAGGGTCAGCCATTTTGAAGAAAAAAAAACATAAAATGTGCTAAATTGGTACCACTCGAAGCAGTTTTCACCCATTTTTACCCATACTATCACTATCCGCTCGTCTAACAACGCATTCATGGCGTTTTCCTAGTCAATTGTAATAAGATAACAAATAATTATGTAAAGTAAATATTTCCAATTTTCCATCAAATCAGCGGCCATTAAAATGGCCACACTAGAAGATATCCCGACAATACCCGAGTTCTACCGGGGCCGTAAGATCTTCATCACTGGCGGCTCGGGCTTCATGGGCAAGGTGCTTGTAGAGAAGCTGTTGCGCTCTTGCCCTGATCTGGACACCATCTACCTGTTGCTGCGCCCTAAGAAGGGCAAGGAGCCGAGCAGTAGGGTCAAGGACATCACCGACACGCCGCTATTCGACAGGTTGAAGTAAGAGTAAACATCAACTGTCCTAAAAACCAACTGTCAAAATCTGTGATCACCAACTGTACTATAAACCAACTGAATAACTTATTTGAGAAAGGGCATCAAATTTGAGTGAAGATTCGGAAAAATCAATTTATATTGTAATTTATTATATTCAATTATCAAATTGGGAAATACCAGTTTTCACAGAGGCTAATATTTACGGTGGTTGCCCTACAAGCACGAAGCATTCCTTAGACATGCCTGAAGCTTTCTTTCAGGGCAGGTGAGGCATGCCTGGGGCATGACAAATTCACTCCTTACTTGCCTAGAACTTGCCTGAAACACTCCTTCTTACATTAAGGCGGGACTCCAAAGGTATCCCTCATCTGCTCGAGGCATGCCTTGCGGGGCATGTTTGGGGCATGCCCAGAGCAAGCCAAGGGCATACCCTGACCAAACTAGTACACCATTCATGAATGGTGTACTAAGCCACGTCCCTAAGTATAACCTCATTAACCTAAGTACAAAAAAGATGGTAGAGAATTGAATCAGTAAAACAAGGATAAGAAAAGGAAATTCAATTCAATTATTCTACGAGTGTTGAAAGTAAGACGTTGAGTTGTCTCATGGTTGAAATTGACGTCATCTGCGCCGGTGGAAGGCTATGCCATTGGTTCATGGCTCGACCCAAAATGGAGTACCTGCCAATGTTGGAATTGTACCGCTTGAGGTTTACTTTTCCGACATTATCATTTCGACCGGTGAATATATATATATGGATTCACCAAACTAATGAGAAAGGGCGTCATTCCACGAGCACTAACCCTATCTAATGGCATGAGGTTTATTGCGTCTATTTGAGAAAGGGCATCAGTCTGGGACTGTTGTCCATTTTTGGGTATATATTTTCTCCCTATGGAAATTGAGGACATCTTTGCCATAGACTAAAGAGATACAGAGACAGTTAACCCAACGTTGAATTAAGATTCATCCCCACTCCTTTGTCTGTACCCTCCTCACACCTCTTTCCCTGTATTCCCTTCAATAACAATAACTAGGAAAACGCCATATATGCGTTGTAAGACGACAGGATAGTAATTGTATGGGTAAAAATGGGTAAAAACTGCTTCGAGTGGTACCAATTTAGCACATTTTATGTTTTTTTCTTTAAAATGGCTGACCCGATCAAGCTGAATTTTTTCAGAAACGTGTATCAAAATGTAATTCAAGTTCCCGCAAAATTTCATTTTTTTGGGAAAATGAAAATATTTTCTTTTTTTCTTTCGATATGTTATTCTAACGGGTATTTTCGAAATTTCTAAAATTCATAAAATAAAAGTTACCCCCCGATAATGCCACAAAACTATACAGATCTAAGTTAGATGAGGAACCATATTGAAAAAAAGTTAGAAGTTGATAGATGTAGCCGTTTGACCTGTGGAGAACCGACAAAAAAACATGAAAAAAAATAAAATAAAAACGAACACCAATTTTTTTCAGTATGTCAAATTGAATCCTCGCTAAAGCTCGTCTAACAATAATTGAAATTATCATGTGAATAAACAATAATAAAAATTATCATGTGCATATTGAATCTGATATCCACATTCCAGGAAAGAAAATCCCTCGAGTCTGACAAAGCTAGTCTCAATACCAGGTGACATCAAGGAACTCGGTCTGGGACTGAGCGATGAAAACCGTCATCTTCTTCAACAGGGTGTCTCGGTGGTGTTCCATACGTCAGCAAGTGTCAGATTCGATGATCCGATCGCTGATGCTATCCTCACCAATGTCAGAGGCACACTAGAGGTCATCAACCTGGCGCTGGGGATGGACGATTTGAAGGTCGGTTTTCTGAATTATCATGGGGGAAACTTTCTTGAAGATGCTGCATAATGAATAGTCTCAATATATGTAGAAAATTAATAGTTATGGATAATTAAAGTCGTTTTTTAAATGGGAATCTTTTAAAAATAGGAATCTTTCCTCATTTGATGAGACCACTTTGATTATCCATAAATATTCAATTTTAACACATCATTAGGCGTTTAAGTCTACGAGATAACAATGTATATATATATATATATATATATATATATATATATATATGTATATATACATATATATACACATGAAGAATCACTCTTTATTCAATGGTTATATTATCCACGGAGTTTTGCTGATCTGTCTGTCTTTCCGTCTGTAAGTCACGCTGTTTCGAGAACATCCTGAATTTGTGCGACATTCTGCGGGAGGGAGGATGGCGAGGGGACGGAGGGGTCGGTCGTGGGTGTGGACCCGTGCTTTTCTTGATTTTTCGATGCTCGATGAATGGGCCTTCCCATCGGCTGTGGTCGGGGAACCGTGTTATGCCAGTGGGTAATGGCGTGAGGGGTAGGGAGGTACGGGCAGAGGACGGGAGGGCATGGCGCACTCAAGTCTCAGTGACCTTGACGACGACCGGCTGGGGTAAAAAGCGGGTACGACAGGGCCCTGGGATGGGTGATGAATTGCGTGGTTTCGTTTTGACCGCAGTACTGGATAATCATTCGGCACGGCCAAGTGGCCATGTTGTGGCCCCCTGTTTTGAAACGCGGGGTTAATAAGCTAGTATACAATATTGATCCGAAGATTTTCTCTCCAGGTTTTTCTCCATCTATCAACAACGTACTGTAATTGTGATCAACCTGAGATCCACGAGGAAATCTACCCGCCTCCTGGATCATGGAGGACAATGATCAAGATAGTGGAACGTAACGATAGCGACCACGTGCTGAGAATTCTAACACCGAAGTAAGTCATATTATCTATAGTCTGTCTCACCATTCTGGAGTAACTGTTGCTATCTCATCGATCAGCTTAACTGCTGGTAAACATGTCAATCATAACTCCAACAGTAACAAAGGAACTCTTCTCGGTGCATTTTGAGGACAAGTTTGTGACTAGGTAAGGGTTGTTGTGCAACGTTGATACATCGCATCAGAAAGTCTTATTATAGATTAAGTCAACTCAGGTGTTGTATAATTTGAGTGAAATGCAACAGTGTATGAGTTCAATGAAGTCTGTAGAGATGATTGACATATTTATATACCTACCTATTCGCCGGACAATAGATGAGCAAACTACAAAGATCTCCGACAGTTACTCCAGAATGGTGAGACAGACTATACTTCATCATTCATATAGAGAGAACGTCAATTTATTTGACGGCTGTCCGCAAAGTGGGATACCAATACAATACAACTCCATGCCAAGACGGAACAGCGTGATAAAATCAATACATAGAAGAAGTACATAAATTTTACAAAAGTGATACAAAATTGATAACAAAAAATCCTTGAAAAAATCCTTGAATTCAATCAAGGGTATAGAACAAAAGTATGAAAATGAGAGAAGGTATTATTAAGATTATTAAAAAGATTGGAATTATTCGGAAGAATATAAATGGTGCTGTAAAAGACCTACTGAATTTATCAAAACTGAGTGTACAATATTTCTTCATAGTACCTTCTTTGGAATGTTATAAGTATTGAGAAAATGCATAAAAATTCAGGAATGGTGTCACGAGCTTCTACCATTAATCCCACTACATCCCAGTACTTGGCATCAATTTCGTATTTATTTGACAAATCTTTAATGCATGTAATGAAGTGCTATCTCTTTAGAGACAAAATATAGAGTTATCAAATATATTCCAAATAATTCAAGGTGTGTAGATTTATTGAGTAGACTCCATACGAATACTTCGATCGTCCAAGACTCCATTATGCTGGGTAGATCCTATGCCTATAATTTATCAACCAGAGTTTATATTTATTTATTCCACCATTTTTTCAAGGAATATAATATGATGCCACGTTATGCCAATTATTGCATCACTACATTGACCACTTCGATTAAAAATTTGTTTCTTGTTATTAAATTATATTCTCTTGACAGGATTATGGGCACATTACCGAATACCTACACATACGCCAAAGCATTAAGCGAGCAAGTGATCAATGATCATCAAGAACTTCTGCCATTGGTCATTGTCAGGCCATCTATCGGTGAGTTCCAGAAGATACAGTCTGTCCCACTATTCTGGAGTAACTGTTGCTATCTCATCGATCAGCTTAACTGCTGGTAAACATGTCAATCATAACTCCAACAGTAACAAAGGAACTCTTCTCGGTGCATTCTGAGGACAAGTTTGTGACTAGGTAAGGGTTGTTGTGCAACGTTGCTACATCGCTTCAGAAAGTCTTATTATAGATTCAAGTCAACTCTGGTATGATATAATATGAGTAAAATGTAACAGTGTCCCAATGAAGTCTGTAGAGATGATTGACATATTTATATACCTACCTAATCACCGGACAATAGACGAGCAAACTACAAAGATCTTCGACAGTTACTCCGGAATGATGAGACAGACTATACTCAATAACAATGTCACGTGAAGGGCGTTGTTGTTATTGTTGTTGTGAGTAATCTCAATCGATGGAAGATTACCTGATCCAACTAACCTATAACCATCCTCACCTAAACTAGTTCATAAGGCCTATGACCTTTTTTTCTCTGATAACATCGAAACTTGATACAAAACCATTGTTCCCCAATTAGGGCTTTGGATGGAAGATGAGATCGTTTGAACGGGACACCAAAAGGGCCACCGTACTACCCTGAGAAATAATCAATATGTGATGACTCATTTAACAAAAAATCTTGATTAGGGTGATGAATTCAAGGTTGGAAAACAATTCAAACATCCACGGTGGGTAGAAAAATATCTTGGATCTTCTTTTTATCTTGATCTTTCGTTCTTCTTGAAACCTTCTACCTGAAACTAACATAAGATCTAATTCATCCAAACTCTCAGTTAAATAACGGTGGCAAACATGGCTGTTTAAAATATCCATTCCGATCAGAAAGTATTTTCATCGCTTGGTTCCCAGACAAAGGATAGCAGAATAAGTTTTAATTAGAATGTTATAATGCTAGAATAGGTTTTATATCACACTTTGAGACATATAACAATCATAATAGTGTTCTCGGTGGTGTGAAGATTCAAATGATGAGGGAAGCAAAGTTGAACTTGAAGATGTGACGTTGTAATTTTTTTCTACTATTATTCACACATTCACAGAAACATTCACAGTGGGTAGAAAAACTCCAGGGGGGCATACCTGTACAAGATGAACCCAGTTTTAACCTTCACCTGTGCTAAACGTGTATTGAAACCCCGGTAATAACCCTCTGAAACCAGATTAAACCGTACTGGAATGCACCCACAGGAATTTAACGATGAAAACCATCAAATTTGACACCTCTTGATTTAATTGTTGCTCTACCTTGAAATGATTATTTCCCAAAATTTGACTAGACACATCTAATTGTGAGGGTATTATTAATTGATTGCAATTGACCACAAGTTCGTGGTGTTTGTAGTTCTTGAGATATATGTTGCCAAAGTACACCGTGCAAATCTGTCCAAGATGGGGGCACATAATTTCATAAACAATTCATCAGAATTATTGATAAACCTCCAGACTAGTAATTGTATTAATCACAGGTTTTAAAATGAGCTCGATTCTAATTTCTCATTTCCTGTATGCTGACGTCATCATTCTTATGCGTACCGTGACCCTTCCCAGAGGTCAACGCTCGACCTTGATTGGAAGACATTGTCATTGTGTCAAATTTCACACGTAGTCAATAAACAATCGTGATTTGATGGAAAATGTCTACGACTCGATGCTGATTCACCCGCAGTGGCGTACGTGACTACCGCAGGGGCAGCCCCCCCGGGCCCACGCTGTATCATCAGAAATACGTTTCAAAGATTACCGAAAATTGGAATCATTCCATCGTTTGGTCGAGTGAAAATGTTATTTTGAAAATAATTCTACAATGTGAAAATTCATGCTGAACTTAATTGAATAATTATATTCTTGAATGCGAATTTTATCAGAAGCACTATCATATATTTTGACTTAACTTACAGCATTTGAACTAAATACGAGCTTGCTACTTCCACTACATTTTGTTGAAAAGTCAACTATTTTTCCTCTAAAAGGAATTGTCATTCAATCTTTATCTTCAATGAAACCATTCTGTTTCATAGAATGACATAATTCTGAATGTATTCTAATCATAATTTTGAGTGTATTTTAATCTTCTTCAATAGTAAATTCACATGAACTTAAAATATGGAGGTTGCATGTTGAATGATATCGAAATTTGATAATTTGAATTGATCTATATTTTAAGAGGGGGGGGAGGGGGAGGGTGGCCATGTGAGTCCTTTGCCCCGGGGCCCAAAATTCCTAATCACGCCTCTTTTCACCCGAATTTCTCCAGTATCGGTAATGTGGAACTCTGTTTGATTGCAGTACTATCGACTCTTTCTGAGCCAATGCCTGGATGGATAGATAATTTCAACGGTCCAGTCGGATTGATGGCTGGCGGAGGGGCGGGAGTCCTGAGGTGAAACTTCTCATTCAATTTAATTGTATAATTTTATACTAATTCATCATTATTACCTCGCTTCATGTGATCAGGGAGACGAGGGGCTTTCGAACCCGCTTCGATCCCCACCGATGTCCTACATTACAGAGATTTTTTGTGGTTTTCCTCTGTAGTCTAGGCTAATGCCGGGATGGTTCCCACAATATAGGCCAGGCCATGACCGCTTCCTTCTTTTTATCTACTTAATCTACTTCAATCTACTTCATTTCATTATCAGTTTGTATGAACAATTATAATTTAATCATGACGTGTTATTTTCATGACAGTCACGGCCATCTTGCTTGTCTTGTCATAAAAACAGTTCATTGATATAGTCTGTCTCAGCATTCTGGAGTAACTGTTGCTATCTCATCGATCAGCTTAACTGCTGGTAAACATGTCAATCATAACTCCAGCAGTAACAAAGGAACTCTTCTCGGTGCATTTTGAGGACAAGTCTGTGACTAGGTGAGGATTGTTGTGCAACGTTGCTACGTCGTTTCAGAAATCTTATTATAGATTCAAGTCAACTCGGGTATAATATAAATTGAGTGAAATGCAACAGTGTATGAGTTCAATGAAGTCTGTAGAGATGATTGACATATTTATATACCTACCTATTCACCGGACAATAGATGAGCAAACTACAAAGATCTCCGACAGTTACTCCAGAGTAGTGAGACAGACTATACCAATGTTACCGGCACATGTAGCGCAGTGGTTAACGCGCTCGCTTCATGTGATTCGGGAGGCGAGGGGAATTCCGAACCCATCTCGATCCCTGCCGCCGACCATCTTTACAGAGGTTTTTCATGGTTTCCCTCTGTAGTCTAGGCTAATGCCAGGATGGTTCCTACAATAAGTCGATCATGACCACTTCCTTCCCACTAACATT
The DNA here is from genome assembly GCA_907164805.1 of Brachyptera putata. Taxonomy (NCBI): domain Eukaryota; kingdom Metazoa; phylum Arthropoda; class Insecta; order Plecoptera; family Taeniopterygidae; genus Brachyptera; species Brachyptera putata. The sequence goes on from OU015475.1 coordinate 5,223,055, forward strand.
CCCATTACCCAAGAACCTTCATCTCATCATCCCATCATCTCATTAGTCATCCATCGGATGCCATTAGATCTCAGCTATCATAACAGTGCGTCGTTGAACCCAATATAGATAATATATATATATATATATATATATATACTGAGGTCGTTCAGTACCGTTAAAAAATTGTCAATAGTTGGAAATTTGATAATGTTTTTTTTGTTGCCTTTTCGGAGTTGAATTACTTTGATTTCATATGTTCAAAACAAGGTGCCTATGATGATTATGACTAGGCAAACGCAGAATATATATATATATATATATATATATATATATATATATATATATATATATTTGATCTCAATGTCACACCTCTATCATCGTTTTTCCGGTATAAAATTGTAAAGACACTACAAATTAAAAATATCATCAACTTATACTCGTCTGGTTTTGTTTTATCCCACAGGAGTGTCTACGCTGATCCTGACAACGTAGGTGATTACGTACCTGTTGATGTCGCTATCAAATCCATCATTTTCATCGCTTGGCAGAGAGCTTTCGCAAGGTGAGCTTGATATATGCTGGATAGATGAAAGTCAGCGAAGATTTCCAGTCGCCCCGGTGGCTAGGACAATTATCGCTAGCGGTAGTAACTGAAGTCACCGTTGGGCGTGGGTCCGATTCTCGCATGAGCCATGGGTTTCTGTAAACGTCCTTTCATCTATCATCACCCAATCGTTTTATTATAATCCGCTCATTCGTACCCCTTATCACCTAATTGTTGGTATGGTCGTTAAGCAGCATCAAAAAAAAAAAAGATTCCCACCAAATTCTTACGAAACTTTGTCTGCGTATTTTGTTTGTTAGTTTGTTTGTAAGCACTGCACAGGTCTCAGGGTTTGACCGATCGACATGCAACTTTTTCTGTATATGCAACTCATCCAACTTAGAACCATATAGTTTTTGAGTCATATTTGTTTGACCATATTTTAGAAACATCATCTCAAAGTTTCTAAAAACCCAATAAGATTAGGCTGAGCGGAAGAAATTGGAAGAAACCAACTGACGTAATCTTTTACTTCCTGAGCAATCTGCACAGAAGTTCGAGTCCGGATTTGGCTGCTGCCCTTCAGATTTCATTTGACACAAACCTTACTCATTTACTCACCGAACCCTAACCATCACTAGAGCCTATGGGTGATAGCAATCTGTAGAGGGAAGGAGTCTCACTCAGCCCTCAATTTTACTTATGTACAGGGTGCTCAAGGAATAAATGTTCAAGTCATTTTTTTAGATCAGAAGGTTTTTTAGTACAAATGTTTTCCAGTACAGCTGGTTTTTAGTACAGTAGGTCGTTTGTTTTCGAGTCAGTTAGTATCAATTGATAGTTGCCCGTGCCCGTGCCATCGCATTCTCTGAAATTGTACATCTCCTCTTGTTCCAGCACCACGGCATCTGTCCCCGTCTACAACTGTTCTTCCGTCACTATACCGACCACCCTCCAAGACATCATCAGGGACAATCTGGAGCTGGCCAAATCATATCCTCTCTCCAACATACTCTGGTATCCGAACCCGACCATCACCTACAACCGGTACACCCATTACCTCAAGGTCATCATCTATCACATGTTACCGGCGCTGCTGATTGACGGCGTGCTGAAACTCAGAGGCAAAAAACCCATGTGAGTAGGTGGTGATAATAGCATATAAGATTTGTAAATGTTATTTATTTGACACACACACACACACATCTCTCTCTCTCTCTCTCTCTCTCTCTCTCTCTCTCTCTCTCGCTCTCTCTCGCTCTCTCTCTCTCTCTCTCTCTCTCTCTCTCTCTCTCTCTATATATATATATATATATATATATATATATATATATATATATATATATATATATAAATGTGCGATGTCTGAAGTTTTAAGGGCCGGTGGATGATGGTAAGTCTATCTTTGTGGAAATTTGCCCTCCTTTGATGAGTGTTGTTGGTTCTGGAAAGAACCTATTCATCTTGTCGACACGTCGGAACAACGGATCTTTTCAGATCCTATAATTGTATCCTAAAGAGCAAACGTGGTTGTCCCGAGAAAACAGTTTAACATCTACATTCGACCGCGAGAACATCCGAAACAACATATATATATATATATATATATATATATATATATATATATATATATATAGTTATTTCTGTGTGATGTATATATATATATATATATATATATATATATATATATATATATATATATATATATATATATATATATATACATTACACAGAAATAACTAGAATCAATCAACATTTCAGGCTGATAAAACTCCAGCGGAGAATCTTCATAGCCAACATGACGCTCTCTATCTTCACGACCAAGAACTATTTCTTCTCAAACACAAACTTCATCGCACTTCAGAACACTCACATGAAACCTGAAGATGTCAAAGAGTTTAGTTACAACACTTATCTGGTCGATAAATACCCCTTCATGAAGGCCAGCGTGATTGGTGCCAAGATATATCTGCTGAAAGATCCACTGAGTGCTTTGCCAAAAGCACTCATCAATTACAGAAGGTGATTATGCAACTTGGGTCTGCTATTGCGGATATATTACATATTTACATATTTTATTTATTCATTACAGATTGTTCATAGAACAGGTGGTAATGGTTACTATACCTAATGAAATTAGAATCAAACATACTCGATAAAATGATACCTTATTTTTTTTCTCAGCTCTCTTCTTAAATCATCAATCTTCGTTATATTCTTGATATCTTCTTCCAATTCATTCCATTCCCGCGTCGTTCTTTGTATGAATCCATATTTACCTACTTCTACATACAATCTTTCCACTTCCATTCTTACCCCTCCTCTTGTACTTCTTTGTAATCCCTCTCCAATTCTATTGCTCAATTCATCCCATCCTGTATATTCATTCTTGACTCTAACAAAATTGCACATTCTTTCTATTTGTCTTCGTTTCGCCAAATTTTCTCATCCCATTTCCTCAATCATTTTACTAGGTCATTCTATAACGTTTTCAACCACATCCTTATCGTTCCTGATAATCTTCCAGCGCTTCTCTCTCCCCAATACCCTTCTTACAGCAACCCTTTGGACGTTCTCCACAGCTTTTATTAGTCCAACTTCATGCGGATCCCAGACTGAACTAGCATATATATTTTCTAGGGGTGTGAGAGTCAAGGTTTGTAAAATCGATTCTGATTCCTCATAAAATTATCGAGTCTCGATTCTTTTTTCAAACAAATAAATAATTATTATCAAGACGGTGCATTATCAGAACAAAACTTCAACTTTGAATGAATTTAATGCTCTATATACCGGTAGTTAGTTGGAAGAGCTTTAGAAAGGATTCAATTTGACATACTGAAAAATTGGTGTTCGTTTTTATGTTTTTTTTCATGTTTTTTTGTCGGTTCTCCACAGGTCAAACGGCTACAGCTATCAACTTGAAACTTTTTTTCAATATGGTTCCTCATCTAACTTAGATATGTATAGTTTTGTGGCATTATCGGGTGATAACTTTTTTTTCATGAATTCAAGAAATTTCAAAAATTCCTATTAGAATAACATGGCGGAAAAAAAAATATATTTTCCAAAAAAAAAAAAATTCGCGTGAAGTTGATTACATTTCTGTACACATTTCTAAAAATTTTCAGCTCGATCGGGTCAGCCATTTTGAAGAAAAAACATAAAATGTACTAAATTGGTACCACTAGAAGCAGTTTTTACCCATTTTTACCCATACTATTACTATTCGCTCGTCTAACAACGCATTCATGGCGTTTTTCTAGTAATGTGTAATTTCAAATAATAGACCATAATTGATAGAACATTTAATAATAAAATAAGAAATATAAATTAAAGGTATAATAAATATAAATATATAATGAATATAATGGTAATAATATTACATGTGTGGTATCCTTCCCCAGGATGTATTGGTTGGACCGTGTCTACAAATCATCGTTACTATTGGCTGCGATATGGATGGTCGGCACATGCGCAATAGTTCGTGAATCACTCGAGACTCTGGTGCTTCTACCTCAATACGTGAATAGCAGTTCATAACTTCGAGCTCAAATCCACCACGACCACCATCATCGAAAAGGAGAGCACCATAACTGAAACAAAGAGCGCCGTCATCGAAAAAGAGAGCACCATCATCGAAAAAGAGAGCACCGTAACCGGAATGAAGAGCACCATCACCTAGAGAAGAGCACCATCACTGGAACGAAGAGCACCATCACCTTAAACGAGAGTTCCATCACCGAAAAGAAGAGCACCATCATCGAAAAAGAGCACTATCATCGAAAAAGAGATCATCATCATCGAGAAAGAGAGCACCATCACCAAGAGAGGAGCACCATCACTGTAACGAAGAGCACCATCACCTAAAACGAGAGCACCATCACCGAAAAGAAGAGCACCATCATCGAGAAAGAGAGCACCATCATCGAAAAAGAGAGCACCATCATCGAGAAAAAGAGCACCATCACCGAGAGAAGAGCACCATCACTGGAATGAAGAGAACCCTAATCGAAATGAAGAGCACCATAACCGGAATGTAGAGCACCGTCATCGAAAGACCAGCACCAGCACTGAAACGAAGAGCACCATTACCGAGCGAAGAACACCATTACCGAGCGAAGAGCACCATTACCGAGCGAAAAGCACCATCATCGAAAGAATAGCGCCTTCACTGAAATGAATAGCACTCTCTCCGAAAAAAAGAGCACCATGACGGTGATGATACTCCAAGTCCCACGTCATGGTGCTATTTGCTTGTTATCATGGTGCTGTTGCAAAAGTCCTCTCCAAATTCTCCATATCAGATTATCCCATTACATCTTCAATTTTATCTTTACCACCTATATTTATTATCGTAGCATCAATACTGTTTATGAAGAAATATAATTAATTCATGATTCAATATTGTTTTCCATTCTTATTACATTCGATTTGATAATACAAAAATCTTTGGTAACAATAACTGGGAAAACGCAGAATGTGCGTTGTGAGATGAGCGTAGAAGTATGGAAATCTGCGATTGAAAATACTCTGTCAGCTCAATCTACATCTACAGACCTTGGATTACTTCAAACGCTGAAAAACCTTACCTGCAACTTGTTGCTATTTTTAAAGCAACCTGTCGCATATACACTTTGTATCACATGTTTTGATCCTGAATTCGATGAAATGGATACTTTTATTGCGTTTTCTTCGTTATATCTGATTCGATTGTTGTACAAATTATTGAAAATGTGTATGATAGTTGTTATCATATTCTGTATGCATTCGAAAGCTTTTGAAAAATTTCCGATTTCAAGTATTTTCCCCCTGGGTTATTCTTACGGGGATTTTCTGAACTTTCCAAATTTTTTCCGGAAAAACCGTTCAACCGATTGTTCTGAAAAACAATCCCAACCTATTCTGGTATAACACCAATTCGAATAAAAAGTTTCCAGTTGATTGATTATTTTTCCTGTCCTGTATGCTGTGTACAAAATTACACACACACACAAAAAAAAAAAAAAACATGAAAACCATGCCCAAAATTTTTCGATATTTGTAATGAAAATCTACGCTACGCTCTTCGTCTATCTTCGTCTATTATCATTTCACTACTTACAAGTTCAGTAATATTTTAATGATATGCGAATAAAAAGGGATGTCTGACAGCATATGAAAAGCATGGTGGGGGATGTAGGGGAAACAGGTTTGTAGGCGCTATGAGGAGAAAATGGTAAGCAGGTAGTGTAGGTGTTTCAAGACTCAACCTATTAATTCCGATAACTCATGGTCTGTTACCTTGTTATAGTACTTTGGCTGATAACATGAAGTCATTAGTTATTACTGAATCTATAATGGTCTCACTTGTTTCTGTTACTCTGGTAAAGTTTGATACAATTTGATCGGGTCCAAATTCCTCTGCTATTTGTTTCGATTTACTTGCATTGTATTCATCTTTCTTCCACGATGTGGTGATACCAATAGTCTTCATCATAATATTGTAACGGACATGCCTAACCTAGCTGTTCCCCCACATGTTACAACCACAACCACGACCTTGAGTGATAGCCATCACTCAGAATAGCAAAACTATGCAACACCTTATCACAGTAACCAATGAGAGTATAGTCTGTCCCACTATTCTGGAGTAACTGTTGCTATCTCATCGATCAGCTTAACTGCTGGTAAACATGTCAATCATAACTCCAACAGTAACATGGTATCTTCTCGCGTGCATTCTGAGGACAAGTTTGTGACTAGGTAAGGGTTGTTGTGCAACGTTGGTACATCGCTATAGAAAGTCTTATTATAGATTCAAGGGGACCCTGTCGGCAAAAAATATAATTTTTTCATTTTTTTTTGTGATCATTTTTCTTCGTGATTTTCTGATTCCTAATCAATTTATTTCATGCGCATATTCGAATAAATAGGTCATGAGAATAATAATTTCATCATCCTCCGTGTCAACAATTTTACTAAAGTTATCTAATGACAATTACTTAATATCCAAAATTATAACTTCCAACTTCAAAGCTTGTTTGCAAGAAATAACAATCTCATGACTTTAGGAACATATATCTCAGAAACTATTTGTGCTAGAGACATGAAATTTTTTGTGCTTAATGATGTCAGTATTTTGCATGAATTTGACCTCATTCAGATAGGTCCCATCTAAACTAGAGATTAAAAAAAAATCCATGTCAAAACGTTTTTTTTTTTTCTACAGACATTGATAAGAAAATTTGGTTTAGAATAAATAATAATATCACAAAACTCAGACAGGTGAATTTTATAGCTGACACTTCAATCAAAATTGATAAAAATAAATCAATTCAATTCATTCGACCGTTTCTGAACTATGTGTTCCTAAATTTTGCTATATTTACATGTTAATTCTCCCCAGCAGGGTCCCCTCAAGTCAACTTGGGTATAATATAATTCGAGGAAAATGCAGAAGTGTATGAGTTCAGTGAAGTCTGTAGAGATGATTGACATATTTATATACCTACCTATTTGCCGGACAATAGATGAGCAAACTACAAAGATCTCCGACAGTTAGCCTACTCCAGAATGGTGAGTCTTTTCTTCTAGAGTAATTACGCCTGAGAGGCATCATACCTATACTCTCTCACTTCCGCCCAGAACATCCGACGGTCAACATCATATGTTATAAGCGTGCAACGTGCATGTGTGGAGATGAGAACCGCCTTCGAGATCAACAATCAATAACTTGGGCACATGTCTTGTATGGAGCAGATCCTTCGGTCGATAAGTCCATTGTTGAAATATTTTTTTAATTATTATTATTTTGGAAGGATTGTTTGATCAGGAAGTATCAGAACGGTTTAATAATCAATACGATGCATGTGTTGGCATCCATATCCTTTCATTGTTCAAATGCTTGCTCAGTATTCTCACCACCTTCGTTCAGTCAATAAATATATTTTAGTCATCAATGACCGTGGCTAATGCTACTAGGTAGTGTTCCCGTCAACAATCAAATCTACTGATGACCTCCTGACCTTTCGCATGCCAAGCGACACCAAATCCAATGCTCTCACAAGTACGAGCTCCATTTCCCACTTCACTCATCAGACGAGCTTTAGCGAGGATTCAATTTGACATACTGGAAAAAATAGGTGTTGTAATAATAATAATAATAATAATAATAACAATAATTATATGAATATCTATTTTCGTCCACAAGTGATCATATAGATGATATTGGATGATATTACATGATATTGGATGATATTACATGATATGGAAATATACATACATGCCAAGGTTAAAATGGTATGTTTCTTGTTTCTTGTGTAGAAATATGTTTTATGCCCTTACACATACCTTATACATATACTTCATACCTCATACACAGTTAGAACCATGCCCTTATACCTTGTGACTCAATTCTGGGTTTCCTCCTGCAGTGGCCTTGAAGAGAGATACACGGGGTAAATCACTTGTAAGAGTTAGACAAGGGAATCCTGCAAGGGACTCCCCATTATCTTGTGCCAGTATATAAAGACCAGGAAGGCAACCTACTGTCAGTTGCCAGTCATCATTTTTTTTTCTTGTGACACCGACAGCGTGGTCATTTCATCACATCATGTAAGGATCATATTTCATTGGAACAATCCGATGTCCCCCTTCACTTCATGTATTTTATCAATCAGTGTGAATATATATCAATCATACAGTGTTGCCTTTTGGTATCGGTGACAACCTAACCTCGCACCTGAACCCCACAACCTCATATTATAATCATGAGAAAATAAAATATTTCTGTGTTTACTCTGCATTAGAATTTGGTTATCTCATTTCGTTCAGAAGTTGTCACCAAATTATTCATATTTCATTCAATTTATTGCTCTCTTAAGAGTTCAGAAAGTGCTTTTGTTAGACGAGCTTTAGTGAGGATTCAATTTGACATACTGAAAAAAATTGGTGTACGTTTTTTTTTTTTTTTTTTTTTTTTTTTCATGTTTTTTTGTCGGTTCTCCACAGGTCAAACGGCTACAGCTATCAACTTCAAACTTATTTTCAATATGGTTCCTCATCTAACTTAGATCTGTATAGTTTTGTGGCATTATCGGGGGTTAACTTTTTTTTTATGAATTTTAGAAATTTCAAAAATACCCATCAGAATAACATGGCAGAAAAAAAAATATATATATTTTCCCAAAAAATGAAATTTTGCGTGAAGTTGAATTAAATTTTGATACACATTTCTAGAAAATTTCAGCTTGATCGGGTCAGCCATTTTGAAGAAAAAAAATAAAATGTGCTAAATTGGTACCACTCGAAGCATTACTACCCATACTATTACTATCTCCTCGTCTAACAACGCATATATGGCGTTTTCCTAGTATCATGATAATTCTCGTATCATTGTCTCTATATAACGCACAATCATCTTGAATATTGCACTTCATTCAAATTGTATGCACTCTATTGTCACAATGACCTGATGTGAAGTGTTTAATGCAGGAAATAAATGTTGAAACTCATTCTCTCAGAAGTTGATGTCAAGTCAGGTTGTGAAGTTCATGTGAAGTGATGGTTAAGGGTAAGTCACCAACAAAAAGTATTTAATATTTCTTCATATATTGATTTATCAGGATTAGAATATTAAATCAAAAATTTGAAATTTAAAAAAAAAGTTGAAAATTACGAGAAAATTTTCGAAAAATGAGTTGAAAAATACGTTAAAAACCACTAGATAGTCAGTATTGAGATGGAAATTGGTCCGTTGTTGGGTAAACCGTTCTCTATCAGTGAAGCTATTTTGCTTCAGCATACCTGAAGCCGTTTTGATACAAATAAATAGTTTCAGTTACCTCGATTTACTAAAAAAAATTGTGAATTTCCCCGGTCTTGTGTGCTAGAGACATGAGGTTGAACTGTTCATTTTCAGCTTAGCCCAAAGACAGTTCTTTTACGAACACATCGATACCACACACGGTGAAATACCTGAAGAAATAATCAAATGTTGTGCGTAACGCGAGATGCATGTTTAACTGCTGCACACCATTCAGAGAAGTACCTCCGATCCATAACGAACATTCACAATATTTTCTAAAATAATCACCCTGGTGGGAACTTTTCCCCCCCCATGGTGACTGGGGACGCCTTAAATGAGCAGTATTCGCTTTTTTGTTTCCGTTTTTCGATTTTATTCACGCGGCATACAGTTCGGAATAAATAACAAATTGATTCGAAATTCTTTCTGGAAATCGAAAGGCAAACAAGAATGAATCTTGAATATATTCAGAACGAGTCGGATACAAAATCGGTTTCAATCGGTTTCAAAAATCACATGGATTCATTATGGTATAACATCAATGTTCAAAGAAATGTTTGATCGAAAAAAAAATAGGAAATTGTTTGGTTATTTGTCTACACTATGTGCCCCGTGTACTAATGAGAGAGAAAAATGGAAATACATCGATTTTTTTCGAGATATAAAATGTCGATATTCTCCTCTCTTCTCTGATAATATAATTGTGCGTCCTAATTTACATGATTTAAAATGTTCACTCAATGAAATACTTCTGAATTCAACATTCGACAATATATTCATAGTACAGTCTGTCTCACCATTCTGGAGTAACTGTTGCTATCTCATCGATCAGCTTAACTGCTGGTAAACATGTCAATCATAACTCCAACAGTAACAAAGGAACTCTTCTTGCGTGCATTTTGAGCACAAGTTTGTGACTAGGTAAGGGTTGTTGTGCAACGTTGGTACATCGCTTCAGAAAGTCTTAATATAGATTCAAGTCAACTCAGGTATAATATAATTTTGTAAAAATGCAACAGTGTATGAGTTCAGTGAAGTCTGTAGAGTTAATTGACATATTTATATACCTACCTATTCGCCGGACAATAGATGAGCAAACTACAAATATCTCCGACAGTTACTCCAGAATGGTGAGACAGGCTATACTATTGTTGCCTATAATCACTCATGAATTCTATCAATTTATTCTTCATTTCACCAATAGACTGATCTCCAGGTAACAAAATGTTCGATTCGGACGATATCCCGACAATACCCGAGTTCTACCGAGGCCGTAAGATCTTCATCACTGGCGGCTCGGGCTTCATGGGCAAGGTGCTCGTAGAGAAGCTGTTGCGCTCTTGCCCTGATCTGGACACCATCTACCTGTTGCTACGCCCTAAGAAGGGCAAGGAGCCGATCAGTAGGGTCAAGGACATCACGGACACGCCGCTATTCGACAGACTAAAGTAAGTTAGCACTTTTGAGCTTCATCATTGATGAACTTTTTGAATGAAATATAATCATATATTTGTCCCGGAGTCATCACCCTCTCAGAAGATGGATAGACTTGTGTGATTTCATTATTTTCAACTTGTATGGACTAGGGCCTTGTCCCACAGTAAACAATTGAAACACAATTGCACTAGTGTGTGTAAGTATGTGTGAGTAAAACAACAAAAACTTCAGTGGTTCATTCGTTGCATGGGTTTCACCTGGAAATGAGCGAAATATCTCACTTTTTCTAACTCCTGTGATTTCTGGTGAATTCCCGTTTCCATCGGTGCCATAGAATACTGACTTCGACTGCAGTCAAAACGGAATCAAACCGATATCAAAACTGTTTCGTCCAGTCAAGTAACAGACAGAAGTTATAGAATAAGGCTCCTGTCAGTTGGATCTATAGCATTGATGGTCATTCAGAGACAACCTGACTGAATATCTTGATTTCAAAACCGTTCAAACCTTCTCATTGATTGTATAATATGCTCCGTGACGTCGAAGAGGTGGAGAAACCGATATCACTAAAAACAATAATCACATGTTATATAATAAATGATATGTAAATCAACTGTTTTAGTCTGGGCAAAGTGGAATCCCTAACGCTAAATAATATTTTTTTCCAGGGAAGAAAATCCGTCGTCTTTGAGGAAGATAATCGCAGTATCAGGTGATGTCAAACAGCTTGGTCTCGGTCTGAGTAAAGAAGACAAAGAAATGCTTCAGAATGACGTCAGCATAATCTTCCACTCAGCAGCGAGTGTGAAGTTCGACGATCCAATCAGAGACGCGATACTCATCAACGTGAGAGGCACGCTGGAGGTCATCAACCTCGCATTGGGCATGAGGGAACTCAAGGTGAACGTTGTTGAGTTATCAAGCATGAGCAGTTTTGACCTGTCTTGAATGTGGAATTCGATAGAATCTATCATATTAATGATACGTAAACATTCCAGTAAGTCTCAGATCAAAATTGGAGCTTCATTGTTCTTATATTCACCGAACAAGTTTGTTATCATTGGTTCAATCATTCCAAAGGAAAAAATGGCCAGACTCACCACTAATTGCAACAAAAGGTTTTGAAATTGGATTTTATTCAGAAAAATGTGCTGATTAAACATAATTGGAATCGACAAAAATCTCATTTACAGTTTTTGATTAAATCGATCTCAAAGGTGTATTTTCTGTACTGAGGATGTAGCTTCTTTAAAATCTCATTAATTATTGTTTACGAATTCAGTGACCCAATTTGAGGTGAGACAAGTATTCCCGAGAGAACAATAATGTAGATAAAGAAAGACAAGGCGTGTTCCGATAGTACTTAGTTAGTTGAATAAACATGAGACCCGATGGATGTTTCCTTGAACCTTTAGATTAGCTAGGCTCAAGGTGGGCCATTTAATGTGACATGTGTGACCATTGTCCACAAACTTGTCCGGACTGAGTCTCTCTGTATTCATTCATTCAAATTCCATTCCAATTGTATCACACCAACATTTTCTAATTGCTCCACATTTCCTCAAATGTTACCTAGAAACTCTGAATGGATAAATGAGTGATGAGATGAAACACAACTTCACAAACCGGCACATTCAGCACAGTGGTTGACACGCTCGCTCCACGTGATTCGGGAGGAGAGAGGAATTTTGAACCCAGTTCAATCCCCACAACCCACCATCTTTACAGGGGTTTTTCTTGGTTTCCCTCTGTAGTCTAGGCTAATGCCGGGATGGTTCCTACAATAAGTCGGCCATGACCGCTTCCTTCCCACTATCCTTCATATTATCCAAAAACCTTCATTCAATCATCGCATCATCTCATTATAATAATCCATCCGACGCCATTGAATCTGCGCTGTCATAACAGTGCGTCGTAAACTCAAAATAAGAAAACCTTCACAAGCACAAACATTTAATACAAATTGTTGTCAACAGGCATTCATCCACTTGTCGACGACATACAGTAACTGTGATCAACCTATTGTATACGAAGAAGTCTATCCTGCCCCTGGGGACTGGCGCCGAATGATCAAGATTGTGGAGCAGAATGATAACGACCACTTGTTGCGATGTCTCACACCCAAGTAAGTATAGTGATCATCATTGTTCTAGCAATAATAAAATATGGAATATTGTCATCAAATCTGCTTGTTAGATTCATTGCCGAGAAATCAACATCCAATCAAATTACGTTATGACGAATCCCTCACCTAGAAAAGTTATCATTAGGTGTAACTTTTGATTACTCGCATTTCATACTGTAGTGTATTGATCTTCTTCAATATCATTGTCCTCTTTCATACGAAGAAACTTCAGTTCGATTGTAATCTTTCCAATGACAACTGCAGAGAAGTCGTTAGGATTTATGTATCGGGGGCGCAAGTTACATTAATGAAATGCCGCTCAGCTGAACACCAGCCGTGCGCTTAAAGAGAGTCTGGAGCACCGCAATTGATTTTTTGTCATTTCTCCAGTGATTTGTGCGATTGTCAAGCAATTTTGGAGTCTAAATAATTATGGATATTTGCGAAGTTGTTCACAATAATTGAATCACTATGAACATTTTAGAAGTTATTTTCACGATTTTCCCAGCAAAATATTTCATTCTGTGTTTTTGTCGGTCAACATATATTTTTCTCAAAAAGAAGAATGAATTATTGGTGGGGCGCAAACGTCAATTTGTGGGGCGCGCGCCCCACCTTGGACCCATCTTGAACGTCGCCCCTGGTGTCAAGTTGATAATATGTATGACTATGCTGTATTCTGCTTGATGGACCATGAATCTGTTTTCTTCCTACAGGATTATGGGGACTCTACCTAACACCTATACATACGCCAAGAGTTTAGGGGAACATGTTGTCAAGGATCATCAGGACAAACTGCCCGTGGTTATTGTCAGGCCTTCTATCGGTGAGTTCCAGAAGATACATTCTGTCTCACCATTCTGGAGTAACTGTTGCTATCTCATCGATCAGCTTAACTGCTGGTAAACATGTCAATCATAACTCTCAACAGTAACAAAGGAACTCTTCTCGGTGCATTTTGAGGACAAGTTTGTGACTAGGTAAGGGTTGTTGTGCAACGTTGCTACATCGCTTCAGAAAGTCTTATTATAGATCAAGTCAACTCAGGTATCATATAATTAGAGTGAAATGCAATAGTGTATGAGTTCAATGAAGTCTGTAGAGATGATTGACATATTTATATACCTGCCTTCTGAACATCGTGACATCGAAAGATTCTGTAACAAATTTGGTGATATCATAATTCTGTTCTCCTGTTCATTCGATTGCACCATCAGTAATAGATTATTGTATGGTTTGTTTCATTAAGGCCCGGTATTACGAATAATAAATTTGTCAATTGAGCGATAATTAGTGGATTAGCTTGTTATTACCCTTGGTTACCAATGTTATTTTTGTACTGCAATTGATTAATTAGCCTCACTAACACATTTTTATTATTGGTAATATGGGCTCTAAATTGTTATCAGAAAGCTTACTCACACCTATAGAACACACCAGCTTTCTGTATTCTAGTCATGACTTGAAATATTATGTGCTCTCTTCATTCAGTACAATACAACACAGATTTTATTCACAATACAATTTAAATATAATGATACTTGAGATATTTTCACAGCTATACCAAAAAATAGTTGTTATTGTTACTACTATTATTATTATGAGTAGGCTTACAAAGTCCTGAATGAAAAAAGTTATATACTGTACTTAGAACCATTCCGAATAATCTAATGATTCTTGCTGCATCTTATCAGTAAAACATTACACCATGAACCAAAATAAAAAACAGAATATATATTCTAAATAGACTCAAATTCAATTGACAGCGACATTAAGACACTTGATATTCGGTATAAACGATCCTACATTTCATCCATAACCTTAATTGGGAAACTAATGATTTTGTATCAAGTTTAGATGTTGATGAGAAAAAAATGGTCCGAGTCAAGGTCCCATGTACAAGCCTGAATAACTTTGTAACAATATCAACAATGTCTCATCCAACAGTAACTTCATCTACAAGTGAACCAATGGCGGGATGGATCGATAATTTCAATGGGCCAGTCGGCCTCATGATTGTTGGAGGAAAAGGCCTATTGAGGTGAGATTCAATTCTTTGTGATATTTGCTCATTTGAAATCACACTTTGATTTAGGTCGAGTCCAGCAACCAATAATTTTGTATCATCTTCGCCAATAGGGTGAAGTGTATAGATAATAATTTGAAAAAATGTGTATCCCAACTATGAGAAAACTTCGAGTGATCTACGCGGACTCCATTTGGTAACCACACATATATGCTCTGCCCACATTACAATGTAATCTTGCTAGTTTGATTAATAGTTTCCATTAATTCTCAAGACTGTGTTATTCATGTGAGATCCATGAAAAATCTTAGCCGCGATATTCAAAGAACTTTCATTATTCAGACTGGATATTAAAATCAACATCAAAATAATATGATCGTAAAATTGGATATAAAATTAGAGATATTAATTCATCACATCTTTTTAATTTCAGCCCCATATTCAGAGTGTGCACTATTTGCACAATAAAAATCAAATGGATAACTCAAATCGCACAGAAAATTTGCATGAATTCACAAATGTCTATATATTATTGAATTTTCCGTAATTTCCCCCCCAATTTTTTTTTTCAAAAAGTGAAAAATATTTTTTTCAACATATTTTAGAGAATACTATCCGGAAAGAGTTGAAAAAACGTATTGAAAATATTGTAGGATCCCCTTAATCACCGATGAGTCACATCACTAATGCATAACACTAAGGAGTAACTCTATGCGACATTTGAGTGTTTCTATCCCCTTGGTTACAAACCTTCAGTTATCGTTATCGATAACATTAGGAGTAATTCCCATCTGTGAACATCTCTTTCTCATCCAATAGGTCCGTCTATGCAGATCCCAACAACACAGGAGACTACGTACCAATAGACGTTGCAATCAAATCCATCATTTTCATCGCCTGGCAACGAGCTCTATCGAGGTGAATTCATTCATATATCAAATCAATATATTCATTTAAGCCTGGTTCATAATTGGAATATGGAATAGTGATTATGGAATAGCAATAGTATTATAGTGAATAATGAAGTAGGTGGGCCACAATAGCCTCTTATTTCACTGGTTCACCGCCAACCTAAATCATTATTCTGCCTTGAACGGTTGGAATTTCAGTTGCTGGGGCAACAACCAAGACCTGAATTATTCCCTTATTTTATTAAAATAATGTATTAGGCCTTGCAGCAACTGTCAGAAGTCATTTTGACATTTAATCCTTGAGAATGTCTGATTTGAGTCTCAGAGAAAAATAAATACCCGAAATACATAACGGTAAGTCACTTGACTACAGTAGTAACATCATCTGATTGGTCAGAATTAGGCTTGTACTAAAGGTTATAAGGAATGAGTAATAAGAAATGGATTTTTTTCATTTCTTATGACTCATCACCTAATCACTAGAACCGTTTCTTATTGTGAACCGTTACATGGAAACGCCATCATCCATTTCGCTTACAACCAATAACACTATCGCTATTTCATGATCATTATTCCATATTTCAATTGTTAACCAGGCATCATCTCAATATGTATTATTATATCGTCTCAATATATTTATATAAACCATCTCAATATATAAAACTGGGATGAAATGATTTGAGATGTAAACTGGGATTTCGATACCAGTTCACGGAAGAGATTACTCCAGTCTCCAGAAGACGGCCAGCCGTTGATGTTTGAAACGTCGAGATACAAAGTTCATCTCAGAACCGTCAACTGTTGCGCATGCCCGAAGGTAGTTCAGCCATCTCACCTCATAACGTGGAAACAATGAGTTCAGTCATTTCTTGGTTCAACTTTAATTGGTTTGGTTCAAACCACTTGGTGAAATCAGATAGAGTAGATGACAACTCACTATCAAAAGCGTCCATGTCTACTCCTTCTACTAAGGCACTCGAGTCGTCAGCATACTGTAGTACATTACGACCAGACTTATCGCGACACAAGCTCTGTTATGAATCGTTCACAAGTATTGCAAAGAGTAAAGGTCCAAGTATTGATCCTTGGGGTACGCCACATACCAGGGTATCCCAGGTAGACTTGTTCTGATTGGCCAGTAGCACATACTGGGTCCTCATAGACAGATAAGGTTTAAAGTTAGATAAGATAAATAAGGTAATAAGGATAAGACAGATAAGATAAGGTTTATTGGGATTTAAGAAGAGAGCTAAGAAAAAAATGAAGTATTATTATATCGAGTATGTTTTATTGTAATTACATTAGGTATAGTAACCATTACCACCTGTTTCATGAACAATCTGTAATGAATAAATAAAATATGTAAACCAGGATTTCATGACACCAGCCACACCGTGCCACTCAAGCTTTTAAATCAAGCTGTGATCCAAAGTGCCGAATCCCTTAGATAGATCACACAGTATTACTCCCACTTTCATCTTCTTTTCATCGTATTTTGTTATTATGATTCATGTTCATACTGCTGTAATGGTAATATCGAGTGAAATAATATGTAATCAGGAATCCAAATCAAATAGATATATATTCAATATTTTATGTGATTATTTCTCTATTTCCATAGCGACCAGCCGACGTCGATGCCCGTATACAACTGTTGCTCGATGACGACGCCACAGACCTTGTACGAGATCATACAGCTGGCATTAGTAGAGAATAAGAGTATTCCTATTGGTCTTGTCATGTGGGCGCCAAATCCTACGATAACCTTCAACCGGTCCGTTCATTATCTCAAGGTCATCTTCTTCCACTTGTTGCCTGCATTGCTTGTTGATGGACTCCTGATGATCAGTGGACGTAAACCCATGTAAGTTGTGGATATGGGATTTACTCTTGTTAGTCTCTGGTAGCCACAGGTTTATGCATATTAGAGTGGATTATTGAACATATATTTAAACATATTGATATATCTATATCTATATTTATATATATGTATATATATATATATGAATATATCTATATATCTATATATCTATGTATATATATAAATATATATATATATATATATATACATACATATATATATATATATATATATATATATATATATATATATATATATATATATAATATATATATATATATATATATATATATATATATATATATATATATATATATATATATATATATATATATATATATATATATATATATATATATATATATATATATACTTGAGCTCTTTAGATATGATCCAATATTGGGATATTCAGAATATGAAAGCCAATTCATAAGAGATACGCCTCACTCGGCACACGAACCATTACCTTCATATTGCGTTCCGGTCCAGGCGTATCTCTTATTACATGGCTATTACATCCTGAATATATATGCAAAGTATTAACTCCACCACTACTCGATATATTGTATTATTGAAAATTCTTTTTATTTCCAGGTTGACAAAACTTCATCGACGTATCTATATCGCTAACATGACTCTATCAATTTTCACGACGAAGAACAATGCTTTCTGTAACACCAACTTTAAAGATCTTGAAACAAAATATATGAAAGAAATCGACAAAGAAGCTTTTGGTTATGATAAAGTGTTGCTCAATGCAGAGGACTTTATACGGGCTAGTATTAGAGGAGCCAGATTATATCTGATGAAGGAATCTCCTAGCGACTTGCCCTATGCTATAAAGCATTTGAATAGGTAAGACCATGGTGAATATATATATGGATATATATATATATATATTGACATTTATATATATTATATATATATATGATGACGATAACTTTGGTGGACTTGACATGTGTTGTCGATAGGTTTTACAGATTTTCTACTCACTTGATATGCTCTACTCGCGCGACGTTTCGGGAAGATTATACTTCCCATCATCAGGCTCTCCAACCGATTACGAGTCGGTGAAATGGATATATATATATATATATATATATATATATATATATATATATATATATATATATATATATATGGAGGTGTATGTTCTCTTTTATGAAATGTGGGGAATAGTGGAATCCTGAATAAGCAAGATCATATTATATGAGGTTATTTCAAGCATCTCACATTGAAGTATGGAGCATTTCAATAGGTAAGGTCATGGAAGTAAGGAGCAAGATCATATAAAATGGAGGGTATTTCAAGCATTTTGCCCTATTCGCTGAATCATCTGAATAGGTGAGACCAAGATAGATAGCAGGATAGTTTCAACTGTTTGATATGTTTGGAAGGGAGAACTGTTCGAGGAGGTTTGGTGAAGGAATTTCCAACAAGTCGCCTTATGCTATGAACCATGCTTAGACCATGGTGGATATTACCGTATGTTTCACGCTATAATATGCTAAAATTGTAGAAATGTTAGATGAAGATCTTACTAGATGGAGGGTATTTCAAACAACTTGCCCTATTCACTGAAGCAGTTGGATGAGTAATACTAAGTTATAGTCTGTCTCACCATTCTGGAGTAACTGTTGCTATCTCATCGATCAGCTCAACTGCTGGTAAACATGTCAATCATAACTCCAACAGTAACAAAGGAACTCTTCTCGCGTGCATTTTGAGGTCAAGTTTGTTACTGGGTAAGGGTTGTTGTGCACGTTGCTACATCGCTTCAGAAAGTCTTATTATAGATTCAAGTCAACTCAGGTATAATATGATTTGAGTAAAATGCAACAGTGCATGAGTTCAATGAAGTCTGTAGAGATGATTGACAAATTCATATACCTACCTATTCGCCGGACAATAGAAGAGCAAACTACAAAGATCTCCGACAGTTACTCCAGAATAGTGAGACAGAGTATATATATATATATATATAAATATATATATATATATATATATATATATATATATATATATATATATATATATATATATATATATATATATATATAACCGCATGGAACGCTCAAGGTGGAGAAATTTAAGTTGAACAAGATGGGAATAGGTTCTATCAAGGTGGAGAATACTGTACGACTTGCTCGAAATGGAGAATTGTATGAGAAGGTTTATTGAAAGCAACTTGCATGTATATATGAGGCATCTCAATTGGTAAGACTAAAGTGGATTGTACTGCATGTTTCACGTTATAAAATGCTAGAATTGGAGAAATGTTAGATAAGCAAGATCTCACTAGATGGAGGGTTATTTATTTATTTGTATTCATTCATTTATCAATTTGATGCTTAATACATACATGAATGGGTTACATACATATACCATTCAAAACGATAACGAAAATAAAAACATTATAAATGAAATTACTATTTCGCACATATTATCAGTACCGTGATGAGAATAATTATTTTGTAAGAAGAGAATGGGTAAAAGAAAAAAAAACATGTACGAATAGGTTTTTGACTTATATATGAATGTATGGATGAGCTTATCAAAATTATAGCAAGACTCACATAGGCCTGTGTGTGGGAAAGGAGGAAAATTAATGGGCCAGTATAAAATATCCAAGAAGGGGAGAATTACAAACAATAATAATCAACATAGTAGAAATAACAAAACGGGTGTAAACAATAACAATGATATATACATACCGTATCCTACATATCAGACAATAGATTGAAGGAAAATGTATCTCAAGTAACTTTCCTGAGGTATGGAACATTCGAATTGGTTGGTTCATGGTAGTACATCGAGAATGCTTCATTGTAATCATAACAATATCTTCAACAGGTGTGATTATCCTGGATTTTTTGGGGGTTAATTGTGTTTTTGTATAGTGTTTATTCTCAATTCTGAAGCGACCAGGATCCAGCATCCTTATTTGTTATTATTCATTGATCATTCACATACTAATGCGCGTTTGCTTTTTGCTGTTGAGTAAACGAAATCACATTCATGTGTCTTTCAAACCAACGTAGACACATTGTGTTGACTGAATGATGTATTTCTTCCCTCAGGATGTATTGGCTGGATAGAGTGTGCAAGACGCTGATGTTGGTGCTATTCCTGTGGGTTGCTGGGAGAAGCTCATTGGTCCAATCATCATTACGTCACATCTCCCAATTACCAGAAACCTGGGATCCAAGCAATTAAAAATCATGGATGACTAGTATTGATTCTTATTTCTTGAGAGATATATCATTTGTTCATTTGCTTGTTCACCAGGACCCTTACCTGATACATTTCGTGCTAGAGGTAGCTATAGCTCTAAGAGGCTAGGACCATGATTGGTTAATATCGACTACAAAAGTTACCTGTCATGGCAACATTTCTAGTCTGTGTGTATTTCTATTGTTGTTAGCACAAAATCCCAGCCCTGATCTTGAGGTGGGCTTCGGAGTGTGATGAATTATTGCAGTCCAAGAGACCGTGACTCTGTTGTTATAATATATTGTCATTGTTGGTAGCTTTTCTAGTAAACATTAACCAATCAAAGTCCTATCCTCTTGGAGCTAGCCAGGTCTAGGACGTTATTTTGATTGCTTTATTAGGTAAGGGTCCAGAGCACTGGATGGGATCTAACAAGATGTATTGAAGGTTGCGTTGGTTCGCCGTGTTGAGACGGTGTCTCAACTTAATTACTCTTTAATAATATGTGAACATGTTTCAACATCATAATGTAAAAATTTCTGAAAAATGTTCAGTTGAATATAGTATTTTAATTAACCTAGTTGTTGATTACATTTCATTTACTTTTCATGAACTTAAAAGCCCGTTTTCCGGGTTTATTGTTTTTTGATATTTAGGAACATTTATTTTGGAATCTATTTTACCGATTTACTTGAATTTTTCACAGTTATTCACCAGCTACCATTCACTATTTTTACCCATACTATTACTATTCGCTCGTCTAACAACGCATATGGCGTTTTCCTAGTGAATACATTCACACAACCATTTACTAAATAGATACTCAAGACGTCCCACGTAAGTTACTTCGCGAGATTCAAAACTCTTTCATTATAACCAGAAGTTACTTCAACCATCGCTACACATCCTAGAGCGCTGCTAGCAGTGAAGTTGAAGCCAGGGAAGCATCCATCTAACTGTCGACTGACGCACAATCGTATCTTCTTCGTATCTCTTTAGTCTATGACACAACTCTTCGACGAGTCACAAAACGATGAAATACAAATAATACAACACATATATTAAAACAACCACAACGTAGAATAATCGAGCTAATTAGACGAGCTTCAGCGAGGATTCAATTTGACATACTGATAAAAACTGGTATTTGTTTTCATTTATTTCTACTTTTTTTTCAATTCATTTTTGTCGGTTCACCACAGGTCAAACGGCTACAGCTATCAACTTCAAACTCTTTTCCAATATGGTTCCTAACTTGGATCTGTATAGTTTTGTGGCATTATCGGGTGGTAACTTTTTTTATGAGTTTTCCACAGGTCAAACGGCTACAGCTATCAACTTCAAACTTTTTCAAATATGGTTTTTCATCTAACTTAGATCTGTCTAGTTTTGTGGTTTCATCTGGTGGTAACTTTTTTTTATGAATTTTAGAAATTTCAAAAATACTCATTAGAATAACACAACGGAAAACCCGACAATGAAATGAAATTTCACGTGAAGTTGAATTACATTTTGATACACATTTCTGGGAACTTTCAACTTGATCGGGTCAGCCATTTTGAAAAAAAACAACATAAAATGTGCTAAATTGGTACCACTCGAAGCAGTTTTTACCCATTTTTACCCATACTATTACTATCCACTCGTCTAACAACGCATATATGGCGTTTTCCTAGTCACTAACTACAAGTATATGTAGGCCCATAACACACTTCCACCGTGAATAAAGAATCGTGTTAACCTATCAGATAATATAATCAATCAAAAACATCAACAACGGAATAAATTATATTTACATTTATAATTATATTCATATTTTATATTTTTTATTTATTGTCCATGCGCCCATCACTAACTACAAGTATATGTAGGACCACAACAGACTTCCACCGCGAATGAAGAATCGTGTCAACCTATCAGATAATATAATCAATCAAAACAATGGAATAAATTATATATATTTATATTTATAATTATATTTATATATTTTTTTATTCATTGTTCATGTGCCCATTACTAACTACAAGTATATGTAGGCCCATGATACACTTCCACCGCGAATAAAGAATCGTCTTAACCTATCAGATAATATAATCAATCAAAACAACGGAATAAATTATATTTATATTCATAATTATATTTATATTTCTTATTTTTTATTCATTGTCCATGCGCCCATCACTAACCACAAGTATATCTAGGACCATAACAGACTTCCACCGTGAATAAAGAATCGTGTCAACCTATCAGATAATATAATCAATCAAAAAAAAAGCAACAACGGAATAAATTATATTATTCTGTGGGATATCATATATCCTGTTCCGCCGAAAATATAATAGGATAGTTCTTCATTAGTATTCATTTTATTCAGTCAAACTGTTTATACAATCTATTTTTGTAGAATGACTTTCTTTATTTGCAAAGATTGGTCAGCTGTATTTGGATTATTGAAGAATGTGATCAGTTCCTTGTGAACCACAGCAGCGTTCGGATTACAGGAATAAGGTAAACAATACACGAATAATTTGAAGAATAAAAATCAATTGATTTGAATATAAAAAGTAACCATAGTGAAATATTTGAGAGAGTAATAGAATAAGAATGGAATAAGAGCCGGTTGTACCAAGTGATGATTAGTGAATTGAGCAAATATTAGCAAATTAACTTGTTCTCACCCTTGGTTACCTATGTTATTTTTGTACCTTGAGTAATGATCAACTAATCAATATTTAATCATCAGTTGGTACAATCGGCTCTAAGGAACAAAATATAAGAGCCGGTTGTACCAAGTGATGATTAGTGAATTAAGCGAAAATTAGCAAGTTGACTTGTTATCATCCTTGGTTACCTATGTTATTTTTGTACCTTAAGTAATGATTAACTAATTAATATTCAATCACGAAATGGTACAATCGGCTCTTAGTGAAATGAGCAAAAATTAGCAACTTAACTTGTTATCACCCTTGGTTACCCATGTTATTTTTGTACCTCAAGTAATGATTAACTTATCAATATTTAATCATCAGTTGGTACAATCGGGTTTCAGTGAATTGAGCAAAATTTAGCAACTTGACTTGTTATCACTCTTGGTTACCTATGTTATTTTCGTACCTTAAGTAATGATTAACTAATTAATATTCAATCATGAGTTGGTACAATCGGCTGTTAGTGAATTAAGCAAAAATTAGCAACTTAACTTGTTATCACCATTGGTTACTTATGTTATTTTTGTACCTTAAGTGATGATTAACTAATGAATATTCAATCACGAAATGGTACAATCGGCTCTTAGTGGAATGAGAAAAATTTAGCAACTTAACTTATTATCACTCTTGGTTACCTATGTTATTTTCGTACCTTAAGTAATGATTAACTAATTATTATTCAATCACGAGTTGGTACAATCGGCTTTCAGTGAATTAAGCAAAAATTAGCAACTTAACTTGTTATCACCCTTGGTTACCTATGTTATTTTTGTACCTTAAGTAATGATTAACTAAATTTAATCATCAGTTGGTACAATCGGCTCTTAGGTAATTAAATCTAGGAATAGTTGTAATGAAGATGGATACTGATTGAATGAATGAGTAAGATAATTTTATGCTCTCTCTTTATTCAATATGACAATTCATTTTTGTGAATTCAATGGGTTTTGAGATAATACGTCAGTGAATTCCATCATATTCTTTTTATTCATTGACGTTTTATCTTGGAACTGATCAAATTCATTGAAATAGAATGTCATAATAATTGGAGAGCATACAATTATCTTGGAGATGTGAACTTTTCATTCTCTTGAATTGTGTTTAGAGCGTAGAAAAAAATTAGTGAAGATGAATTTCTCTATTTTTATAAGCACCGTGCATGAACCTCCACAAGCAAAGCTCTTATTCAACTGTTAAAAGATCTGATCTCAGATGTCTCTTCATCAAAAAATGTTCGATTCGGACGATATCCCGACAATACCCGAGTTCTACCGAGGCCGTAAGATCTTCATCACTGGCGGCTCGGGCTTCATGGGCAAGGTGCTCGTAGAGAAGCTGTTGCGTTCTTGCCCTGATCTGGACACCATCTACCTGTTGCTACGCCCTAAGAAGGGCAAGGATCCGAGCAGTCGGGTCAAGGACATCACGGACACGCCGCTATTCGACAGGCTGAAGTAAGTAGATTTGGGAGCTTCATCAGGGATGAAGTTTGTCAACGAAATATATGTAACTGTATGGGATTCCTGGAGTTGATCCTAGGGGACTCCTGGACCCCTATTCCTGAGATAAATGAGATGTGAGAAAATAAAAATGAGTGAGAAAACGAGTATCTCACATAAAATATGAGATGGAATATGTCATTATTATATGAGATAGTTTCCTGAGATAAATGAGACGTGAGAAAATAAAAATGAGTGAGAAAACGAGTATCCCACATAAAATATGAGATGGAAAATGTCACTATTATATGGGATAGTTTCCTGAGATAAATGAGATGTGAGAAAAATAAAAATGGGTGAGGAAACGAGTATCTCACATAAAATATGAGATGAAATGTCATTAAATATGAAATAGTTTTCTCACTGATTTTTCTCACATCTCATTTATCTCAGAAATAGGGGTCTTATGTGGAAATCAGTCAGGGGAAATCCCTCTCATAAGTCAGACATCCTGCAAGAAAATCCTGTGTGAAATCCTGTAGGAACTCCCCATGATCCCGGGCCAGTATATAAAGACCAGGAAGGCAACCTATCAACCAGTTTACACAAGTGATTGAGGAGTCCAGGTGTAGTCATTATACTTAACTGGAACAGTCAGAGGTCTCTATTCACATAGACCCACCTGTATTTTATTATTAACAGTACCTATAAATATCTAGTGATATTAATTTTTCAGTGCAACCTAACCTAACACCTCATCACTAACTCTCACTAGGTGACCCCTAGGGGGGGGGGGGGGGATCACTGACAGTTAGTGCTAACTGAGACCCGTTCACATTACATTGGTAACTGCAAATAGAGTCCTTATTACAGTTAGTGATCATAGTGTGAGCGGGGTATTACTACCAAGACAACAATGTCAAAGTAATGCAATAAGAATTATAGGAATGAGGAGGAAACGAGGATCAAGGAAAGTCAATTCAATTTTTATAGAAACGTCCTTAGTTGATTCTCGTTTTCTTCCCATCTCTATAATTCTGATTGCATTACTTTGACAGTTCGTGACTATGTAAATGGAACATAGATAAGGGTTCCTGATGTGTATGCAGGGTGGTAGGTAATTGAGGTCAGAACAAAAACTATGATTGTGAACTAGGCATACGCAGAATATGCATTATGAGATGAGTGAGATATCTATGAAGAATAACGGAAAGTCTACACGCCTTGGTCATATGGAAAGAATTTCATTCGATACCAACGGGTCTAGAGAGCCGTTCCTCTATCACTGCAACACTTTTTTACTATTATTTCTATTTATACGATGAAAAGAGAACATGTAGTACATTCTTCGAAACGGCTGGTCCGAATTGTGTACACATTTTTAATTATTGTGTATCAGTTCCTTGTTCACATTTGGGGAAATTTGAATTATATTGGTGAGATCTTATTTACCATTTTTTCCGCTCAGCCTAATCTTATGGGGTTTTTAGAAACTTTGAGATGATGTTCCACAATAATGATCAAATCGATTTGACCCAAAAACTCCACAGTTCCTAGTTGGATAAGTTTGCGTATACAAAAAAAGTTTCATGTCGATCGGTCAAACTCTACGACCTGTGCAGTACCGACAAACAAACAAAACATACAACAGACAGACAAAGCTCCGTAGGAGTTGCATGGATACCTTCGTTAACGATCATCTGATTAATTTGAGCTGCGCAAACTGAAATTTCGAACTCTCACCAATATTTTTTCCCCAGGAAAGAGAATCCGTCGTCTTTGGAAAAGCTAATCACTGTCCCAGGTGATGTCAAAGAGCTTGGTCTTGGTCTGAGTAGAGAAGACAAAGAAATGCTTCAGAATGACGTCAGCATAATCTTCCACTCAGCAGCGAGTGTGAAGTTCGACGATCCAATCAGAGACGCGATACTCATCAACGTCAGAGGCACGCTGGAGGTCATCAACCTCGCATTGGGCATGAGGGAACTCAAGGTGAACGTTTATTTTTATTTATTTATTTATTTATTTATTCTCAATTTGATCAATACAGTGTACCAATATAGGATTTTTTTGAGTTTATCAAGCATGATCAGCTTCTTGAATGAATGATATATATATACTTATACCCCGAAACTATACAGTTCCAAGTTGGATGAGTTTGCGTATAAAAAAAAGTTTCATGTCAAACCCTGTGACCTGTGCAGTGCCTACAGAAAAAAAAGCACACACAGACAAAGCTCGGGAAGAGTGGGATGGAAACTCTCCGCTAACGCTCATTTAATAAACACCAAGAGTAATTTTCCAGTGTCAATCTCCTAAATTCTATCCCATTTGAAAATATTTGAAGATTATTAATTCATTCCAAACTATTATTACGACCCTTCTCATAAGATATCGAATGAGTAAAACTTCACAAGCATAAACATTTAATACAAATTGTTGTCAACAGGCATTCGTACACTTATCAACAACATACAGTAACTGTAATCAACCTATTGTATACGAAGAAGTATATCCTGCCCTTGCGGATTGGCGCCGAATGATCAAGATTGTGGAGCAGAATGATAACGACCACTTGTTGCGATGTCTCACACCCAAGTGAGTATGAGGTCCATGTCAAGGTCAGATAAGTCTGACGTTATAGATTTTCACGCCGCTACTTGACTCCCACTACTGACTTCATCGATGGGAAGAACAGGTATCACCATTCTGGAGTACCTGTTGCTATATCATGGATCAGCTTAACTGCTGGTGAACATGTCAATCATAACTCCAACAGTAACAGAGGAACTCTTCTCGCGTGCATTTTGAGGACAAGTTTGTGACTAGGTAATGGTTGTTGTGCAACGTTGCTACATCGCTTCAGAAATCAACCCCACAGTCTTATTATAGACTAGGCCAACTCAGGTATAATATAGTTTGAGTTGAATGCAACAGTGAATGAGTCCAATGGAGTCTGTAGGGATGATTGACATATATATATATATATATATATATATATATATATATATATATATATATGTAAATATCTCTCTCTCTCTCTATATATATATATATATATATATATATATATATATATATATATATATACATATATATATATATATATATATATATATATATATATATATATATATATATATATATATATATATATATATATATATATATATATATACATACCTACCTTCTCGTCGGACAATAGATGAGCTAACTACAAAGATCTCCGACAGTTACTCCAGAATGGTGAGACAGACTATAATATAATACACCCTTTCAGCTTTTTCATAATGAAGGCATTCTCGTGTGTACGTCATGTACTGTTGGTATAATCTATGGGTTTTTACGTTTTGCCTGCCCAGATCCAAAGCCCCCCCACGAGCCAGCGCTGATAATGTCATTATGTATTATAGAAATTACATGTTGGATCTTGGATCAGCTTTGAAAATATATTTACTTTGTTGAAGATGATTTTTTTCATATATAATACTGCTTAACGACCCCACCAACAGCTGGGTTATACGGGTATACGAATTAGCGGGTGATAATGATACGATTAAGTGATAAGATAGGTGAAAGGACGTTTACAAAAACCCATGCCATATGCGGGACTCGAACCAACGCCCATCGGTGACTTCAGTTACTACCTCTAGCGATAATTGACTTTGTCACCGGGGCGGCAGATGGATCTTACATTGAATCAGAACCAGAAATATGTTGTGAGTAAGTCCGGCTTCCTCCCTGAAAAAGATGGATAATCCGGGCTTACGTATTAACAAATTAATCACTGGATACGCTGATTTCTGTATCTTAAGTCTTGCATCTGTTTTCTTCCTTCAGGATAATTGGGACTCTACCCAATACCTATACATACGCCAAGAATTTAGGGGAACATGTTGTCAAGGATCATCAGGATAAACTGCCCGTGGTTATCGTGAGGCCTTCCATCGGTAGGTATACGAATGTGCTTTTTTTATATTGGGTTTAACTTCGCACTGTTATGATAACTGAGATCTAATGGCGTCGGATGGATGATTGATGAGATGATGAGATGAAGGTTCTTTGGGTAATGAGAAGGATAGTGGGAAGGAAGCGGTCATGGCCGACTTATTGTAGGCACCATCCCAGCATTAGCCTGGACTACAGAGGGAAACCATGAAAAACCTCCGTAAAGATGGTCGGCGGCGGGGATCGAACTGGGTTCGAAATTCCTCTCGCTTGCCGGATCACATGAAGCGAGCGCGTTAACCAGTGCGCTGCATGTGCCGGTGAATGTGCTTTTATATTTCCGCTTACAACTTGATCGTCCATATTTTTCATTTATTATTCCAACTAAAGTAGTGAAGTAGTTAGTGAAGAAGTGATATTAAGTGTAGGTTCAGAATCAGAATGGTTTGAAGTAGGATGGATACAGAAACACTGCGATGGTATGGATATATGCGGAGAATTGAACCAGAACGAATCCAAAGAAAAGAGTTAGAAAGAGTATTAGATGGTAGAAGAGAAGCTGGGAGACCACGAGGAAATAGAATGGAATAAAATAAATAGTCATGATATGAAATAATAATAATAATAATAATAATAATATGTTTATTCATCCCAATTGATCACATGGTGATGTTGGACACGTCTGTTATACATGTATATGTAGTGTACATAACATAATAAAATGAAAATTCATGATACAGCCTTCTCTTTCAATACATGGTACAGTTATGATAAAGTGTCAAATACATACCTGATTATTTACAATTAAAAAACTCGTCAAAACTATAAAAACACTTACTAATTAACCAGGCTTTCAATGCATGTTTGAATTTGGCGCCAGACATACGTTTCCGTATTAGAGGATGGCCTTTATATAATTTTTTTTTGAAATGATTTGAAGATGAATAATAATAATTTTAAAAATATCGCCACAGTGTCTTCATCTAGAAGTGAACCAATGCCGGGCTGGTCGGATAGTTTCAATGGGCCATTAGGACTCATGACGGCCGGAGCGAAAGGACTGGTGAGGTGAGATTCTATTTCATTTTTCATTTCATTTTATTCTCATTTTATTCCACATTACATATCCATTTAGACAGTTTTCCATACAACGTAATGATTAGTAACAATGTACAATAAATAAAGATATATAAAGAAGAAAAACAAGTTGGAAGGTTCTGTTTGAAAAAGAAGTAGGGATGTTCATTGAGAAATAACAATGTGATGTAGAAGCCCGCATAAGAAAGATTCTTGAAATTATTATCCCTGAAATTCGAACATTTGAAATATCACGTTTTGCAACAATTATTCATGCACATTTTAACTAGGAAAACGCCCTATATGCGTTGTGAGATGAGCTTAGAAGTATGGAAATGTAGAATTAAGAACATTTTGTCAGCTCAATGTACTTATACAGGCCATGGATCACTTCAAAGGTTTGAAAACCGCAGCTGTCTGTTGGTATATAAACCTTGGTTTCCAAACAATAATACCAGTGCCTTCTTCATATCCATCACAGATTTTGAACGTTTTAATTTATTGGTGACACTTGTTGCTCACATTTAATAGTTCCTTGATTGCTTTCTTAATTGCTTCTATTGATGTGTGAAAAAGTACTTTGAAAATGCGTTTTCTTCGTTATTTTACATTCGATTGTTCCATAAATCGCTTAAAATATGTATGAAAGTTCTTTCCACATTCAGTCTGAATTTGAGAGCTTTTGGAAAATTTTGACTTTCCAAGTTTTTCTTCCCCGGCCTATTCTTATGGGGAATTTCCATGCTTTCCAATTTTTTTCCGGAAAAACCGTCCTACCGATATTTCTGAAAAACAATCCCAACCTATTCTGGTGTGATACCATGCAATTTGAAAAAAAAGTTTGAGTTGATTGAAACTTTTTTCTGACCTGTATGCCGCGTACAGAATTACACACAGAAAAAAAACAAAAAAAACAAAACATAAAAACCGAGCCCAAATTTTTTCGGTATATGGAATGGAAATCTTCGCTACGCTCATCTAATCACGCTGTACGATTATATACTTATCTCTTTCTGATCCAACAGGACCTTCTATGCAGATCCCAACTTCAAGGCAGATTACGTACCAATAGACGTTGCAATCAAGTCCATCATTTTCATCGCCTGGCAACGAGCTTTATCGAGGTAAATTAATTCATATATTCATTCATTTATTTATATTGTGTTTAACGACGCACTGTTATGATAACTAAGATCTAATGGCGTCGGATGGATGATTAATGAGATGATGGGATGATGAGATGAAGGTTCTTGTACAATGGTAAGGATAGTGGGAAGGAAGCGGTCGTGGCCGACTTATTGAAGGAACCATCCTGGCATTATCCTAGACTACAGAGGGGAACCATGAAAAAACTCTGTAAAAATGGTCGGCGGCGGGGATCGAAGTGGGTTCGGAATTCCCCTCCCCTCTCGGATCACATGAAGCGAGCGCGTTAACCACATGTGCCGGTTTCATTCATTTATCGAATCAATATGTCTATACTTGGCAAACGCAGAATGTGCGTTGTGTGATGAGCGAGATGTCTATAAAGTAAAATCTGAAATTCTACAGACCTTGATCATTAGATGAGCGTAAGCGAAGATTTCCTCCCAACTCGTAGAGCCGGTTTTTCAATAGTCCTCGTTAGGTCTGCGTTAGCTGACCGACGGTTATGTCTAACCCCGACCTGTAACGACAGGATCGTTTCTCAACTCCCGGTTATCTGTTCGTTCTAACGAGAACCTGACCAGAACAACGACGATTCTGATTGGTTGTGCTTGAATGCGTATGCAAAATTGTAAGCTAAAGGCAGTGAACAGGACGACGATGGCAGTGCAGTAACGGGCACTCAAACGGAGACCCAATCCAGGGTTTATCTTTGTGAGTAGATAACCGTCGGTCAGGTGCGCGTTATCGCTGACGGCAGATCGAAAAACGAAAAAATCGCGCAACCGGAGGTCAACTTCTGACGACCACTCTAACGGGACTTTGAGAAACTGGCTCTTAGGGTGCTATGTCTGTGTGTTTTTTGTTTGTTTGTTTGTAAGCATTGCACAGGTCGCAGGGTTTGACCGATCGACATGAAACTTTTTCTGTATACGCAAACTTATCCAACTTGGAACCCTATAGTTTTAAGGTCAAATCGGTTGAACCATTTTTGAGAACTTTGGTAACTTTTTTTTATGAATTTTGGAAATTTCAAAAATACCCATTAGAATAACACAGCGGAAAAAAAATAAATATTTTTACTTTCCAAAAAAATGAAATTTCATGTGAAGTTCAATAACATTCTGATACACACTTCTAAAATATTTCAGCATGATCGGGTCAGCTATTTCAAAGAAAAAACATAAAATGTGCTTAATTGGTACCACTCGAAGCAGTATTCACCCATTTTTACCCATACCATTACTATCCGCTCGTCTAACAACGCATATATGGCGTTTGACTAGTCTAATCAATTGAAGGGTACAGGGAAATAATGATACAAGTCACACATTGTGAGTTCTGAGATAAATACAATTCTAATTTCAAAACCATAGGTTTTTCTATAGAGGTCGATATTTCAACACCATTTTTCGTGGACTTGTATCATTGTTATCTAAAATCTCGATTCATATTCGGAAAGATTTCGAAAAACACTGTTAGATGGCTTATCTAACTCATTTTTTTTACAAAATGTAAAAAAGGCCCTCGTGGTGCCCCGTTCGAACGATCTAATCTTCCATCCATAGCCTTAATTGGGGAACAATGATTTTGTATCAAGTTTTGATGTTATTATAAAAAAAAAAAAATATGTGACTTGTATCGTTATTCCCGTGTACCCTTCAATTGCATTTTCGTTTCCATAGCGACCAGCCGACATCGGTGCCCGTATACAACTGTTGCTCGATGATGACGCCACTGACCTTGTACGAGTTCCAACAGAGGGGCATGCCGGAGATAGCGAGGGTGCCCGTAGGTCTTGTCATGTGGACGCCAAAAACTAAGATAACCTACAACAGGTCCATTTATTTTCTCGAGGTCATCTTATACCACTTGTTGCCTGCATTGCTTATTGATGGGCTCCTGGTCATCAGTGGACGTAAACCCTTGTAAGTTGTGTATGGGAGATTTACTTGGGTAATGCTCTTGTAAACACATGTTCATATTCATTGAAGTGGATGAATATGTATATATATATATATATATATATATATATATATATATATATATATATATATATATATTCATTATTGAACTTATTGGATACAATTCAATATCGAAATATTTAGGTTGAAATAACAATATCCTAAACCTTGACTTATGATAACAATGACCTTTAAATTTCATCCCGGTCAAGGCGTATCTTCTTTGACATGGCTATTATATCCCGAATATATTTGAACTGTATGAATGTAGTCACTCAAACGTTACTCGATTTGAGTTATTATTAAAAAAAAAAATTTATTTCCAGATTGACAAAACTTCATCGACGTATCTATATCGCTAACATGACTCTATCAATTTTCGTCACGAAGACCTTTGCATTCAGTAATACCAACTTTATAGATTTGGAAACAAAATGTATGAAAGATGTCGACAAAGAAGTTTTCGGATATAATGAGGTTTTGTATGATGTACAGAGTTACATCAGGAACAATACCATGGGAGCCAGATTATACCTGATGAAAGAATCTCTCAGCGATTTGCCTCGAGATGTGAAGCATTTTATTAGGTGAGACCGTAATGCACCTGTACGTGATCCGTCCAATCCTCCCCCCCTCGTCCACCACCTATGCAGAAATATCATAGATATGATTATTATATGAGCGTAGCGAAGATTTTCATTCCATATATCGAGAAATTTTGGGCTTGGTTTTCATGTTGTTTTTTTTTGTTTTTTTTCGTGTGTTTGATTTTGTACGCGGCATACAGGTCAGGAAAAAATTTCAATCAACTCGAAACTTTTTCTACATATTGGTGCCACACCAGAATAAGTCGTGATTGTTTTTCAGGGAAATCGATCGAACGGTTTTTTCGGAAAAAAATTGGAAATTATGGAAAATCCTCATAAGAATAACCCAGGGGGAAAATACTTCGAAACGAAATTTTTTTCAAAAGTCTTCAAATTCATACAGAATATGAAAACAACTATCATACACATTTTCATCAATTTTTGTAACAATCGAATGAGACATGACGAAGAAAACGCAATAAAAGTATACATTTCATCAGATATCAGGATCAAAACATGTAATGCAAAGTGTATATGCGACAAGTTGCTCTTTAAATTTTCGGTTAGTTTTTTTTAAATTGGTAAGTTTTTCCAGCTTGCGAAGAAGTCCAAGATTTGTAGATGTAGTTTGGGCTGACAGAGTATTTTTCAATTCCAGATTTCCATACTTTCACGTTCATCTCACAACGCATATTCTGCGTTTTCCTATTATTAATCGAACTCTGTTTTCGAATAATCAAGTTGTCACACCATATCTGGGGCTAAACTTTTCAAAACCGGCTAGCCACGCATGGCGTTTCATCATCTTCTTCCTTCACTACCAGCTTCCTCCACAACTCTCTGTCCTCCCACTGTCTGTCACTGATCACATCCTCCCATATCCATCCCCTCTCTTGCACGTCCTCTTTAATCATTATTCGATGAGCGTTAGCGAAGAGTTTCCATCCCACTCTTACGGAGCTTTGTCTGTGTGAGTTTTTTTTGTTTGTTAGTTTGTTTGTGCGCACTACACAGGTCGCAGGGTTGGACCAATTGACATGACACTTTTTTTTATACGCAAACTCATCCAACTTAGAGCTGTATAGTTTTGGGGTCAAATCGGTTGGACCATTTTTAAGAAACATCATTCCAAAGTTTCTAAGAACCTCATAAGATTAGGCCGGGTGGAAAAAATTGAAGTATAAAATCTCTCCCATATAATCCAAATTTCCCTCAAATGTGAACACAGAAATAATACACATTAATAAAAATTGACATGTAATTCGGACCAGCCGTTTCAAAGAAAATAATTCAAAACATGTTTCTTATTACTAGAAAATATAGAAATATTAGTGGAAAAATATTGCATTGCTGAATTCACGGCTTTCCAGATCCATTGGCATCGGATAAAGTTCATTTGATATGATCAAGGTGTGTAGAGTTTCGCTCATCTTACAACGCACATTCCACGTTTGCCTAGTCTATAAGAAATAGCACCAGCACGAAATGCATTACGTAAGGGTCAACGGTCCAGAGAGGGAAATTCCGTTTTCATACACATTGCGTTGACTGAATGATGTATTTCTTCCCTCAGGATGTATTGGCTGGATAGAGTGTGCAAGACGCTGATGTTGGTGCTATTCCTGTGGGTTGCTGGGAGAAGCTCATTGGTCCAATCATCAATACGTCACATCACCCAATTACCAGAAACCTGGGATCTGATTAATAAATAATCATGCATGTCCAGTATGGATTCTTATTTTTCGAAAAATATATCAAAGCAACAATGTCAATATCTGGCATGGTTCAGAGTTTATTTGTTTCTTGTTCACTATTTTCTTTTCGATTTTTTGATAATTTTGATTCATCAATATGAAAATTATTGCTGATTATGACAGTCATAGAGTGCATCCCTAAATCTTACTTGTAGTTCTCTGTTCTTTGTACTTACTGTAGTTCTCACTTGTCAGTCTTGCTTGATTGTTATAATTTTGCTTATATAGTTGGCATTGTTTTTCATTTTTATTTTTTCCACATTTATTAGTGAAATAATTTCTGCTATGTCTTGATTATCTGTTTGATTTTTGTATGCATGTTATTATTAGTTTGAAGACTTTAGTGGATCTTCAGACAAGTCGATATGACTTTGAAAGTCTAAGAATACATTGTTAAAATGAAATGTGGAAATTAAATAAAAAAAATAATAGTGAATTCTCCTTTTGCCATGCCTATACATCCAAGCAGTCCGGATATTCACAAATTATATCCTGACCTCTCAGTTATTTAGTTAGGACCGGTATTACGAATAATAAATTTATTGATTGAGCGATAATTAGTGGATTAGCTTGTTATTTCCCTTGGTTACCAATGTTATTTTTGTACTGCAATCGATTAATTAGCTTAATTAACACATTTTTATTATTGGTAATATGTGCTCTTAGTTATTTTATTCACTCATTGCAGATTGTTCTGAAGACAGGTGGTGGTGATTACTATCATGAAATTACAATCAAACATACTCAATAAAATTAAATCTTGTTATTTTCTCTTAAATCACTGATCTTCGTTATATTCTTGATATCTTCTTCCAATTCATTCCATTCCCGCGTCGTTCGTAGTATGAATCCATATTCAACTACTATCCACTTTTTCCACTTCCATTCTCAGCCCTTCCCTCGTTCTTCTTTGTGATCCCTTTCCAATTCTATTGCCGAATTCATCCCATCCTGTATATTTATTCTTGAATCTAGCAAAATTGCAGATTCTTCCTATTTGTCTTTGTTTCGCTAAAGTTTCCCATCCCATTTCCTCAATCATTTAACTAGGTCTTTCTATAACTTCTTCAACCACATCCTCATCGTTCCTGATAATCTTCCAGCGCTTCTCTATCCACAATACTGTTGTTGATATTTTACATATTTATATATTTATTCATTCATTACAGATTGTTCATAAAACAGGTGGTAATGGTTACTATACCTAATGAAATTACAGTCAAACATACTCGATATAATTATACTTAATTTTTTTCTCAGCTCTCTTCTTAAATCACCAATCTTCGTTATGTTCTTGATATCTTCTCCCAATTCATTCCATCATTGATTCATCCAACATTTCATTCATCCATCATTACAATTCATTGATCTCTTCTGAAATGACAGTCATCATCGAGACAGTACGAGAGGAGCTCTTCATTTAGCACACGAGTATTGCAGACTGAAGACAGATCCAAGCCGGGAGGAGAATCTTGAACAATCTACCACATGGAATGCAGTGTGTTTTCGATGAGCGTTAGCGAAGAGTTTCCATGCAACTCTTACGGAGCTTTGTCTGTGTGTGTTTTTTTGTTTGTTTGTTTGTTTGTGCGCACTGCACAGGTCGCAGGGTTTGACCGATTGACATGAAACTTTTTTTTCATACGCAAACTCATCCAACTTGGAACTGCATAATTTGGGTCGAATCGGTTGAACCATTTTTGAGAAACATCATTTCAAAGTTTCTAAAAACCCCATAAGATTAGGCTGGGCGGAAAAAATTGGTACAACCGGCTCTACACAGTATAAAATCACACGGACATTGATCACAGTCAGCCATCTTTGAAGGTTAGGACACCAACCTTGAACAACTGACCCCAAACATACGGTACCGAGTAACACATTATTACCGGAATACTTTGTTTGATATCACGTTCTATTTGTTTCTGTATATGACTAGGCAAACGCGGAATGTGCGTTGTAAGATGAGTGAAACTCTATACTCCTTGGTCCCTACATAAATGTATTTATTTCATTTTATATATTTGATAACATGAATAGGCTACTTGAACACTCTCAATACTGTCACATTGTTCAGTTCTTGTATAATTGGACGAGCTTTGGCGAGGATTGAATTCGACATACTGAAAAAAATTGGTGTTCGTTTTTATGTTTTTTTTTTTTTCTTTTTTTTTTTTTCCGGTTCTCCACAGGTCAAACGGCTACAGCTATTAACTTCAGACTCTTATTCGATATGGTTCCTCATCTAACTTAGATCTGTATAGTTTTGTGGCATTATCGGGGGGTCACTTTTTGTTTTAAGAATTTTAGAAATTTCAAAAATACCCATTAGAATCACTTGACGGAAAAAAAATATTCATTTTTATTTTCCCAAAAAATGAAATTTTGCCTGAAGTTGAATTACATTTTGATATACATTTCTGAAAATTGTCAGCATGATCGGGTCAGCCATTTTGAAGAAAAAACAGAAAATATGCTGAATTGTTACCACTCGAGGCAGTTCTTAACCATAACTATTCGCTCGTCTAACAAGGCATATATGGCGTTTTCCTAGTATATTCAAATTTCTTCCACACAATTATTTTGGT
Source organism: Brachyptera putata (assembly GCA_907164805.1). Classification (NCBI taxonomy): domain Eukaryota; kingdom Metazoa; phylum Arthropoda; class Insecta; order Plecoptera; family Taeniopterygidae; genus Brachyptera; species Brachyptera putata. The sequence continues at coordinate 5,261,153 of OU015475.1, forward strand.
TGGTAAACGAACTTGTTCATATGCGAACACCTGTAGATATGCATATAGGCACGTGATCCATTTCGACCTTGAATATAGAATAATGATGATCTATCAGACAAAACACCCACCAGAATAATAACTAACGGTTTAATTGATTCAATTACGTTAAATATTCATCGCATGTCCGGTGCCAGTCGAAATTTCATGAAGTTCCTTGGGCCTATTGTCATTCGTTTATATTTAGTGGGATTCTTGTATAATCGCTGTACATTGATTTGATTCATGCAGGATATTATTTTTTGACATTTTGTGATTTGCATAATTTATTGGGCTGTTTTTTCAATAATATAATTCCAATCAGTTCGTTCCATTTCTTGGTCCGGGTTAAGTGGATGGGAGCAGTAAGATAGACAAAATAACGATAATTTATAGAATGGAATAGATAAGAAACCATAGAACGAAATTTTGTATTTTTCGATGAGCGTCAGCAAAGAGTTTCCATGCAACTCTTACCGAGCTTTGTCTGCGTTTTTTTTTTTTTTTTGTGAGCACTGCACAGGTCGCAGGGTTTGACAGATCGACATGATACTTTTTTCATGCGCAAACTCATCCAACTTGGAACTGTATGGTTTTGGGGTCGAATCGGTTGGACCATTTTTGAGAAAGATCATTTCAAAGTTTCTAGAAACCCCATAAGATTAAGCTGGGCGGAAAAAATTAGAAATAAAATCTCACCAATATAATTCAAATTTTCCTCAAATGTAATTCGGATCAGCCGTTCCGAAGAAAATAATTTAATACATGTTTTTTATTCATAGAAAAGATAGAATATTAGTGGAAAATTATTGCATTGTTAAATTCACGGCTTCCCAGATCCATTGTCATCGGATAAAGTTCATTTTATATGATCAAGGTGTGTAGAGTTTGGCTCATACTACAACGCACATTCCGCGTTTGCCTAGTATTTATATCTTAGACTCCATTGCTACAACGTAGGCCTACAGCAATAATACTTCCTGTTTTCAAGACAATAAAGAATAAGACCTATTGTTCTTTCTTATTTCCAGAATGTTTTGGCTGGACAAAGTATGTAAAACGTTGCTGGTACTGTCATTCCTGTGGTTCTTCGACGCCTGCGCAATGGTCCGTTCCGTTCTACAACTGGTCGTGCTTCTACCAGAATACTTTGATAATAGCCTAAACTAAAAGTTTACTAGAACAATTAACAAAATAACCTCTTGGTTCTGAATATATAAAATATCTTAATATATAAAATATTTCTCAGAACCCAGATAACCAATGAGATTGGGCCAGGGGGTGTTTCTACCACTTCTTCTAGGGCAGGCTTCTTATTAGTCGGTTCCTGCCAGTTCCGACTTCTTCCTCTTCTTCACTACTACTATTCTATGCTTCGTCTTTTCTTCCTACGAGTTCCCTCCACCGTTCTCTATTTTCCCACCATCTCTCATCTAGCACTTCCTCCTCGGCTGACTACTCCACACCTTACTCCCTCCTGCCACTTATCTCTTGGTTTCCGACTCTTCTCTTAGCTCCATTGTTTTCTGATATCTCGAACAATGCTCTCGGTATTCTCTCCTTCTCCATTCGTCGCATATGCCCGTACTGAGTCTCCCAAGTCACCAAAGTATCTCCCTTTCCATTCTAAATAATAACTTTTCCACTCTCACTTCGTTCCTTCCTTCAGCTTCTCTTCTTCTCCAACTTTGACACTCCTGCTATGCTCCTCACAAACTTCATTCTGCAGCCTCCATTTGTCTTTCTATAATGAAACATAATTTACATCTGTTCGGTGTTATGCACTGGCCATAACTATGGTGAGGCAGACAGCTACTAATAGGCCTAAGAAGGTAACACGATACCAAACATTGTCAACAATAACTTTTTTTAATCATGCATCTTCTTCCAGAGCGGGAATATCAAAATACATAGGCCTATTATAAAGGATAGATCTTTTGTAAACGGAGAATTTAATAAAACGAAGTGTTAATATATTGTCCATGAACCAGAAATTGCCAGAAATAGATCCTAGATACGGGCACACCATCTAGTCCGAATCTTCCGACGACGAGTCGTCGCTCACCGACACCGTGCCGTCAGACATGTCCTGATCCATGGCCTCGTCCTGTATGTCCTGGACGTCCAACTCGGCGGCGCGCTTGCGCACCTTGGCCGGCATCTTCTTCGCCCGCCCTTCACTCTTGGGCTTCGCGGCTCGCTTCGACGTCCTCCTCGCGGCTTGCTTCGCTCTGACAGGTTTCGCCTTGGCAAGTTTCGCCTTTGCGATTTTATCCTTTGCGTTCTTCACCCTCTCGTGCTTGGCCTTCGCGGCTTTCGCCTTCAGTTTGCACGGTATCTGCTCCAACTGCAAGAAAAATAATAAACAATATGTGATAGTTGATACATATGTTCACATTCATGGGTTGATAAGGATCGGCTTCGTGGTTCCCCGTCCAAACGAACCTACATTTCATCCATAGCCCTAACTGGAGAACATTGATGTTGAATAGTCTGTCTCACCATTCTGGAGTAACTGTCGGAGATCTTTGTGGTTTGCTCTTCTATTGTCCAGCAAAAAGATAGATGTATAAATATGTCAGTCATCTCCACAGACTTCATTGGGATCATACACTGTTGCATTTGTCTCAAATTATATTAAACCCGAGTTGACTTGAATCTATAATAAGAATTTCTGAAGCGATGTAGCAACGTTGCACAACAACCCTTACCTAGTAACAAACTTGTCCTCAAAATGCACGCGAGAAGAGTCCCTTTGTTACTGTTGGAGTTATGATTGACATGTTTACCAGCAGTTAAGCTGATCGATGAGATAGCAACAGTTACTCCAGAATGGTGAGACATACCATATCAAGTTTCGATGTGGATGACATAAAAAATAGTTTTACGCGACTATCCCTACTCGGATGCAAAGACCAAGTTATTTGTGCCTGATAGTGTTCACGGTTGTAACCTTGAATGTAGACCATGCTGTTGCTGTTGCTCACAGAGTAACTTGGATTCTGCACAAATGTTGTGATTTTTAGGTATTGATTTTAGTCCCATCCGAAAAGCGACTTCCAGAAAACTTCACGCCACCAGGCCCCCTACTAGCGATAATCTTATCACAGCTTGATCTAAATCATGCACGATTGAACTTCCCTTATGCGGGCTTCTACATCAACACTTGAGCTCAAGCCCTTGAATCATGTAGACGGTCAACCCTGCACGTCAACCTTATCGTTAGAACATGTTCTATTCTCGATCAAGGCTTGACTGAAACCAGCCAATCAGACGACACTATTAATCATACTGCGCATCTGTCGTAGCGCAAGACCCACTGCGTTCATGTCGAAGAAGTCACGTGATTGCTTCGACCAATTGGGAGAAATTCCAATATGGCCGTTTCTTGAACAGCTGACATTTGTTATGACGTCATAGTGGGTCATAGTTGATCCGTGTAAGTGCCTGCTCAATGTTTCAATCAAGGGCTTGAGCTCAAGGGTTGATGTCAAGCCATTGATCGAAACATTGACCCGGGTAAATCAGTCCTTAGATAATAGTGTCTTCGACCTCACCTTGGTCGGCTCGCACTTGGTCACCGGTGTCGTCGGCTGCTCGCGCAGCATCTTGTTCTTCGCCGCGGCGTCCTTGAAGATCTGTCTTTCGTGCGCAGCCATGTTGCGCCAGATCTCCATCCCGATGGCGTAGAACCTGTTGTCCTCCACGCGCTCCCCCTTCGACGCCAACTCCTGCGGGAAGAAATCAGGAACAATTAGGCACATCCATTCAACAGTACATGTATATCGTCGGGTGGTCGAGTGGCTAGCCCACTGAACCGTCATTAGGAGACCGGGGATTCCGATTCCCACCATGGTCGACCATCATGACAGGTGTTTTTCTTAGTTTGCCTCTTTCGTTCAGATCAATACTGAGATCATGACTACGACCGAGTATCCAAAAACACCCAATAAAATAACCTTTCATCTTTGCTTTCATCTCACCATCTTATTATTCAACGCATAAATTGTGAATGTTATACAATTAAAGCCACCCTCGTTAGCTCAGCCAGCTGATAGACATGCTTCAGGCACTGAAGCTGAAGGCAAGGTCAGAGGTCAGAGGTCAAGGTCATAGGTTTATACGTGTGGGATTTGACCGATGTGAAAAATATGAAGTGAAAATTGAAAATATATTATTTGGTAAATATATAGTGAATATATTCAATATATTCATCTACTTTATATAAATTGATTTTTTTAGGTCTCATGAGGGGAAAATTGAACGTTTTTTGAACGGTTTTCGTAAACGACCTTTAACTCATCATCACTTCATGGTTTCATAATCACCAGCTCATTCGTACCCCCGTAAAACCTAGCTGTTGGTGGGGTCTTTAAGCAAACAATGGTCATTATCATCATCATATACAATTAACAAGATGAGAGAAAGAGAGCAATCATATACATACTCTCCTCAATAGAAGACAGAAGAACGTGAACCCGTCGACTTCCGCCGGTGGCAACGTACTCGACGTCGCCGGTATTTTCGTTCCAGGCATCGGCGTCGCTTCCCTGGGACGACTACCCTCACCACCCCCCGCCGCTTTCCCATCGTCCGCGTCCCACTCTTCCTCCTCTTCCTCCTCGTCGTCGTTCTCCTCGGCGTCGTCGCGCACCGTCTGCGTCAGGTAGCGGTGTACGCGGCTGCGCGTTGACCTCGGTTGACCTTGACCTGGACGGAGGTCGACAAGGGGCGTGGTCTCGTCGGCATTGTCGTCGGCGTCGAGACGGGTGCGCTCGAAGACGTCGGTGAAGTCGGCGTTTCTACGGAGGATATTGTCGAGGGCCACTTCGAACTGGAATTATGGTTTTTAATTATAGTTTTGTCAAGGTATTCATATGAACACAATTTTAGTGCGAATCGGGATTTTTTTATCAAAGTAAAAACTTGAGGGGAACTCACCTACAGATATGCAGCGAATTTTTTGTTCTTTTTTGATGTATCAATAATGATTTTTGTTTTTCCAATAAAATCGAAACTTGATACAAAATCATTGTTCCCCAATTAAGGCTATGAATGGAAGATTAGATCGTTTGAACGGGGCACCACGAGGGCGATCTTACCACCCCACAATAGCACAATGATACACTATAGTACAATAAAAATAGTAGATTAAAAATATTATTAGAAAAAAAAGTTGATTATTCCGAAAGGTATTGAGAAAAACTAGTTGGAAAATACGTCAGACCGTTACATACAACAAAATCAGTAGATAGTTATAGCATGAAGATGACAATTGATACTATAGTTGAGTGAACCTTATATAATTGATTGTTTGTTCATTTGTTTGTTTATTTTTCTGTTACAAATTGTTCGTAAAGGTGGTAACATCTTAATATTCATTTTACTTACATTACTTATTACTCACTTACTAAATTACTTTAATTTTTTTATATGCCACATTCTGAAATGATCAATTTTATTCTCTCCTTCCTCAAATATACTTCTATTTAGGTCATTGAAGCATAAAGCATAAACAATCGTAGTGGCTTTCCGGGTTGACGTATTGTTGTTAAACTGCTCTACACCATTGAAGTACCTTCCAAACTATTTTCAATCCATAATAGACATTTACAATATTTCCACAAATAATTATTTTCTGACATTTTGTGAATGAAGAGGCCTTTACAAAAACATAGTGCTCCAATAAAGGCTATGGACGTCAAATGTCAAAAGTCAAATGTTCAGTAAAATCACCATTTAATATTTACCCTATGACCTAGACGTAGGCCAGACCTACAGACAAGTCATAACCAATGTTCAAAGAAAAAGCCAAGATATTTTATAGCTATATATGAAAAATAAGATAAAATCTGGTTAAATAATAATTTAGCGACTTACTTCATCGTTTTCGAAAGATTCCATGATGATAAATATAACTTAGAATTTAGAAGTTTGAAATATAAAAAATATTTTTTCCTGAAATGTTGATTGTAAACAATGAATCGAGCAAACAGAGTATTGCCATGGTGATATGAATTAGTTTATAAAATCACGGCTTTCTTGATTCTTTGTTGTAAAAGATGTAATGAAGATGGTGGGGGTATTGATCAAAGTACTTAGATATTTTTTGCATTGGGTGAAGATAAAGATAAGAATATGGATGTAGAAAAAAAAAACATCTACCAATGAAGGTTTTGTTGGACGAGCTCCAGCGAGGATTCAATTTGATATACTGAAAAAAATTGGTGTTCGTTTTTATGTTTTTTTTTTATATTTATATTTTTTTGTCGGTTCTCCACAGGTCAAACGGCTACAGCTATCAACTTCAAACTTTTTTCCAATATGGTTCCTCATCATACTCAGTTCTGTATTGTTTTGTGGCATTATCGGGTGATAACCTTTTTTTAAATGTATTTTAGAAATTTAAAAAATACCCATTAAAATAACAAAGCAGAAAAAAAAAAAAATTTATTTTCCATAAAAATGAAATTTTGCATGAAGTTGAAGTACACTTTGATACACATTTATATAAATTTTCAGCTTGATCGGGTCAGCCATTTTGAAGGAGAAACATAAAATGTGCTAAATTGGTACCACTCGGAGAAGTTTTTACACATTTTCACCCATACTATTACTATCCGCTCGTTCAACAACGCATATATGGCGTTTTCCTGATTATTTCTAACCCTACTACACTACACATGTATGATTGCCCATGTTCATACCACAGCCTTCTTTATTAGAGAAGACGTCTCTATACTGCCCTTTCACTCGGGCTATTTTGACGGGTTCGCGCATCTTTGCTCGCGCAAGCAAAAATGACGTCATGGTCTGGTATGTGCTGAACTCTGGTTTTCTAAATTTACAACTTCGAAAAACTGTCATGGCAGAATTTTTCAATTTCCTACGACGCTATTGAGGTTATGTCATATCTACATTTTAGCTAGGGCCTGTAGACCACTGATCTCTACTTAAGACTTACTCAGGTTTGGACTTGAACGATATTCATGTTAGCTCAAGCAATAAACATGACTCAAGAAATGGTCTTGGCGATATTCCATCATAATATTATGGGATTAATCGTTCATATTACTGTCATAAACAAATGTAGTAAACTCGCAATCACGGCCAAATAGAATGCGCGCTTAGTTCAAATTCGTCTATGGAAATTCCCAAAGTTTTTAGTAGCTTCGCAGATATGACACTTCAACCAGACTAATATACTTGAACCTCTTTGGAAAGTGACGTCATGGTCTGGAAACAACGGCACCATCGGCGATTTAGTGAACTAAAATAATTGGACATCGGTTAACACGGGAAGCATACCCCCAGTGAAAGGGCAGTATCAGAGAAGAATGATCTGAATAAAGAAGGCTGTGGTTCATACCAAAGCCCAACATCATTTAACCCCAAAATTCAAAGTGATCCTAATTTACAAGGTATAAATAATAGAATAAAAATGAACAAAGAACGAAATTCATCTAATACTTACTCACCTTTGTATTAATCATTATGTGTGATCGCATCAATGGCTATTTGTCCAGCAAATATCCAAAAAATTGCCGAAGTTTTCTCAGGATCAAAACAGCAAGGAGTAGCAGAAATAACGGTCGTTTCACAAGCAAACAATATAGCTAAAACGACACACTGTGCTGATGTTGTCAGACCTGGTAGTTCTATTGGACAGCGTGTTCTTTCGTGGTCACTTTCGATAAAATGGAGGAATATTAATAAATCATCTACATAATGCCAGCTAGTATGACCAACATTTAATTGAGTAACTGACATTAGAATATTATTTTTGGTGTTACCGTTTTGACAGTTCGGTGCATGGCCATCTGGATCTCGGTTTAGTGAGCCATACAGAAGGCAGTGACGGCTAGGCAAGATCGAACATGGCCTTCTATTACATATTTTACATATTTTATTTATTCATTACAGATTGTTCATAGAACTGGACCCCTATTCCTGAGATAAATGAGTTGTGAGAAAAATCAGTGAGAAAACTATCTCATATAATAATGACATATTTCATCTCATATTTTATGTGATACTCGTTTTCTCACTCATTTTTATTTACTCATTTACATTTAAATACAAATGAGTGAGAAAACGAGTATCTCACATAAAATATGAGATGAAATATGTCATTATTATATGAGATAGTTTTCTCACTGATTTTTCTCACATCTCATTTATCTCAGGAATAGGGGTCCAGGTGATAATGATGATAAGGTGAAACTGATTAAATCAACAAAAATAAAATGTCACATCAATTGAAGAGCATGAAATTATCTTGGAGATGTGAACTTTTCATTCAATCACACTAGTTTTTGAATATAGAAAATAATTAGTGAATTTGAATTTCTCTATTTTTATAAGCACCGTGCATGCACCTCCTGAATGACAGCTCAATCTGCCAGTACATTCTAGCTCGTTATGCTATTTAGGACAATTAATCAACCGGGTTTCGAACTCTAGACCTAATTGAGAACGTGTACTCGGCAACGTATCAACGTTAATAAAGTAGCTCACACTCCGAAATGCTTGATTAATTTGCATTATTTAATAATAAATAAGTGTAACAGTTTGAATTTAGTAGTAGGATTACTGCTTTTTATATGTTACAGATCCATAACATTATATATTTGAAAGAGTGGAACATCAATCTTTACTATAACCTCACTTTCGAAACCCTGAAAAATATCCCGTGCTACCCACCCCTCAATTCACCCCTGGACCCCTATTCCTGAGATAAATGAGATGTGAGAAAATAAAAATGAGTGAGAAAACGAGTATCTCACATCAAATATGAGATGAAATATGTCATTATTATATGAGATAGTTTCCTGAGATGAATGAGATGTGAAAAATTTAAATGAGTGAGAAAACGAGTATCTCACATAAAATATGAGATGAAATATGTCAATTTATATATGAAATAGTTCACTGAGATAAATGAGATGTGAGAAAAATACAAATGAGTGAGAAAACGAGTATCTCACATAAAATATGAGATGGAATATGTCATTATTATATGAGATAGTTTTCTCACTGATTTTTCTCACATCTCATTTATCTCAGAAATAGGGTTCCCGAAGTGCGTACTGTTGCCCCGGACAGCTCTCTCTCTCTCTCTTTCTCTCTCTCTCTCTCTCTCTCTCTCTCTCTATATATATATATATATATATATATATATATATATATATATATTTGAGCGAGTTTGATTCATCTTGAATATAAATTTGAATATTGCCACCCTTCTCTCTGTTAGTTGAGGCAGTGTCGATAAAGCAGTTCTGACTATGCTATTTTATCGACTCTGGTTGAGGCAACAAGTTGAATATTTTGAGCAATTATCATTATTATTATTATGAGATTTCATACAACTAAGTTAATAAATTCTGATAATTTCTTCCCAATAAAATATCACAATCATTCATTCATCATCTACCCTAAAACCTATTCTTAGTAATCCCTTTCCCTTCTGAATGAAAAAAAAACAATAAAATCAACACAATTAACATTGGTAATCCTAACTCTTCTCATGTATATAACTTTCTACTATACATCACGAATTCACATTCATTAACTCCACGGAACATCCGATCGATTTCTCTTATACCATTGACCGATCGCCCGTCCCGTCATGTCAACTCACTTTACCGACCTGGTGACATAGATTCGACTGAACACTTTTAAGAGTTCGACGTTCTCTTTCAGTTGTGTATCGACTCTCGCGGAGTCAACATCGATTGTGCAAAGATCGATAGCATTTCAGTGGTAATGATAAATATAAAATAAGTGAAAGAACTATAACTATAAATAACAAACACGTTTTATTTGAAAAATGGTGTGGATTTTGTGATATAAATTGTATGTAGGTCTATATATATATATATATATATATATATATATATATATATATATATATATATTTATATATATATAAATATATATATATATATATATATATATATATATATATATATATATATATATATGTGTTTATATATATATATATATATATATATATATATATATATATATATATATGTATATTATATATATATATATATATATGAAATTGATTTATATATATATATATATTCAATGATGCATTCTAATGAGCATCTATATGTCGAAGTGTTGATTAATGTAGGCTATTAATATATGCTTGCAACATGCTGAACATCTTTCAACATGTATTGGTAATAATTGTACCAATTCGATTTCTCTTTTAATTAATATCATTACTATTCATTCATAAATGTTTCTTGTCGTCTGCCCCACTCTCAATGAATGTATTTATATTCGACGGAACTGGATTTCAGTGCAGTGTAGAGGATCTTTGTTTGTGTCGAGAGCCTAATTTCTGTATGTTATACGTATAATACGTGTAATACCATACATACATAGTGACATACATAGTGTACATACATAGATATATAGTAACATAGACATACATAGTGTACATACATACATACATAGTAACATAGACATACATACATAGTGACATACATAGTGTACATACATACATACATAGTAACATAAACATACATACATAGTGACATACATACATACATGGTGACATACTTAGTGTACATACATAGATACATAGTAACATTGAGATACATACATAGTGACATACATACATACATAGTAACATAGACATACATAGTGAACATACATACATACATAGTAACATAGACATACATACATAGTTCACATACATACATAGTAACATAGACATACATGCATAGTTCACATACATACATACACAGTAACATAGACATACATACATAGTAACATACATAGTGTATGATATACTGTATGTTGAATGTTCTGTATTTCTGTATGCAATTATATTTGTATTCTGTTGATTTTCTTTGTGTCAGCCATATTCTCTACTTGAGTAATGAAATAATAATAATCAGTAATACCATAACATTTCTAAATTATTGTTCTCGATCATTGAAATTTTTTGGAACTGAATTCGAAATGTTGGAATATTATTTTTATGAGAAATGTCGTATTTTTTCAAGTTTGAATATCTCAATATTTTGAACTTATCTTCAAACTTACTATGACAATGATATTATATCTTCATTCTCCAAGTTTATGACATAAAGTAGGGTCTACTCCATCCAAAAGCTATGTATTCAAGTGAATTAACATTTAATTGAAGAGTGTTAAATTCAGCAATGGCTAAATTATTCAAGATTGAAGATATAAGATAATTGTCTCGTTCATGGTAACCAAAAGGTTAATAGTGAATGAATCGAATTAGAGGAAAATTGTTACTCAATTCACTTATATTTCATCTTCGTTATCTTTTCCAGGAATTCGCTTCACCACCAGCTACACATCAGTCATGCTATTGCTTCAACAATAGAAATATCGTCAACTCGTCAACCTGCAACAATCTGCAACAATGGTTGCGGTCTTCCAGCTGCTTAGTGTGGCACTTATGTGCTCGTGTGAGTAAATATAGTGATTTCAATTCATGGAAATAACCGTTTTGAATAGAATAGAATAGTTGGATGAGCGTTAGCGAAGATTTCCATGCAACTCTTACGGAGCTTTGTCTGTGTGTTTGTTTGTTTGTTTGTGGGCATTGCACAGGTCACAGGGTTTGACCGATTGACATGAAACTTTTTTCACGCAAACTTATCCAACTTAGAACTGTATAGTTTTGAGGTCAAATCGGTTGGACCATTTTTGAGAAACATTATTTCAAAGTTTCTAAAAACCCCATAAGATTAGGCTGGGCGGAAAAAATTGAAAAATAAAATCTCTCCGATATAATCCAAATTACTGACTGATTAGTGAATTATAGGTCTTGTTTAACTAACTGATAGTTCCTGGAATAATTTTCGGTTTCACGGACTAATAATTAGTGCATTAGGTTCCGGTTTCAGTAGATAATAGTTGGCTTAATTTCCGGTTTTACTTACATAGTGATTAAGTTTTTCGTTTGGGATTAATTTCGAATTAATAAATTCATTCCAATTTTGAAAAATGAATCTCAATTTTATTACAACGCACAGGTTACAAAGGAAAACAATCCATTAATTCTTGGTTTATTTTGTCACTCAAACTTTTGTATCAAAATTTTAAAACATGTCCATTATATGTGCCTATATATATTCATGTTTTAATGTAGATTTCAACATTTATAATCATTACATATTTGGTTTCACTTACTTTCCAGGTGCTAGCAGCCTTATCGTACCTGACGAAATCACGTCACTTCTATCATTGATATACTCAAATATTCCCCCAATCAAAAAAGGTGAGTAACCAGAACCTATTAACTCCATATACGTGTACGATTGAAGGATTGAGCGTTGGCTATATGGTTGCAGTGTCTGCTACATTTATCAATTAATATCCTATTCATCGAATTAGAGTGATTCTAAATTAGTGGCGTAGTATTTAGAGCCAGTTGTACCAAGTGATGATTAGTGAATTAGTGCGTGCACAGTGCTCACACAAGTCGAGAAATTCATCTTTAATTTTTTTTTTCCACTTTCAAAAACCAGTGTAATTGAATGATATTTTATGCTCTTCAATTGATATGACATTCATTCTTATGAATTCAATCAGTTTTGAGTTAATACGTCAATAAATTACCTCACATTCTTTTTATTCATTGGCGTATTATCTTAAAACTGATTGAATTCACTGACATAGAATGTCATATCAATTGAAGAGCATACAATTATCTTCGAGATGTGAACTTTTCATTCAATTACACTGGTTTATGAATATATAAAAAACTTAGTGAAGGTGAATTTCTTTATTTTTATGAGCACCGTACATGCATACCCCTTAAGCAGAAATCATCAAATTAACTTGTTATTACCCTTGGGTACATATGCTATTTTTGTACCTTAAGTAATGATCAACTAAATAATATTTATTCATCAGTTGGTACAATCGGCTCTCAGTAGGTCTTATGTAATCTCAGAAAATGATAGATACAAAACCATCCTTTGTATTTAGATATACGAGTTTATTGAATACACTGCCTCTGAAGCGTTTGTCACTTGGACATGTATCTTCTCCATGAGGAAATAATATGCAACTAAGAAAAATATCAGGTAATAAAATAGTAGCGAAGTAAGGGCCCATATTACCAATAATGAAAATGTGTTAATTAAGCTAATTATACAATTGCAGTACAAAAATAACATTGGTAACCAAGGGTGATAACAAGCCAATCCACTAAGGGCCCATATTACCAATAATAAAAATGTGCTGATTGAGCTAATTAATCAATTGCAGTACAAAAATAACATTGGTAACCAAGGGTAATAACAAGCTTATCCATAATTATCGCTTAATCAACAAATGTATTATTCGTAATACCGGGCCTAAGAGTTATTTTTCATGAATACTTACCACATACAACATTGTCCAGTGACAATGAAATTTGAATATGATGATAATGATAATAATAATAATGTACTGTACATGGAAATGAAATACTAGTGGCGTAATAGTGTATACGAGGTATATGATGTTTAATTTATGTGTAATAGTTGAATGAAAATTGTTGTCACCATAACGAGAAAGTAGCAAAGATAAAATTAATGTATATTCATCAATCGTCAATTACTTCATCGCCTTCATCTTCCAACATATGGTTGTGTCATTATTGAAAACAATTAATTATTATTATTCCAATGGCTCATATTATCAATGTTAATAATGTGTTAATTGAGCTGATTAATCAATTGCAGTACGAGAATAACATTGGTAAGCAAGGGTAATAACAAGCTAGTCCACTAATTACCGCTTAATCAACAAATTTATTGCCACCCCGGTGGCTGAATCAATTATCGCTAGCGGTAGTAACTGAAGTCACCGTTGGGCGTGGGTTCGAGTCCCGTATAAGGCAGGGGTTTCTGTAAACGTCCTCTCATCTATCATCTCTTCATAGTTTCATTAGCATCCGCTCATTCGTACCCCCGTATAACCTAGCTGTTGGTGGGGCCGTTAAGCAACATTGAAATATATATATATATATATAAATATGTATATATATATATATATATATATATATATATATATATATATATATATATATATATATATACATGTATATATATATATATATCATTCGTAATACTGGGCCTAAGGCCCATATTACCTATGATAAAAATGTGTTAATTAAGCTATTTAATCAATTGCAGTACAAAAATAACATTGATAACCAAGGGTAATAACAAAAAGCTAATCCACTAATTATCGCTTAATCAACAAATTTATTATTCGTAATACCGGATCAACTAGACATATAGATAAATTATTTCAAGTAATTTAATACATTATCATTGACCTCGATTATGTTTTTTGGCTTTGACCCCAAAAGCTGCATTCGACATGCATAGAACTTTCACTTTTCTTGCGATCTAAGTTTAATGACGCGTTTTATTTGCAATGTCGTTAAGGACTGTAGTTTCTTCATGAGAGCGTGTCTAACTTCCTGGTGACGTGATTATTAGGATATTGTTCATTATAAAGAGGAAGCCAAATTAATGGAAGCTTTATTCAATTGTCATTTTTGTCCGCACATCTTGGATCCTAGTTGAATGTCATCCATCGACATAACTTTAAGGTATGCACTTTGCGTACGAAAATAGATAAATTGATCATCACTTTTGTATTATATATTTACATATCCACATATTTATTTATTCATTACAGATTATTCATAAAACAGGTGGTAATGGTTACAATACCTGATGAAATTACAGTCAAACATACTCGATATAATAATTATACTTCATTTTTTTCTTAGTTCTCTTCTTGAATCACCAATCTTCGTATGTTCTTGATATCTTCTTCCAATTCATTCCATTCCCGCGTCGTTCTTTGTATGAGTCCATATTCACCTACTTCTCTATCCACTTTTTCCACTCCCATTCTCACCCCTATCCTCGTACTTCTTTGTAATCCCTTTCCAATTCTATTGCTTAATTCATTCCATCCTGTATATTCATTATTGACTCTAACAAAATTGCACATTCTATTTCACATTCATTGCATATGTTCACGAGCCAGTGTGATTGAATGAAAATAATAACAATTGCAAGATAATTGTATGCTCTATAATTAATACGACATTCTATTTTGTGAATTCAATCATTTCTAGATGAGCGTAGGTCATCAAAAATTTTCAAAACAAAATTTTTCCAAAAGCTCTCAAATTCAGTCAGAATATGAAAACAACTATCATACACATTTTCAATAATTTGTGCAACATTAGGATGAGACATACCGAAGAAAACGCAATGAAAGTATACATTTCATCGAATATCAGGATCGAAACATGAAATGCAAAGTGTATATGCGACAGGTTGCTCTTCAATAGCAACAAGTTGCAGGTAAGGTTTTTCAGCGTTCAAAGTAGTCCGAGGTTTGTAGATGTAGATTGAGCTGACAGAGTATTTTTCAATTCCAGATTTCAATACTTTTACGCTCATCTCACAACGCACATTCTGCGTTTTCCTTGTCAAGATATTACGTCAGAACAGGGGTCAAGTAGGCCTACTATTAAATAATCGAATAACGTTTCATTTTTGAAATTCAGTTGTTGACTTCCAATTCTCTCTGAAATCAGGGAAATGAATATTGTCAATTGTCATCATCCATTAAAATCTTGTTTCAGTATTGTGATGACCTTGAATTAATTCCCATTTCTTCCAGGAACTGATTCCCGTGTTGGCGTCGGTTTCCGTCTCGGTCCTCACGCCGACTTCCAGGTGGTCCTCGAACTCGGTCCTCAGTCCGAGACGCAACCTATCGGCCCTTCAGCCGAGACTAAACGACGTCGTCAGAGTGGCGTCGGTAGCTTGGTCGATACGAAGGCGGGAAATGCTATTCCACCGACGTGGTTATCAAAATGGAGGAGCTCACTAGGCCAAGAGAATCAGGTGAGTTCATTGATTTAATGAGTTGAATGGACAGGGACGTCGTTAGGGGGTCCAAGTTGGGCACCCCCCCCCCCAATCGACATTTGCGCCCCACCAATAATTCATCCTTCTACATATATATATATATATATATATATATATATATATATATATATATGATGAAAATGTTTCCACGGTAAGTTTGCTGCGATTAGAAAGCATGTTGGGTCCCAAAAAGGACCGGTTTATGCGACGTTTCGCAGGAATTTCATCCATTCCATTTCATCCGAAACGTCGCATAAACCGGTCCTTTTTCCCAACATGCTTTCTAATCGCAGCAAACTTACCGTGAAAAACATTTTTACCATCAACCATTGGCCGCGAAAATCTCCGTGCTCACATATATAAATATATATATATATATATATATATATAGTCTATGTATGTTGACTCGTGTTGAGCTACGAATAACACACAATGAAATCTTTTGCTGGGAGATATCACGAAAATAACTTCGAAAATGTTCAGAATGGTTCAACTATTACCCTCCAAAACTGATCGTAGATCGCCAGAATCACTTACAAAATATAAATTTCCACAAATTCCCTGCGGGGCTTTGGTGAGGAGGGTTGAATCGCAAAATGGCTAAAAAATATCCATGATTCAATTATTGAAAATAATTTCGAAAATATCCATAATGATTCAATTATTTGCCTTCAAAATTGCTTGTAGATCGACAAAATCACTTTAAAAATGTTACAAAAAATTCACTCTGGGGCTCCAAACCCCATTTTAGCGCGCGGCTAGTGCCCAACCTGCCCCCCCCCCCCCCCCCTCCCAATACACAAATTCTAACGACGTCCCTGTGAATGGAACGGTTCTTATAAAAATAAATGAATTTATCATCATTATTTTTCTCTGCGTTCACGAATCGATGTAATTGAATGAATTTCAGGTCTAATGTATTGAAATGTCGCTTTCACGAAACTTTGCACATCGTTGAAGATGCCCTTCCAAATTCTATATCACGAAAAAAAGAATAATTTCACTTATGATATCTATTTTTTCAATCATCGATATGTTATATTTCTCATCTCACAGAAATCATCAGTTAAAGTTGAAGACCAGACTAACCAGCTGTTAAAAAGAAGATTAGACTCATCAGCGCCACCTCGAAAACAGCGGCCAACAACTGAACCAACGAAGTTAGAAGAGGATGATGTTGTAAAACACTTACACCAA
This sequence comes from Brachyptera putata, assembly GCA_907164805.1. Classification (NCBI taxonomy): domain Eukaryota; kingdom Metazoa; phylum Arthropoda; class Insecta; order Plecoptera; family Taeniopterygidae; genus Brachyptera; species Brachyptera putata. The sequence goes on from OU015475.1 coordinate 5,278,318, forward strand.
CTTTACGACAGTAAAAACGCTACTGATTCCAGTACCAGCACAACAAATATCAGCTGATTGTGAAATTATTTTCAGAATATATTTAATTAATCTTTTTACTTTTCACTTTTCACTTCTCATTGAACTTCCGAATGGTTACCGAAGTGCAAATGAAGCCTACGCTAACTATTCCATGACAAAAATGTTCCATCAACAATAGTGATAGGCCCTATATTAGTTATTAATTCTTGGTTGATCACAAGATATAGGGAACGCCAGTGTCACCAAAGGTGAAAAAACTTATAAAAACAGAAAAATGAAACAATTGAAAACAATATTGTGTTGTTCATACCCATTGCTCACATTTGACATTTTATTTCGGTCAAGTTTCATTGATACAAAATTTGTTAATCGAGGAAATCTCTTAAATTATCTCTTGGCATTCACATAAGCACATGCTTCTTACGGGACTCGAACCCATGCCCAGCTGAGACTTCAGTTTATTGATGATATGTGTGGACTCACAATCAGTAATGAGTTCAATTGTAACATTTTGCACTCTACTGTAATATACAGTTTAAAATAGAAATATGATTATAAATAGAAAATTCAATTGTCAAATAGCTAACGAGGGCTCATTTGCCTATGTTGTAATAATTCACTGGAAGATAAAATGGACAGTTATATTCAAAATTGTATGTAAATTGTATGTTTTGAGAGTATAGTATTGTATAGTGACGGAATATAATAGGAATATATTTTATTTATTTTTTAATAAATGTACATTGTAACTTTTTACAAGGGATGAGTTTTTATATATATATTGTGCAACTCAATTAGATAACAGTAATGTATTTTATAGTGTTAATGTTTATTCAGAGGTCGTAAGATCGTCTCTCTGGTGCCCCATCCGAACGATCCTACCTTGCTGGAGACTCAGTACACCTTAAAGTGCATCCTTTCAACACCTTTTCTCATAGCACCTACACTACCTGTTTACCTTTCTCTTCTCATGGCACATACCAACATGTTTTCCTCCATCCCCCACCATATTTCTCGTATGCTGTCAACCATCTTTTTTTATTTGCAAGACCTACAAGTTACCTAGATTTACCCTATATTCAAACATATATTCCCTACAATTCGTTGTTTCTAACTTGAGCTGACAATTAGTATAACCCAGTTTTGTATTCAATCAAATCTGCATAAGAGTTACTATTCCAGGGAATTGGTTAGAGCACAGGCAAGCTATAAGGTTAGGGTTAATTAAGCATAATCATATAATCATATTTTTAATCATATTTTTATAATCATATTTTTATATCCAAACCGTGTGAGGTTTCAGTATTCTTGAAGCTTTATGACTTGTTTATCGCTCAGTTTCAGTATTATAAATTATTCAATGAGTATTCAATAAGTATTCAATATTATTCAATATATATTCAATATTTCTTCACATAGCAGTCCCAGGTTAATTGTGTACGGTTTTACTATTATTGAAACTTTCTTCCTAGTATATTACTCAGGTTTAGTTTTATCAGATATGAGGCTACATATTAGGCCTACTATACACAAGTTCATTTATTGTGACGTATTTAATTTCCCGCCCTATCCTCACCTGATAACAAGTGCAGGACCCGGGGCTAGAGGAGTGGTGAGGGGGGGAAACGAGTTCGGAGGGGGCAGTTATGTCAGGTTGAAGTTGACCTCGAGAGATTCTAGCGAGAGCCGAGTGACAGGGTGGTTGGCTGGTTGCAACAAGTTGTGACGGACTAGTGACAGGGATGTCCTTAGGATTTCTGTATTGAGAGGGCACAGATAAGAATTTGAAAATATCATCAAGTAATATCGTCGGCTAATTCGGTTTTGTCGGCAAGAACAGGGGTGAGTTTATGTAGTTCTGTGTACTTTATTATCGCTAAATATGAAATATCGTTGGACGAGGAACACAAAGCATGCGTTACGTGTGTATTAGTTATTCGCTATAATGAGTTTTGTATTGCCAAAAACGAGTTGGAGATCTGAATGAATTCGAAGAAACGTGTCACCGGGATCCAGAGTCATTCTCGTAGAAACCAACCATGTATGTTCATCACTTCTGGAAGGAAGTGTGAGGAAGTCGATTTTATACTGATATAATTCATATTGATATTTTATTGTGTGTTTATTCGTAATAGGTGAACATTTATATATTTTTAAATAGGATACATTATTGGGGGGGGGGGGGGGGGCGCAAATGTCGATTGGGGAGCTGCGCGCACCCCTCCTTGGAACCCCTAACGACGTCCCTGACTAGTGAGCGAAGGGCTTCTGCCACCTGTGGCTCTGGATTAAGTAGGTTTGCGTTTCATTTTGTTGATAATACAAAATAATATGTACCGTGTTCATAACACTGTGGTGAATTTGGAAAAGGAAATAAATAAATAAATAAATAGGATTCGATTTAACGGAATTTCAGTTTTTTGGTGATAACTTTTGAACGGTATGAGATATCGAAATTCTTTACACAAGGGGACACCGAATTGTTCAATACCTTCGAGACGATTCAAATAATAACTTTTTATCTCAAATCTCCTCAAAGTCAGGCGTATATCATTATGAAGGTATTGAACATATCTGTGTTTCCTCTTTACTATAATACCGATATCTCATACCGTTCAAAAGCTATCAATAGAAAAATGATATTCCGCTAAATCGACCCCCATTTATCCATTCATGTATTTCTTTTTTCAAGTTGAGCTCAATGTTATGAACACGGTACATATTTTGTATTATCAACATAATTTTAACTACACAACTACAATTCTTTCAATATACAAGTAGAGTAAAAACTAAAACACTGATTAAGGTAAAATTACAGAGACACTGAACACGCCTACTTGCTTTTTCTCACAACCCTCCCCCACTAACCTACCGGACATATTACACCCTCCAGCAGCCCCCGCCCAACCACGGCATCAACCTACCCCCTAACCTAACCAACAAAAATCACCCACTTCAGCACCACCCCTATCAAACATGCAGAAACCATCAGATTCAAGTGAGTTTAAAAACTATAAAAACCAACAATTCTCAACCTCCCGCAACTTTTTCTGAATTATATAAACAAGATCTTTCAGAAAACACCAAGAATCGGAAATCAAACAACAATTGGCGATGCTCAGTGTCACAGTAGAATGACCCTGATTGAATACAACAACGCTTAAGAGCTGGGAAGTGTGCAATTGCTAAAATGCAGTTGTTGTCTTGTTTACTGCGCCTCCGTACAGGAATAATCCGCTCTACATTTTGTCAACGTTTTCGTGTATTCGCAAGTGATTTACCCGCCTCTATCTTGGCCTTGAAGATACCAGAAGAGACGCTGCCGCCGACGCTCGAGACGGTAAGTTTGCCTTGTGCATTTATACAAACTCATTGCATAGGTTTATAAATTATGAAACAACTATATAATTCCTTCTAACATGATGAATAGATGCGCTTAGGCTAGGGTGTAAATTACCCAAGTATGGACTGTCTCACCATTCTGGAGTAACTGTTGCTATCACATCGATCAGTTTAACTGCTGGTAAACATGTCAATCATAACTACAACAGTAACAGAGGAACTCTTCTCGCGTGCATTTTGAGGACAAGTTTGTTACTAGGTAAGGGTTGTTGTGCAACGTTGCTACATCGCTTCAGAAAGTCTTATTATAGATTCAAGTCAACTCAGGTATAATATAATTCGAGTAAAATGCAACAGTAGATAAGTTCAATGAATCTGTAGAGATGGTTGACATATTTATATACCTATCTTCTCGCCGGACAAAAGAAGAGCAAACTACAAAGATCTCCGACAGTTACTCCAGAATGGTGAGTGAGACAGACTATACCAATGTGTGCAATCTCCACGCAGACATATTTTTCTCGAATTTGGAGAATCAAGCTTTTAATTTCTGTACCAGATTGTCTTGCAAAAAATTATTCGCATACTCAAATCATTGCTTGTATGCTGCTAATGTTACTGAGTTTAGGCCCAGTGACTGTGTGCTGAGATCCTTCAGACAAGACTTGTCAGGAGGCATGTTATTGCCAATTCTGTGTGATTCTATTCCATCTGTTATGAGAAGAAAACTTAACTGGCAGTGTAGGTGTTATCAGAATGAGCGTTAGCGGAGATTTCCATGGAACTCTTTGTCTGTGTCTTCTTTGTTTGTTTGTAAGCACTGCACAGGTCGCAGGTTTGACTGATCGAAAAGAAACTTTTTCTGCATACGCAAACTTATCCAACTCAGAACCCTATAGTTTTTGGGTCATATCTGTCGGAATTTGTTTTAAAAACATCATCTCAAAGTTTCTAGAAACCCTATAAGATTAGGCTGAGCGAAAATTATTGAAAAATAATATCTCACCAATATGATTCAAATTTTCCCCAAATGTAAACACGGGAGTGATACACATGATTGAGAATTTATATACAATTCAATCAACGGTTCCGGAAAAAATAATGTAGTACATGTTATTTATTCATCGAATAGATAGAAATAATGGCAGAAAAATGCTGAAGTGATAAATTCACGGCATCTTGATTTCGTTGGTATCGAATGAAGTTCATTTTATATGATCAAGGTGTGTAGAGTTTTAGATTTCACTTTCTAGATATCTTGCTTTCTGAAGAATCAGTCTAATTGTACGAAAAGTTCACATCTCCAAGATAATTCTATGCTCTTCAATTGATATGGCATTTCATTTTTGTGAATTTAATCAGTTTTGAGATAATACGTGAATAAATTACCTCACATTCTTTTTATTCATCGACGTATTATCTTAAAATTGATTGAGTCACTGAAATAGAATGTCATATTGAATAAAAAGCATGAAATTATCTTGGAGATGTGAACTTCTCATTCAACTAAACTAATTTTTGAACATGGACAAAATTTAGTGGAGGTAAATTTCTCTAATTTCATAAGCACAGTGAATGTACTCCCTCAACTAGCAGTGTAGGTGTTATGATAATAAGTGTTTTAATAAATAAGAATTCACCTACGAGAAATATGGTAGGGGATGGAGGGGAAATAGTTTGTAGGCGTTATGAGAAGTTATTAGTAAACAGGTAGTGTAGGTGTTATGAGACTCAACCCGCCTTGAACCACCCTCATCTAGTTTCCCTTGATATCATCAATCAGTGCAAAGCACTCAGTCATCACGCTTCGTGCTATAAACTTGACAACTCATTCGCGATTAATCATTCATGAACCGGAGCTGCAAAGTACACTAGTGGACACATGGAGTGATCGATCAAGCTGGATGTATTCATTTTATTCATTTATTTTCCTTTTCTCATAAATAACTCATCACGATGTACACATACATTATATGGATAATTGAAGGTCAGATGAGAGGAATTGCGTACTGGTATGGCAAAATATCATGTGAGTAATAGTAATGATAGTATGATAAAAATGATGATAATATAATAATAATAGTGATAGAGATGGTAATAAAATTGATATAAAAAAAAAATGTAAGAATATATTGTAATATCAAAAAATGTATGAATATATTAATAATTACCAATTACATATATGATGGAGAAAGTAAATATTTTACTGAGTCCAAGAAAGGGAGCGAGTAATGAAAAAAATATACCAATTTTATTAGCAAACGAAAATAGAAGCCGATATGTAAGACGGATGATAGTGAAATTGATATTAAAATCAGATGTTCATATATTTAATTTTATTATGAATTTTATTTAGAAAATGAAAATGAATTCTACCACAAGTGTACACTTGTGGACAAATATGACTCATGTTAATTTAATATCAAAATTCTCAAAACTTCTCATACTGATCGTTATTTAGTCATCGACTGTACATCTAGTGCTAATCTGGATTTTCTGCCAATCCTATAAGGATCATAATGCATGTCTATTATTTCAGTTCATGTTTCGAAATGACTCTTTAATTACTTTAAATAATCGTGTGTGTACACTATGAATATATTGTTTTGCACAACAATTGAAAGGAAAACCTTGTAATATCAAATAAAAAATCCGCAAATATTGAACTGAGTAATATGTGAACATTGGCACACATAGCCTACATTTAGTTAGTTAGTGTGAGGGTTTGAATGCGCGTCGACCGTTTTTTGCGCCTTTGTTCATGTCCGTGTGCTTTGCCATAGTTGTCACCGTTTGTGGAAGATTCAAGCATATAGAGGAAGCGGGGTGGAAAGAGCTAGAAACGTAAGGAAAGATATTGAAAACATGAAATGAAAGAAGATAGAGTAAGATGAAGAGAGAAGTGACAAGAAAATGAAATAAAATACAAATGAAATCGCAGGGTTTAGTATTCTCACCATACAGTCCGGTCTTAAAAAGGTTTCCACACGACCGTGACGGTTAGGGTTAAGGCACGTCGACAGCGAGGTCATCTTGCGCTAATGTTCATGTCCGTGTACTTTGCCATAGTTGTCACCGTTTGTGGAAGATTCAAGCATATAGAGGAAGCGGGATAAAAAGAGCTAGAAACGTAAGGAAAGATATTATAAACATGAAATGAAAGAAGATGGGGTAAGATGAAAAGAGAAGTGACAAGAAAATGAAATAAAATACGAATAAAATCGCAGGGTTTAGTATTCTCACCATAAATCCCGGTCTTAAGAGGGTTTCCACTCGACCAAGACGGTTAGGGTTGAGGGCACGTCGATAGCGAGGTCATTTTGCGCCCATGTTCATATCCGTGTTTACTTTGCCATAGTCGTCAACATATTCTGTAAACATCAATATATTCTGCTTATCCAGTGACGATATGAAATTTCGCTCTCCGACAATCACGATTTGGAGTTCGCTTATGCGCTTATTAGGAATACAATGTTAGAACAATGTTAAATTCTGTTTATTCCACCGTGCAGGCATGATGATTCACAACGAGATGAGTTTTACAACAAGAGGTTCGTCTCGTCAATACCAATCTGTTGGTACCAATCTGGTCTCGATCCGGTCCGCAGTTCTCCCGTTATCGCTCTTAAACTAAGTTGAGCCATTGATTTTGGCAACTTCGGTCGATTGCGTTCTGGCTCTCGCGAGAGAATCTGACATCAGACCCAGACGCAACTGGCACCACGCGTGTAGTCTGTGACCATCTATCCACCACTGCTTACCCAGTGTCGATATAAAATTTCGTCCCTCGACAATCACGATTTGGAGTTCGCTTATAGGGAATACAATGTTAAAACAAAGTCCAATTTTTGTTTTCAACGCCGTGCAGGAATGGCGAATACCAACGAGATGGTTTCAACGACGAAATGTTAGTCTCGTCAATATCTATCTGCCAGTACCAATCCGGTCTCGATCCGACTCGCTGTTCTCCCGTTATCGCTCTTAACCTGAGTTGGACCATTGATTTTTGCAACTTCGGTCGATTGCGGTTTGGCTCTCGCGAGACAACCTGACATCAGATCCGAACGCAACTGACACCACGCGTTCAGTCTGTGACCATCTATCCACCACTGCTCACCCAGTGTCGATATGAAATTTTGTTCCCCGAAAATCACGATTTGGAGTTCGCTTATGTGAAATACAACGTTGAAACAATGTTCAATTTTTGTTTCTACCACCGTGTAGGAACAGAGTTTCACAACGAGATGAGTGTAACGAGGGGATGTTTGTCTTGTCAATACCTATCTGCTGGTACCAATCCGTCTCGATCCGACTCGCCGTTCTCCCGTTATCGCTCTTAACTCAAGTTGGGCCATTGATTTGTGCAACTTCGGTCGATCGCGGTTTGACTCTCGCGAGAAAACCTGACATCATATCCGGACGCAACTGGCACCACGCGTGTAGTCTGTGACCGTCTATTCACCACTGCTCACTCAATGTCGATATGAAATTATGTTCCCCGAAAATCACGATTTGGAGTCCGCTTATGGGGAATACAATGTTGAAACAATGTTCAATTTTGTTTCTACCACCGTGTAGGAACGGGAATTCACAACGAGATGAATGTGACGACGAAATGTTCGTCTCGTCAGTACCTATCTGCTGGTATGAATCCGGTCTCGATCCGACTCGCTGTTCTCCCGTTATCGCTCTCAGCCTAAGTTGAACCATTGATTTTTGCCACCTCGATCGATCGCGAATTGCCTGTCGCGAGAGAACCTGACATCAGATGCAGACGTAACTGGCACCACGCGTGTAGTCTGTGATCATCTATCCACCACTGCTCACCCGGTGTCGATATAAAATTTCGTCCCCCGACAATCACGATTTGGAGTTCGCTTATGGGAAATACAATGTTGAATCAATGTTCGAATTTATTTCTCTCGCCGTGTAGGAACGGAAGTTCACAACGAGATGAGTGTAATAAGGAAATGTTCATCTTGTCAATACCTATCTGCCGGTATTAATCTGGTCTCGATCCGACTCGCCGTTCTCCCGTTATCGCTCTTAACTCAAGTTGAGCCATTGATTTTTGCAACTTCAGTCGATCGCGGTTTGGCTCTCGCGAGAGAACCTGACATCAGATCCGGACGCAACCGGCACCGCGCGTGAAGTTTGTGACCACCTATCCACCACTGCTCACCCGGTATCGATATAAAATCTCGTCCCCCGAAAATCAAGATTTGGATTTCGCTCATGGGGAATACAATAGTAAAACAATGTTAGTTTTTGTTTCCACCACTGTTTAGGAACGGAGTTTCACAACGAGATGAGTGTAACAAGGGAATATTCGTCTTGTCAATACCTATCTGCTGGTACCAATCTGGTCTCGATCCGACTCGCCGTTCTCCCGTTATCGCTCTTAACTCAAGTTGAGCTATTAATTTTTGCAACTTCGGTCGATCGCGGTTTGGCTCTTGCGAGAGAACCTGACATCAGATCCAGACGCAACTGGCACCACGCGTTCAGTCTGTGACCATCTATCCATCACTGCTCACCCAGTGTCGATATGAAATTTTGTTTCCACGCGTGAAGTCTGTAGCCATCTGTCCTTCACTGCTTACCCAGTGGCGATGTATAATGTCGTTCCCCGACAATCAAGATTTGGAGTTTGCTTATTGGGGATACAGAGATGAAACATTGCTAAATTTTCGTTCCCGCTTCCGTGCAAAACCGGAGATTTAGAACGGGATGGGTGTAGCTATGAAATGTTCGTCCCGCCAATACCAATCTGTTGGTACCAATTCGGTCTCGATCCGACTCGTCGTTCTCCCGTAATCGCTCTTAACCTAGGTTGAGCCATTGATATTTGCAACTTCGGTCTATTGCGTTTTGGTTCTCGCGAGAGAACCTGACATCAGAACCGGACGCAACTTGCACCACAAGTGGAGTCTCAGACCACCTATCACCCACTGCTTACCCAGTGTCGATATAAAATTTGTTTCCTCGACAATCACGATTTGAAGTTCGCTTATGGAAAATACAATGTTAAAACAATGTTAAATTTTTGTTTCTGCCGTCGTGCAAGAACGAAGATTCACAATGAGATGAGTAAAACGAGGAAATGTTTGTCTTGTCCATACCTATCTGCTGGCACCAATCTGGTCTCGATCGGAATCGCCGTTCTCCCGTGATCGCTCTTAACCTAAGTTGAGCCATTGATTTTCGCAACTTCGATCTATTCCGTTTTGGCTCTCGCGAGAGAACCTGACATTAGATCCGGACGCAACTCGCACCACACGTGAAGTCTGTGACCACCTATTCACCACTGCTCACCCGGTGTCGATATAAGATTTCGTCCCCCGAAAATCACGATTTGGATTACGCTCATGGGGAATACAATAGTGAAACAATTTTAGTTTTTGTTTCTACCACTGTTTGGGAACGGAGTTTCACAACGAGATGGGTGTACCAAGGGAATGTTCGTCTTGTCAATACCTATCTGCTGGTACCAATCCGGTCTCGATCCGACTCGTCGTTCTCCCGTTATTTAACTCAAGTTGGGCCATTGATTTTTGCAACTTCGGTCGATCGCGGTTTGGCTCTCACGAGAGAACCTGACATTAGATCCGGACGCAACTGGCACCGCGCATGAAGTTTGTGATCACCTATCCACCACTGCTCACCCGGTATCGATATAAAATTTCGTCCCTCGAAAATCACGATTTGGATTACGCTCATGAGAAATACAATAGTAGAACAATGTTAGTTTTTGTTTCTACCACCGTGTAGGAACGGGAATTCACAACGAGATGAATGTGACGACGAAATGTTTGTCTCGTCAGTACCTATCTGCTGGTACCAATCTGGTTTCGATCCGACTTGCCGTTCTCCCGTTATCGCTCTTAACCTAAGTTGAGCCATTGATTTTTGCAACTTCGGTCTATTGCTTTTTGGCTCTCGCGAGAGAACCTGACATCAGAACCAGACGCAACTGGCACCACACGTGGAATCTTCGACCACTCATCCACCACTGCTTACCCAGTGTCGATATGAAATTTGTTTTCTCGACAATCACGATTTGGAATTCGCTTATGGAGAATACAATATTAAAACAATGTTCAATTCCTGTAACCGCCGCCGTGCAGGAACGGAGATCCATAACGAGATGAGTGTAACGGCAATATGTTTTCCGTGTCAATTCCTATCTGCTCGTACCAATCGATTTCGATCCGACGCGCCGTTCTCCCGTTATCGCTCTTAACCTAAGTAAGACCATTGATTATTGCAACTTCGGTCGATAGCGGTTTGGCTCTCGCGAGAGACCCTGTCATCAGATTCGGACGCAACTGGCACCACTCGTGAAGTGTGCGACCATCCATTCACATCTGCTTACCCAATGTCGATCAGAAATTTCGTTCCACGACAATCACGATCTGGAGTTCGCCTATGGAAAATACAATGTTGAAACAATGTTAAAATTTTGTTCCTGCCGCCGTGCAAGAACGAAGATTCACGATGAGATGTGTGTCACAAGGAAATGTTTGTCCTGTCAATACCTATCTGCTGGTACCAATCTGGTCTCGATCTGACTCGCCGTTCTCCCGTAATCGCTCTTGGCCTAAGTTGAGCCATTGATTTTTGCAACTTCGGTCTATTGCGGTTTGGCTCTCGCGAGAGAACCAGACATCAGATCCGGACGCAACTGGCATCATCCGTGTAGTATGTGACCATCTATCTACCACTGCTTACTCAGTGTCGATCTAAATTTTGGTTACCGGCAATCAGAATTTGGAGTTCGCTTATGGAAAATACAATGTTAAAACAATGTTAATTTCTTGTTCCTGCCACCGTGCAGGAACGGAGATTCACAACGAGATGGGTGTAATGACGAAAAGTTCGTCTCGTCAATACCTATCCGCCTAACTCAAACTGCGCAACCTGAATGAGTCTTCTAAAAGTTCGCTCAATATTATTTATCCTATGAATGAATGAAAGAATATTGCGGGCTTAGGAAGGGTTACTGTTACTGTTAAAGTTATAACATAACGTTGGGTCGTTTTTTAATATTCTGTATTTCTTATAGGAAATACTCAATAGGACCCTGCGTGTCTCGAAAGTGCTGTGAAAATAGCATATATCTGTGACTTATATAAAGAACAAGATGGCGTTCATGTTGAGATTGAAGGATTATTGTGAAAATAGTACTATACATGGATTGAAGTATATAACAGAAGAGGGAAGGCATTGGATTGAAAGGTGAGGTATAATGACACGTTTAGGCCTAAACTAGGAAAACGCCATATATGCGTTGTTAGACTAGCGGATAGTAATAGTATGGGTTAATATGGGTAGAAACTGCTTCGAGTGGTACCAATTTAGCACATTTTAGTGTTTTTTCCAGAAGGGCCTACCCGATCAAGCTGAAAATTTCGAGAAATGTGTATCAAAATAGTAAAAATATTTTATTCCCGCTGTGTTATTCTAATGGGTATCTTTGAAATTTCTAAACTCATAAAAAAAGTTACCATTCGATAATGCCACAACACTATACAGATCTAAGTTAGATGAGGAACCGTATCGAAAAAAAATTTGAAGTTGATAGCTGTAGCCGTTTGACCTGTGGAGAACTGACAAAAATACATGAAAAAAAAAAAAAAAAAAAAACAGAGAAACATAAAAACGAACTCCAATTTTTTTCAGTATGTCGAATTGAATCCTCGCTGAAACTCGTCTAACAAACACTATTTATTTACTGGGAAAACGCAGAATATGCGTTGTACGATCAGCGAGATATCTATGTGAAGTATAATCGAAAACTCTAATCACCTTGGTCATATAAAATATATCGTATTCGATACCAACGAATCTAGAGAGACGTGAATTAACAATGCAACATTTTTCTGCTATTATTTCTATCTATTCAATTAATAAAGAACATGTATTACATGATTTTCTTCGGAACGGCTGGTCCGAATTGGATACAAAATTTTAATTATGTGTATCACTTCCGTTTTCACATTTGAGGAGTTTTTTAATTATATTGGAGAGATTTTATTTTTCATTTTTCCCGCCCAGCCTTATCTTATGGGGTTCCTAGAAACTTTGCAAAAATGGTTCAACCGATTTCACTCCAAAACTTTACAGTTCCAAGTTGGATAAATTTGCGTATACAAAAAAAGTTTCATGTCGATCGGTCAAATCCTGTGACCTGTGCAGTGCTTGCTAACAAACAAAAAATAGATAAAAGAGACAAAGCTTCATAAGAGTAGGAGGGTAATCTCCGCTACCGCTCATCTAATTATCATTATGATTATTATTATTATTATTATCAAATCATTATTCCCTCAGGATTTTCTGGCTCGTGTCGATCATCCTTTCCTCGTACGGAGTGTACCTGATAACAGTCGACTCCCTGGAAGCGTTCCAGACACGTCCCGTGTCCTTCGTTCCAGACACGAACTACCTGGAGTGGAATACAACGTTTCCGGCGGTCTCCGTCTGTTATAAGGACGTCCATGAAATCATTTCCAACTATATCGATCGGTATGTACTTATTCATTCATTTACTAGCTAAACGCAGGATGTGCGTTGTGTGATGAGCGAGATATCTATAAAGTAGAAGGGGGTGCGTACACGGTGCTTACAAATTTGTCTTTTCTATTTTTTCCCATTTCCAAAAACTAGTGTTACTGAATGAAAAGTTCACATCTCCAAGATGATTCCATGATCTATAATTGATATGACATTTTATTGTTGTGAATTCAATCAGTTTTGAGATAATACATCAATGAATTTCATAGCATTCTTTTTATTCATTGACATATTATATTTGAACTGATTGAATTCACTGAAATAGAATGTCATATTAATTGAAGAGAATAAAATTATCTTCGATATGTGAACTTTTCATTCAATTACACTAGTTTTCGGACATGGACAAAAATTAGTGGAGGTGAATTTCTCTATTTTTATAAGCACCCTGCATGTACCCCCTTAATGGAATCTTATTATGAAGTCGTGACCAATGAAGTCAGCACATTGTTGTCCCAGTTGCTTTTTCTTGATAAATATTTTCGAATTAAATCAATTGCAATTCCGAATGTTGTGAGATCCCACGGTTCAGAGATTAAATTTGATTTTTCAGAACGGGAACTGAAGAGCAATACGAATATTTATTGAGGACTCTACTGGAGGAACCGCCGCATTGCACGCAATGCCATACATGTCCACCGCCTTGCAATCTCGACTTGTCAGTCCTCGAGAGAATGGTGAGGAAGAAAACCATTTTTAAGGCTGAGTTGTTTGAGGCTTTCGCGACCCGAATATGTGGTATATGTGATATTGGGTTTTTCCGTCGCGTCGTTTGAGTTAAATTCTAACTCGACGTTCCGGTCTTCATATTGAGACTTTTCTCAAGAGTTAGTCTGGTTCAGAAGAATAGAACTCTCTTAGTCAGTCTCTTTTTTCTGAGAACATGGAGACCGAAACGTCGAGTAAGAATTCAACTCAAACGACGCGACGAAAAAACCCAATATCTAATACCTCAATTCTAAAGGCTATTGATTACATGTGAAAATTGAAATAACTAATTATGACAAATAACTATATTTTGAATTTACTAATGCAGAACCACTGAAGTGAATTGATATTTACCTGATGAAAAATTAATTCAACATTTTTTGTCCCGTTTTTTCCGTGTACCAGCTAAATATTCGAATTGTATGTATGTAATCGATTTATTTAGCAGTCTTGTGCTATCAGTAGCTCCATAATACACGTTACAATGTTAAATTAATTGAATAGCAAAAAATGATCTCGGAGTTGGGAACTTTTAATTCAATTACCTGGTTTTCGAAAACGTAAACAATATTAAAAATACATTTCTTGATTTGTGTAAGCACCGTGCCCGCACCACCTCAACCTCTTGCTGTGTATTCATCATACTCGTGTCTCTTTTCTCATCACAGGTATTCATGATTGAGTGTGTCGATTTGTTGGGTGAATGTTTCTGGAACGGAGTGCCCTTTGATTGTTGCTCAAATTTCAGAAGACTTTCCACAGAAATCGGCATTTGCTACTCCATCAACTCGAATCATGCGAGGTGAGTATCATTGGAATATCTTTCGAAGATATACATACATATATATATATATATATATATATATATATATATATATATATATATATATATATATATATGTTGTAACGGATGTTCTCGCGGACTGAATAATGTATCAAATTATTTTCTCGGGAATGCCGCGTTTGCTGTTTCGTGACGAAATTGCGGTCCTTTCGGGGACCTTGTCTCTCACTCCGACGTTTCGGCAAGATGCCACTTGCCATCTTCAAGGATTCTCTTTAACTTCTTCTCTGCACAAAGCTCGTAGGTCGAATGAATCGGAACGCTGCTGGCTTGGCTTATATACCCAAGTGGTAAGGGCTCGTCTGTGATTGGTTCGAGTTGTTGACCAATGGCCGCCCGACCGTTTTCCCTTCGGTCCGCCGCGGCTCCTGGGTCTCAGGGTGCGTCGATCTACGTGATGTTCGCGGCCTCAGTCGACTAGCCACTGGGAGGGCCAAAGTCCCGTGAGCTGCTCGGTCCCCGGTCTCCAAGTTGTCCGCGCAAATACGAGTGCCATGTGATGCACGACACGAGGCTCTGGTGGTAGGTCGGCTCGTAGTCGTAGCGATGGTCGGCGTTTTTTTCCGCTTGTCAATCTTCACCGGCGGTTGACTCCCCACAGGAGGGTGGACCGGGAACACACGGTGTTGGTACAAGGCAGGTTTCCACGCGTCCGGGAGCCTGCGTGCATCGTCTCGGGTGTTCATGCTGTGGCCTCTCTTCTCGATTTCGATGGCTTCACGGAAGATGCGTGGCAGCTCGTGGTCGATACGCGCTAGGGTTTTGGCCTTGCGGAAGTCGATCCAATGGCACTCTTTCTGCCCGTGTTGAGCCAGTGTTGACGTGGTGGCATGCTTATTCATGGCGGCCTGGTGTTCGTCTAGGCGGGCGGAGATCTTCCGGTTCGTACGGCCAATATAAGTACGATCGCACATTCCACAAGGCACCTCGTATACTCCGTGAGACTCGTGTGGGATGACATCCTTAACGCTACGAAGCATGGAGGCTATTTTGCGGTCTGCCTTGAACACTGTCTTGATGTTGTGTTGCTTCAGAAGTCGGCTGATTTTGTCGGAGGTTCCTTTGACGTAGGGTAGGAAGGCTGTAGCTCGGGGTTGATCTTTTTCCTCGGTATCCTGGTCCTTCGTGATGTTGCGTCTGAAGGCTCTGGACACGGTGTAGTTCGAGAAACCGTTGTTGATGAGGGCTTCACGCAAAGTCTTGGACTCGCTCTTGAAATGGTCAGCGTCAGCAAGTCTCTTGGCTCGGATGGCCAGAGTGTTGGCAACTGAGGTGAGTTGAGCCGGATGATGGTGAGACTGCGCGTTAAGGTAGCGGTTCGTGTGCGTCGGCTTTCTGTACACCGTGTGACCTAGGTGCCCGTCGGGATTCTTTTTCACCAAGACGTCGAGAAACGGGATCTGCCGGTTGACTTCAACTTCCATCGTGAATTTGATTGACTCATGTATATTGTTGAGGTGGTCCAGGAATGTGCCGAGCTCAGCTCTACCGTGTTTCCAGATGACAAAGGTATCGTCGACATACCGAAGGTAGAGGCTTGGCTTCAGCTTCGACGAGGCGAGTGCTCGTACTTCTAGGTCAGTCATGAAGATGTTAGAGATGACTGGTGATAGAGGCGAGCCCATGGGAGCACCTTCGACTTGTTGGTAAATCTGGCCTTCAAAGGTGAAGTACGTGTTGTTGAGACAGTGCTCAGCGAGGTCGGAGACGTACTGCGGTGGCTTGATCTGAGTTCTGATAATGTTGAGTGCTTCTGGGATCGGAACTTTGGTGAAGAGCGACACCACGTCAAAACTCACGAGCAGATCGTCTGGTTCTACAACTTGCTGTCTGATGATCTCCACGAAATGTTCAGCATTACGAACAAAAGATGCTGCCTCTTCCGCGTAGGGTTGTAGATATTTCGCAAGGTGTTTAGCGAGCTGCTGGGTCGGTGAACCAACCGAACTGACAATCGGTCGAAGGGGATACCCGGCCTTGTGTATCTTTGGCAGTCCGTATATTTTCGGGCAGCGTGAAGACTTCTCTCGGGGAATCAAGTCCTTCTTGATCTCGTTACCAATGGCTGAAGACAGAATCTTAGCCTTGGTTGTCTTCTCTAGGTACGTTGTCGGGTCGGATGCCTTGGGCTTGTACGCGGTGTCGTCTAGTAGAGCCTTCATCTTGGTCGTGTAGTCAATGGTATTCATAACCACGGTAGCATTCCCTTTGTCGGCCGGGAGCACGGTAATCTCGATGTTGTTGCGTAACGTTTTCAGTGCGCTCAATTCGTCTGCGGAAATGTTCCGCGGTGGGATACGAGCCTTGCGAAGGATCTGGCAAGTCTGTTGACGAAGGGTTTCCGCGAGATTGTTCGGTAGCCGGCACACAGCAGACTCTACGCCTGTGATGATATCTTCAGTTGGTAAACGTGACGGCGCGACGGCGTAATTGAACCCCTTGGCAAGAGCTGACAGAGTGGCGTCATCTAGTTGTTGGTCCGACAGGTTGTGCACCACCTTTGAAACATCTAGCGTCTTGTGTGCAGGTCTCTGTTTGTTCTTGAGGGCGGCGAACTTCTTCTGTTGGCGCTGGGTGGTCAGAGTGGTGTTATCTTCAGTTCGAAGTCGCGTCATTTCATCAATCTGTGCCCACAGAATTGGATGAAGGGTCGTGGACAGATGTAAGTGCACGTCTCGTAGTCGAGAGCTCAGCTGATCCAGTTTGCGGCGATTGCTGTGTATCTCATCTCGCAGAAGAGCCAGGCTAGCCCTACGCAGGATCTTGCTTGTCGAGTAGGTGTTGTGGTGGAAACTCAGTGACATAGACACCGGGATGGTATCGGTGTCTCGGCAGCGACGTAGAAAAGCCAAGTCACAAAGTAACTTAGCACGCTTGGTCCTGAGTTTCTCGAAAGTCTTGGTAAGGCGGTGAATTTCCTCCCCGTGGAGGTTCAGTATGTTGTAACGGATGTTCTCGCGGACTGAATAATGTATCAAATTATTTTCTCGGGAATGCCGCGTTTGCTGTTTCGTGACGAAATTGCGGTCCTTTCGGGGACCTTGTCTCTCACTCCGACGTTTCGGCAAGATGCCACTTGCCATCTTCAAGGATTCTCTTTAACTTCTTCTCTGCACAAAGCTCGTAGGTCGAATGAATCGGAACGCTGCTGGCTTGGCTTATATACCCAAGTGGTAAGGGCTCGTCTGTGATTGGTTCGAGTTGTTGACCAATGGCCGCCCGACCGTTTTCCCTTCGGTCCGCCGCGGCTCCTGGGTCTCAGGGTGCGTCGATCTACGTGATGTTCGCGGCCTCAGTCGACTAGCCACTGGGAGGGCCAAAGTCCCGTGAGCTGCTCGGTCCCCGGTCTCCAAGTTGTCCGCGCAAATACGAGCCTTGAAACCTGCCTTGTACCAACACCGTGTGTTCCCGGTCCACCCTCCTGTGGGGAGTCAACCGCCGGTGAAGATTGACAAGCGGAAAAAAACGCCGACCATCGCTACGACTACGAGCCGACCTACCACCAGAGCCTCGTGTCGTGCATCACATGGCACTCGTATTTGCGCGGACAACTTGGAGACCGGGGACCGAGCAGCTCACGGGACTTTGGCCCTCCCAGTGGCTAGTCGACTGAGGCCGCGAACATCACGTAGATCGACGCACCCTGAGACCCAGGAGCCGCGGCGGACCGAAGGGAAAACGGTCGGGCGGCCATTGGTCAACAACTCGAACCAATCACAGACGAGCCCTTACCACTTGGGTATATAAGCCAAGCCAGCAGCGTTCCGATTCATTCGACCTACGAGCTTTGTGCAGAGAAGAAGTTAAAGAGAATCCTTGAAGATGGCAAGTGGCATCTTGCCGAAACGTCGGAGTGAGAGACAAGGTCCCCGAAAGGACCGCAATTTCGTCACGAAACAGCAAACGCGGCATTCCCGAGAAAATAATTTGATACATATATATATATATATATATATATATATATATATATATATATATATATATGTATATATATATATATATATATATATATATATATGTATATATATATATATTTATATATATATATATATATATATATATATATATATATATATATATATATATATATATATATATATATATATATGTTTCAGAAAAGTATCAGTTATGGGGATAAGGCGTTAGCTGAAGGGTTCAAAGGCTTGTCGATAGCGAGATCATTCAGAGCCTATGTTCATGTCCGTGTACTTTGTCGTAGTTGTCAACGTTTATGGATGTTCCAAACCTGTGGAAGGACAGGGATAGAAAAAGTTAGAAGAGTAAGATAAATTGATATACAATTTTAAAAAATGGAAGAAGACGATAGATGAAAAGCAAAGTGAAAAGAAAAGGAGATGAAATAGAATTCCAAACTCAAGGTTCAGTACGCCCTCCATATAAGTGGTCACCAGAAGGCTTCCTCTCGACCGAGACGCTCCGACCTTGGTCTGGACCCTCATTGCAGAGTCCAGACCTTATCTCCATGAATGACCCTTTTGAGAGCAAATAAATTGCTCCCGGCGACAGTTCTGGAGATCACGGGGTCACGAAAACCCCCACACAACGACAAATGCCACCTTTTAACAGAGTAGAGTATAGCATTAGTAGTATAAAGTAGAGCATAGTTCGACATGAATTCGGTTGCATGACAGGCAAATGGAACCATGGAATCAGATTCTGACCCCGGAAATACTTAAATTTGAGGACGCGAGTCGGGAAAACCTTCCTAAAGCATGAAACCTGCTGGTATCATTACATCGTGGTATTTAATATCCTCTTCTTGGATATTTCATACAGGCCGATTGATTTTCCTCCATTCCCACACACAGCTGCCTTCGCCTATGTGGGTCTTGCTATAAATTAGATTAGTTCATTCATACTTTTATATCTAAATTTAGAACCTATTGGTACATTTTTTCTTCCTTTAATTCAGTCTCTTCTTACGGAATAATTATTCTTATTATTGATAGAGCTGCATTAGGAGAAAAATGGTAGGCAGTGGAAGAAGCAAGATTGTGGGAAGACAGAACAAGGTGGAGGAAGTTGGTGCGAAAAAAGGAAAGAATAAAGGATGAAAATGAAGAGGAGGATGAAACAGGCCTGGCCAGCTTGTTTCCTGGAGATACGGGGCCCTAGGTTCTTGGTGAAATCTATTTCACCCCCTGACCCATCATTTGGAATCTGGGATAGATATTCATTCATTGATGATATGTGCGAGATGATAATTTCATTCATGTTATATGCCTGTGTATGTAACCCATTCATGTATGTATATTAAGCATCAAATAAATAAAATAAAATGAATGAATAAATGGAATTATCAACAATACTACATCTCCATTTTCCAGGAATGCAGCGGCGAACTCAACGGGGCGAATCGAACTGATTAACAACATGGAGACAGGTCCTGGATCCTTGGAGATACATCTCCTGGGATCTTCTGATGTGAGTCCCACAGGATAGCAAGCATCTGACTTATCAAGTGTTCAATTGAGAGCTCCATCATATATATATATATATATATATATATATATATATATATATATATATATATTTGTGTGTGCTTGCACGGAGATTTTCGCGACCGATTATTGATTGTAATGATGTTTTTTAGGTAATATTGCCACGATAAGGCATTTGGGGTTGAGCAGACGAACCACTGTCGAACCGTGTTGACCACTATGAAACGTCGCAACGGAAGGTTCGTGTTAGAACCCTAAATGCATTATCGTTGCAAAATTACCGAAAAAATATTTACACATATATATATATATATATATATATATATATTTTTATATATATATATATATATATATATATATATATATATATTTATATATATATATATATATATGTTGGCGATAGGTCTTACGGTTTTTCCACTTATCTGATATACTCTACTCTCGCGACGTTTCGACGAGGCGGTGAGTCGCTGTGATCGGTTGGAGAGCCTGATGATGGTAAGTATAATCTTCCCGGAACGTCGCGAGAGTAGAGTATATCAAGTAAGTGGAAAAACCGTAAAACCTATCGACAACACATATCAAGTCCACCAAAGTGATCGTCATCATATATATATATATATATATATATATATATATATATATATATATATATATCACATCTGTTTGTGATTGTCATTTTGTCATTATTGTTTCAGATCTATGTCCACGGCCCCGATGAAGTGCCTGTCTTCAACTTTGACAATAACATGAAACTATTGATTGGGGATCTGGAGATAGAAGCAAGATTACGCTTCACAGTAAGTGAACACGATGTAGTGATACCAACAGACTTGATCATAATATAAAGAAGGTGTATCGACTCCCATACTAATACCATGGCGGGCATTTGTGGTTTCTTGCCGTCAAATCAGAGCCAACGGTCCCATTCCCCTGTTGCGATTTAGCGGATTCCTTGGTGAACTAAATGTAGATAAGAGTGGCTACAGCTGTATACCGGTGGGCTCCTGCATTACAGCCCCGCCGGATTTTTTTCCAAACTTCGTTCTTCAAATTAGCCCATCTTGTCACTATTCGGGAATATGTAGGCCTAAGGCTGGTGCTTCATAGTGCATTATCTGCGCCAAATATTCGCGTGTTTATTATTGGGAGAAGAATATATATAAATGGGAGAATCATTCAAATTATTGAGCATAAACATGAAATAATGTGGTTTGAAGATTATCTATTTACTCAATTTCAATTTGCGCGGTTGTAAAATACAAAGAGATGCATTTTTCAAGTTTGGATCTGTGCATGTTAGGGTCAACTGCGCACTCATACAAACCCTGCTATGGATAAGAGTATCTACTGTACCGGTGACATTGTTGAACTCACGCAATCTTCCATTTTCGTTCAAAACAAATGTAATTGCTGAAATGATAATTCTACTGAACCGTGTTTGGCATTTTTGAGCATTGCAGTTTTATTTAGTTCGGTATAAGAGCGATAGTTAATCGCGCGGCAGGCAAATGGGACTATGGACTCAGACTCTGACCGCGGAAGTGTTCCACTTTGAAGGCGCGAGTCGGTACAGCTTCTTTAAATCATAATAAAATCTGTAGGTATCACTATATCGTGGTGAGTGTATTCTAGAATAATAGCTATCTTCTATGGATAAGCCACTGAGATGGACTACTCAGGCCATCAGAGCCCTGTAGAGCCTGTAGCTAGCTTGAGGCGATCTAGGTGGAGTAGAAGGTTTCTTAGCACTGGAGATGATCGTCAGCTGGGAGAACTTGACTGGAGTGCCAGAACCAAGCGCTTTGCTAGCGCCAAGTTGGCCCAGCATACATCACGACTCAGCTAGCTTGCAATTCTGGAACGACCACGAGCATCTTTTGCAACTAGCAGTGAAAGTCATGGTGGAAGATCAAATCGTATTGGGAGCTGCAGCAATCGTATCAAATTTCTTATGATTCCTCCTCCAGTGGATCAGAAGAGAATGACGAAGTTTTCACTTTTATTGCCAATAGAATTGAATATTTTCAATAACTTTCTGGTCATCTCCTATAACCGCAACGGAATTTTTTCTGCTGCAATTATTCACTCATTATATTCAAATATTTGAACTCACAATTATTCAATTGTACTGCAGTACTTTCTCCACAGTTATTGTCATTATTTCATTATCATACTCAAACTGCAGCTCGACCATATC
This sequence comes from Brachyptera putata, assembly GCA_907164805.1. Classification (NCBI taxonomy): domain Eukaryota; kingdom Metazoa; phylum Arthropoda; class Insecta; order Plecoptera; family Taeniopterygidae; genus Brachyptera; species Brachyptera putata. Next base: position 5,300,468 of record OU015475.1, read on the forward strand.
AAGCGACCCCATGATCTTTGAATTGGCGCTCAAAATTCTGGCCGAACTAGCAAGTTAGCAACCTTTTTCACCGCTAGATGAGCTATGTCAGTGGACTTAGCAGGCTGGATTCTGGAACGATTTGCTAGATTCTAGTGGAATTAGCCGCCTGAAGCTGGAATGCCATTTCGACAATGCTAATCTAGCGCTAGCTGACCGTGCACATGGACTCTTTAAAAATGTGATTTTTTACTTTTCTCCTTCCAGGTTTCGGAAATTGATAATGACGAGTTAATCAAGGACTTATCTATATCAAGCAGAGGATGTAGATTGAAACATGAGCCCTTTGCGCACGCGCACTACGAGTATTACAGTTACAGCGCATGCGTGGTAGACTGCCGCGTCAAGAAGCACCTGGAATTTTGCAATTGCACCCATTTGTTCATGCCTAGAGGTGGGTTCAACTGTTATTCTATGATATCAGAAAAGGGGGCGAGGACTAGAATTATATATTAATATTTACTATTCTTATTCTTATTAGACAGATTAGATATAGATAATAGCAGAAAAATGCTGAAGTGATAGATTCAGGGCTTCCCAGTTCCGTTGGTATCGAATGAAGAATATTTTATATGAACCAAGGTGTGTAGAGTTTTCGGTTATACTTCATATAAATATCTCGCTCATCTTACAACGCATATTCTGCGTTTGCCCAGTGTTGAAATATTTTCAGAACTATGAAAAATCAAATGAGAAATTTCAAATTCATATACAATTCCAAGATTTTACACTAGATGCACAAGTTGGATTGATGACTCATCCGGTTCGTAAGTGGGCGTAAACATACAAGGACCGTTGATTGAGGTCGTCGTTTATTTGTTGCTTCCAGATGAAATGACGCCTCTTTGTGACATATCCGGCCATCACTGCTTGGCTAGGAACAGAGGTGCGTATCCACATAAATCTTGATTCTATTCACTTATGATTCACATTTGTCGAAAACTCTCATTATATATCATCAGCCATTACAATGGTGAAGTCACCTGTAGGGTCCATTCTCATAACACATATTCTCGAACACCTGCACCACCTGTTTACCTTCATATTCTTATGATGCCTACAAACTTTTACACCATGCTTCTCTTTCCAGTGTTGCTGTGTAATAGTTACTTTCAGGAGGAATTGGTTGAGGGCACAGAAAAGCTATAAGGTTAGGGTTAGGTGGGCTACGTTGGTGTCATCTCGAATGTTTCTCTCGTGCTGTTTGCTCAGGTTTAGTTAATCAGATATCAGGTTTCATATTACTATTTACAAGTTCAGTTATATATGAATGTTATGAGAATTAAAGGGGATGACTGACAGCATACGAGAAGCATGGTGGGGGATGAAGGAGAAACAAGTTGGTAGGCGTTGAGAGAAGATACAAATAAACAGGTAGTGTAGGTGCCATTAGAATAAGTGATATAAGGCTCAAATGCATTGTTATAACACCTATTATCATAGCACCAACACTACCTGTTTACCTTCATATTCTCATAACGCCTACAAACGTGTTTCCCCTACATCCCCCACCATGCTTCTGTTTCCAGTTTGGTCCATAGTTATATTGACACACATATATATATATATATATATATATATATATATATATATATATATATATATATATATATATACAAATATATATATATATATATATATATATATATATATATATATATATATATATATAAACATATACATATTAATTATATACATCATCAGCCTATTTATCTTCATGAGTCCGAATAACCGTGTTGTATCCGCACCAATCTCGCTTAATACATATGTTCTTGTCCTCAGAGCACTTTGCCCACGTGATCCAACCTTGGGACGTTATTCCTGGCATGTTATGCGACTGTCCAATCGGGTGCACGGAAATGGAAATCTCTCTTGTGTGGAAGTCAGTTGAAGAGTAAGGGTAAACCATGGGTGTATGAGAGAAAAAAACAGAGAGTGAAAAATAAATATCAGATGAGCGTTGATTTCTACTACTATTTTTAGTGTTGGGCCTAATATTATTTAGTATCATGACTAGTTTGACTACGAGATGTAACTATACAAAAAACATGTTCCGAGTGTAATTGAGGAATTTTATTTGTGTGTTTTTTTGTGTGTGTTTGTTTGTAAGCACTGCACAGGTTGTAGGGTTTGACCGATCGACATGGATTTTTTTTCTATATACGCAAACTTATCCAACTTACGACTTTTACCTATACAACAACAACAACAACAATGTCTGATGAACAGACAAAGAACTGTATAGTTTTTGAGACGAATCTGTTGAACCATTCATCAGAAACATCATATCAAAGTTTCTGAAAACCCCATAATATTAGGCTGGGCGGAAAATATTGGAAAATAAAATCCCACCAATATAATTCAAATGTTTCTCAAATGTAAACACGGAAGTGATACAGATAATTGAAAATTTGTATGCAATTCAAAAAAAATCAGACAAAGCTTCATAAAAGTGGGATGAATCTTCGCTAATACCCCGTTCACACTATGATTACTAACTGATGTTAAGCCACTAACTGATGTTAGCAACGTAATGTGAACGGAACGCAGTTAGTACTAACTGACATCAAACGCTATAACTTCGTTCTGTGAACGTAGTTAGCGCTTGATGTCGGTTAGTGCTAACCGCAGTTAGTGAACATAGTGTGAACGAGGTATAACGCTCACCTAATAACTATGTATGAGGAATATCATATATTTGCCACATATTATATATCACTACTATTACTACTATTATTTACTACTATCACCATATATAATCTATGAAAATAGACCTCCAGACAAACCACATTAGTGGCAAAGTGGGTCTAGAAAAAACCACGTCATGTACATTAAATCGATGAATAAACTTGTTAAACGAAACTACATACTACTAGTCTACTACTGATTCTACTACTAGTTTATCACTACTACTACCACTGTGTTTGTAGGAGGAACGACAACAAACATGCCAAGATTGTCATCACAATGGATTCCCTGCCGACAACAAGGTTCAGAAGAAACCTGATGAGAACCAAACTGGATCTTGTAGGTAAGACCACACACACACCCACATATATATATATATATATATATATATATATGAATATATATATATATATATATATACATATATATATACATATATATGTTGTCGATGGGTTTTACGGTTTTTCCACTTACTCGATATGCTCGACTCTCGCGACGTTTCGGGAAGATAACACTCTCCATTACGAGTCGGTGAGTCGCTGTGATCGGTTGGAGAGCCTGATGATGGGAAGTATAATCTTCTCGAAACGTCGCGAGAGTAGAGCATATCAAGTAAGTGGTAAAACCGTAGAACCTATCGACAACACATATCAAGTCCACCAAAGTTATCGTCATCATATATATATATATATATATATATACACACACATATATATATATATATATATAATATATATATATATATATATATATATATATATATATAGATACATATGATAATAAGTCACTTGTCGGTAATTTGCCCTTCCTTGAAACAAGTGTGGCTCTTAATAGAGCATTGGCTTTCGACGTTTCGGCTGGAAACGTTCAGTCATCTTCAGGAGTCGTTGTAGGTGTGGTAGCTTGCAATCAGTACCTCGATCGCCGGCAACCACACCTACAACGACTCCTGAAAATGGCTGAACGTTGTCAGACGGTACGTCGAAATCCCAGGCGCTATTCAGTGCCACACTCGTTTCAAGGAAGGGCAAATTACTGAAAAGTGATTTTTTCATCATCTTCCTCCAGCTCTCAAAGTCTACGCTCCAACATATTTGTGTATATATATATATATATATATATATATATATATATATATATATATCCGATACTAAACTGTTGACGTCTCTTGCAGTGTCTTTGGGTGGAACTGCGGGCTTCTTCTTAGGTTTCAGCGTCATCAGTGCTTTCGAGCTGTTCATGTACATGCTAGTGAGATCGCACGCAGGTGGCAAACCTGGCGAGAAAGAGGGGAAGCTTGGCGGACATGTGCGACGTCGCAGATACCCAATCATCATCCGAGTCAAAGCTAAACGTACGTTTCCGAAGGATGAATACCGGAGAAACTATTTTCATTAGTTAGTCAGTTGGTTATTTCATTCACTCATTACAGATTGTTCTCAAAACAGGTGGTAATGATTACTATCATGAAATAACAATCAAATATACTCGATGGAAATATAATTTTTCCTAAGCTCTCTTTATCAATCAATGATATTCGTTATATTCTTCATATCTTCTTCCAATTCATTCCATTCCCGCGTCGTTCTTTGATTGAATCCATATTTACCTACTTCTCTATCCACTTTTTCCACTTCCATTCTTATCCCTTCTCTTGTACTTCTTTGTAATCCTTTTCCAATTCCATTGCTTAATTCATCCCATCCTGTATATTCATTCTTGACTCTAATAAAATTTCTCATTCTTTCTATTTGTCTTCATTTCGCCAAATTTTCCCATCCCATTTCCTCAATCATTTCACTAAGTCTATCTATAATGTTTTCAATCATATCCTCATGGATGCATTCCGAAACCTACTGGCCTCACTTGTAGTACAGTACTTGCCATTAGAATTATTCGTATCCAGTAGGACTCAGTAACGGAACGCACTCAATACAGTTCGAAAGAAGAAAGATGGATGGCATTATTGTTTTCCAATAACATGTTGGGCTATGAAACAACGTGTACGAAAATGCATCTGAAAATCAACCCGAAATACATTTAAAATTACCCAATATCCATCTGGATGCAGTTTCTCAGTTTCATTTACAACAATATTCACACTTCGATTTGTCAGTGAACCAACTGAAGTAATCTAGCATCATTCATCGGAGGGCGCCATTACTTTACTGGGTTTACTAGAACAAACAGCTTCAGTGTTTCCAGTTCGCAGAATTTACTTTGTAAATTCAATCAGGATTTATGTCATCATGGTAAAATTACTAACACACTGAGCACGCCTATTTGAGTTTTTTTCCCAAACTCCCCCACTATCCTAACTGACATGTTACACCCTCCAGCACCTCTCCCCCCTCCCCAACAACGGCAGTAACCTGCCACCCCAACCAACCAACGAAAATCACCCCCTCCCCACTCCCCCCCCCCCACCCCTCCTCAAACAACATCCAAAAATCATCAGATTCAAGGAGTTCAAAAACTATAGAAACCAACAATTCTCGACCTCGCGAAACTTTTCTGAAAGATATGAACAAGATCTTTCAGAAAACACCAAATGACGATGCTCAGAACCGATTGTACCAACTGATAATTAAATATTGATTAGGTAATCATTAATTAAGGTATAAAAATAGCATATGTATCCAAGGGTATTAACAAGTTAATTTGCTCATTTTTACTTAATTCACTTATCATCACTCTGTACAACCGACTCTCAGGGCTCATATTACCAATAATAATAATGTGTTAATTAAGCTAATCAATCAATTGCAGTACAAAAATAACATTGGTAACCAAGGGTAATAACAAGCTAATCCACTAATTATCGCTCAATCAACAAATTTATTATTCGTGATACAGGGCCTTAGTGTCACAGTAAATTTATCGTCATCACATATAACAACATGGCGCTAAGTAGCCGATTATTAAGCCAAATATAACATTTATTCTCCATTATTCGTGATTGAAATGTATTTGTGTATATCTAGTTGAGAATATCTCAACACTCTATCAGTAATCATGCACGCATATAAATTAGGTCATCATATAAGTAATACGGATTGGAACAATTGATAATACAAATCGATAATGCTTTCGATAAAATAAATGTTAACGACCAAATGACGTTTTCCCACCATTTAATGGAACAATTATTGCATTATACTTGTTCAAATATGAATATACACATATATATATATATATATATATATATATATATATATATATATATATATATATATATATATATATATTCATATATATATATATATATATATATATATATATATATATATATATATACATATACATATATATATATATATATATATATATATATATATATATATATATATATATATATGTATATATATATATATATGTGAGCACGGAGATTTTTGCGGCCAATGGTTGATGGTAAAAATGTTTCCACGGTAAGTTTGCTGCGATTAGAAAGCATGTTGGGTCCTAAAAAGGACCGGTTGATGCGACGTTTCGCTGGAATTTCATTCGACCACTTACCACCGTCGCCTGATGATGCTGGATGAAATTCCAGCGAAACGTCGCATCAACCGGTCCTTTTTAGGACCCAACATGCTTTCTAATCGCAGCAAACTTACCGTGGAAACATTTTTACCATATATATATATATATATATATATATATATATATATATATATATATATATATATATATATATATATATATATATATATTTATATATATATATATATTTATATATATATATATATATATATATATATGGTAATGTCACATTTTGCGGTATGCCCTCCTCTGAAACAGTTGGTGGTTCTGAAAAAAACCTAACGTCTCGACGTTTCGAACAGCTACGGCTAGTCATCTTCAGGACTCGTCATATATACATATATATATATATATATATATATATATATATATATATATATATATATATATATATTCATATATATATATATATATATATATATATATATATATATATATATATATATATATATATATATATATATATATATATTCATATATATATATATATATATATATATATATATATATATTTATATATATATATATATATATATATATATATATATCCACATTTCACATCATGCATGATATTCTCTAATGTAAACATAATTGGTCTCGATTCCATGAATGTACATTTAATAAAGTATTTAACACAATGATTAAAATTGTATTTTCTCAGTGTCAGAAGCCAGTCCCATACAAAGTGTTTGTATAACCGTAAATGTGTTATAAATAAGCGTGATGAGAATAAAATATCAATTGTTCACGGTCAGTGTTGATACAAACATTTTGTGTCGGTAATCTTGGGTTAAAGTGTAATCCTCATATTAGTAATTTGACGGTTATTGAGTTTGTTTTTTAAAGTTGAGATTGAGTTGTTACATCAGCTTTTACGTTGATATGTCTCAAGAGTATTTTTCTACTAATTGTACTCATTGGAAATTTTCTCACTGATTGTATCAATTGAGTATTTTTTACTGATTGTATTCATTGAATTTTTTTACATTGATTGTACTAATTGAATTTTTTCCACTGATTGCCCCGATTTAATATATTTTCACTGATTGTATATCCTACTCATTGAATATTTTTCCACTGATCTCATTGAATATTTTTCACTAGTTGTTATCATTGAATCTATTTTCACCGATTGTACACAGCCTACATGTTGATTTTTTTCACTGATTTTACTCATTAAATATTTTTCACCATTATTGTCTTCATTGAATATTATTCTCACTGATTTCACTGATTGAATATTTTGCACTATCAATGTCTCAATTGAATATTTTCTCACTGATTGCATTCATTGATTTTTTTTCTACCGATTGTAGGTATTTTTTTGAATATTTCTTCTCTGATTGTCCATATTGGATATTTTAGAAAATCGGGTATGAATTCTATGTATTGAGATATCATATAAAATTGAATTGTTCGTATTATATGATAGACATTGTTGTTTTTAATTGTGAAAAATCACAATATCCAAGATGTCGACCTTAAATAGTGTCAAGTTGAAAGTTGAGGACTATTTTGAGAACAGCACGATCCATGGTTTGAAATATATCACTGAAGATGGCCGACATTGGATTGAGAGGTGAGACAAAACTTACTTATAAAAAGTTATTTAACTCATTTAACATTTTATCACTAAATTCATTATTATTTCATTTTTTTTTCATAACATCGAAACTTGATACAAAATCATTGTTCCCGAATCAAGGCAGTATCTTCTGAAAGATGATCTCATGAAAGATGCCCTGTATTGATTTTTTTTTGAGCCCTGTATAGGGATTGATTTAGATGATTGATGATTGAGCCCTGTATAGGGTTTTTATCATATTTCATCAGTTTGATCGTTTTTTTCTAATAACATCGAAACTTGATACAAAATCATTGTTCCCCAATTAAGGCTATGGATGGAAGATAAGATCGTTTGAACGGGGCACCACGAGGGCGATCTTACCACCCCAAAGAATAATTAGAATATGATAACTCATCTAACAAACAAATCAAATCTTAAATGAGGTAATGATTTCAGGGTTAGAAAACAATTCAAACATTCACAGTGGGGAGAAAAAATCTTGAATCTTCTCATTATCTTGATCTTCTTCTTCTTCTTCTTCTTCTTCTTCTTCTTCTTCTTCTTGAAATATAATGTACTAATATCAACATTATATTTGCAGAGTTTTCTGGTGTCTAAGCATCAGTGTCTCATCGTTCGGATTGTACATGGTGATAATCGAATCTTTGGAGTCATACAGAACTCATCCAGTTTCTTTCGTTACGGATACCAACTATCTGCTCTGGAACACTACATTTCCCGCCGTTTCAGTTTGTCAGGACATCGACGCAGATCAGATCTACGAGTATCTGGAAGCGTGAGTGAGCATTCATATATATATATATATATATATATATATATATATATATATATATATATATATATATATATATATACTTATATATATATATATAAATATATATATATATATATATATATATATATATATATATATATATATATATATATATATATATATATATATACTTATATATATATATATATATATATATATATGAACGGTTATATTTGTTCCGAGAATCCATCTCTTTACTCCTGTTATTTTCTTACAGCAACAATTTGAGCCCTGACGATGCCTTCCTCTTAGTTGACCTCATGTTGAGGGATCCATCTCACTGTGTCCCTTGCCAAGGATGTGCTTCGAATAATCTCTGTGACCTTGACTTATCCAACGCTTTGAAAGAGGTAGGTAAGTTATAGTCTGTCTCATCAGTCGGGAACATCAACTTGACTGTGATTTATATAAGTTCAGAATTGATGGAGTCACCTTCCGAATTTTGCGATTCGGACTATGAATCTCCCACATTGTCATTTCCATAGAGACTTACAGCATATACAACTCCATGATTAAAGGCAGTGGTGTATTCGGGCCAGGGCGGGCTGGGGTGGCGCCCTGGTACTTCAATTTTGGGGCAAGGCGCACCCCGGTACCTTTTTTTCTTGAAAACCATGTTTGAAGACATATAAAGCCAACCTGAACCAGCCAACTTGTAAACGCACAGTATTAAAAATGATGCATCCTGATAGATGGAATCTGCCAATATTTATTTGCAACGTCAGACTTTACAAAAATGATAGAATCTTGTAATGTAGTAGTGTAGAGTCAGTTTGTAACATTTATTTTAGATACGAAGGTAAACCACATCATTTCTATTCTATATTTGAATTAGAATCTCCTAAAACTGGCTCATTAGCCCCCCCCCCCCCCCTCCGTCGAGTTGGGTTGAACGTTTTTTTTTCAGTCATCACCGCCCTGGTACTTTTATTTTTACGAATACACCACTGCTTACAGGAACCTTACCTAATACATTTCGTGATAGTGCTAGGTAGCTCTAAAAGGCTAGTATAGTCTGTCTCACCATTCTGGAGTAACTGTCGGAGATCTTTGTAGCCTGCTCATCTATTGTCCGGCGAAAAGATAGGTATATAAATATGTCAATCATCTCTACAGCCTTCATTGGACTTATACACTGTTGCATTTTGATCACATTATGATATACCTGACTTGAATCTATAATAAGACTTTCTGAAGCGATGTAGCAACGTTGCACAACAACCCTTACCTAGTCACAAACTTGTCCTCAAAATGCACGCGAGAAGAGTTCCTTTGTTACTGTTGAAGTTATGATTGACATGTTTACCAGCAGTTAAGCTGATCGATGAGATAGCAACAGTTACTCCAGAATGGTGAGACAGACTGTATCACTCACTCTAGACGATACTGTTTTCGAATACTGTGAAAAATATGACACATGAAAAAAAGTATTTTTCTGAAGATTTCTAGTTCAAAATCCTATTCGAGCGTGAACACTGTTGATAGGTGATTGACTAAAGGCTCATTCACGATTAAAGATTTAGCGTAACTTTATGACGTAAACTTGGACCGCAATGTCACTGTTCATGACTACTTGATTTAGTGCTGAATCCAAAGTAAATCAACCAATGAAATTCCGTGTCAAAGACGATCTCGGAGTTGTTCGGACGATCTCGGTACCTGGTAGACGATGTTCGGACGATCTCGAAGTTTCTCAGCCTCTGATTGGTAGAATTCTACGTCTAGATTTAGACGTAGCCGTAGAAGTTTGGAGTTTTCAAACTTCTACGTTACGCCTACATTCATTTCTGCGGCTAAATTTATCGTGAATGGTTGCATATGATGCGGCCAACCAAACATTGCTGAAGCTACGGCTAAATCTTAAGTTTACTTCTTACGTCAATCGTGAATGAGCCTTAATTGTGATTTTTCCAGACCCGTGCCCCATGTAGTGTAATGTTCGGGAAGTGCTTCTGGAATGGAGTGCCATTCGACTGTTGTTCAAACTTCCAGGCTGTTCGTTCAGAACTTGGTATTTGTTATACAATAAACTCTATACAAGCAAGGTAATAACCGAACTTGTCTCTCATTCCATGCTTTCTATTTTTCAATGGATACAAAAGGGTGGGATATAGAGAGGGGGTTAGCCTCAACTTATATTTCTGAACCTCAATTTATGCTTTTACACCCCTTACAATTTATTTCGTCCATATGAGCACACACTTACTTATCTTGAATATGCTTCAGAAATGAATGAATAATAATGAAATCCTCGAAAAGACAGACATGTTTGGTGAGGGGGAGGGGGTGGTATCAGATACATCATTGGGCACATTGCATATTCGGATCTATTGGAGAAAATTATCGAAATAATAATAATATTATATCGGTTGGATTCATCAAAACGGTATGCCAAGTGCAACTTATTATTTATCAATACGGCATAGAAAATAATAACAGGAAACACTTGGCTATAAATGTAGATATAAATGTAGGCTTTAAATTTGAGTTTTCTCAATTACTACCTACAAAATGACACCAAGTTGAGGGAAACCGGAATTTTTTAATAGAAAATAGACGGAAGGGCAAGTTTCTTGAATCATATTACGTTTCCCTGTGTCAGGAACGTGAAGGTACCCATTTCATAGCATCATGCACTTCACTTCAATTCTGCTTGGTGTTATATGAGAGGACGTGGGGGGCAATGAGCCAAGTGTTTCCTGTTATTCTCCATGCCGTATTGATAAATAATAAGTTGTACTTGGTATACAGTTTTGATTTCACACCTTTTATATGAAGAATTTTCTGTAGTTGTTGAAATATATCAGGCCTTGGCTCCAAGTTTTTACCCGTCAGGGTTTTTGGTGGTTATAATATTATCACGCATGGAAAATCAATAGGACCAGGCCTGCTGTTCCTCTCTCATTTCAAAGTAATTATAGACTAAAAAGTTAGATTGTCATTTCTCTCTAATAGGTACTTCACAGTATTGAGATTCGTAAAGTTTCTCATTCTTCATTCTCCATTTCAGGCCAACTGGCGATAAGACGAAACAAGTGGAGCTGATTTCTAACATGCAGCTGGGAGCTGGCAAACTGGAAGTCGAGATCGACTTACCTTCCCATGTTCGTAACTCAATTCAACCATGAGATTACTGGGTGATGATGAAGTCATTAGATGAGCGTTAGCGAAGATTTCCACTCAACTCTTACGGAGCTTTCTCTGTGTGTGTTTTTGTTTGTTTGTAAGCACTGTACAGGTCGCAGGGTTTGCCCGATCGATATGAAACTTCTTTTATATACGCAAACTTGACCAACTTAGAATCCTTTGGTTTTTGGGTCGAATCGGTTGGACCATTTTTGAGAAACAACATTTCAAAGTTTCTAAAAACCCCATAAGATAAGATTGGACGGAAGAAATTGAAAAATGAAATCTCTCGAATATTATTCATCTTTTTCTCAAATGTAAACACAAAAATAAAATACATCATCAAAAATGTGTGTGGAATTCGGACCAGCAGTTTCAAATAAAATTGTATAAAAAATATATTACTATTGAAGAATAGGTTGAGGTGTGTAATTCAGGCTTAAGTCTACCTCGGTGATCCTGTTGATTTCATTACCTCGATCCACCCTTGATCATTATGATTCAAAGTCGAAATAAAACTTGATATTTTCATTCCTCCACAGGTCTACGTACACAGCCCTGAGGAAATACCGATGAAAATTCATGAAACCGCATTTCGGTTTCAATTGACAGACGTTGGTCTAGCTGTTGAGCATCATTTTAAAGTGAGTTTGGATTCGATATACAATAGCAGATATAGAGATAGAAATAGAGATGACTTCATTAACATAAAATAGTGAAATACAAATGTGAAAGGGCGAGGTTTGGTTTGTTTACCGCTCTGCCACCTAACCGTCTACAGTACCAGAAATAACATTTTATAATCAGGTACAAAAAACAGGATAAGCGGGTACAAATCAGAAACTGGGCATATACCTATATATATATATATATATATATATATATATATATATATATATATATATATATATATATATATATATATATATATGATGTCTGAAGTTTTGAGGGCCGGTGGTTGATGGTAGGTCTATCTTTGCGGAAATTTGACCTTCTTTGATGAGTGTTTTTGTTTCTGAAAAGAACCCTTCTACTCGACGTTTCGGCGAAAAACTGTTCGCCATCTTCTGGAGTCGTTCTAGTCTCGTGGAAGTCCTTGGATCGAATGGCTGGGCTCTCTCCGATGTCTCTTATATAGGTTATCGGCTCGGCCAATGAGCGACGAGTATCACGAACAACCGATCTGGTGATGATCTCTGAGAAGATGGCGAACAGTTTTTCGCCGAAACGTCGAGTAGAAGGGTTCTTTTCAGAACCAAAAACACTCATCAAAGAAGGGCAAATTTCCGCAAAGATAGACCTACCATATATATATATATATATATATATATATATATATATATATATATATATATATATATATTGTTCTTTAATCATTTCAACAACTGGGCTCCATTTTCCAGGTATTGGAGATCGATAACGACCCAGCTTTGAAAGATTTGTCAATCGATAAAAGAGGATGTAGATATACCGATGAGCCAATACCGAATTCTCATTACAAGTACTACAGTTACAGCGTATGCATCATAGAGTGTCGCTTACAGAGACAATTGGAATTATGTAATTGTACTCATATATACATGCCGATAAGTAAGTATCACATTATTGGATGAGCGTTAGTGAAGATTTCCATCCCACTCTTATGAAGCTCTGTCTGTGTGTTTTTTTTTTGGAAACCCTGCACGGGTCTTTTTGAATGATTTATTTATTTTTATAGATAAAGACGTGCCTGTGTGTAATGTATTGGGTCACGCCTGTCTGACCACACATGAAAGTAAGTTAATCTATCGTGGATTTTTGATATCTTGATGTCTCACCATTCTGGAGTAACTATCAGAGATGTTTGCAGTTTGCTCTTCTATTGTCCGGCGAGAAGATAGGTATATAAATATGTCAATCATCTCTACAGACTTCATTGGACTCATACACTGTTGCATTTTACTCGAATTATATTATACCTGAGTTGACCTGACTCTATCAGAAGACTTTCTGGAGCGATTAGGCAACGTTGAACAACAACCCTTACCTAGTCATAAACTTGTCCTCAAAATGCACGCGAGAAGAGTTCCTTTGTTACTGTTGGAGTTATGATTGATGTTTACCAACAGTTGAACTGATCGATGAGATAGCAACAGATACTCCAGAATGATGAGACAGACGATACCAAAGGTTACGCCACTTTCCAACTGGATTATTTTCGATGTTCACTCGTTCTTCTGGTGATTGTTTTGCATGATTAGTGCAATATGTGTCCAACGGAAAAGTCTTCAATGTAGACAGAAAAATGTTGCACGATAGCCAGCACGTGCACACGTCATTTGATGAGCGTTAGTGAAGATTTCCATCCTACGCTTATGCAGATTTGTCTGTGTGTGTGTGTTTTTTTTTTGTAAGCACTGAACACGTCGCAGGGTTTGAATGATCGACATGAGATTTTTTTCGTTCACGCAAACTCATCCAACTTGGAATTCCAACTTAAAACTTAGAACCAACTTAGAACCTTAGAACCAACTTGTATTTTACTTTATATGCAAATAAATACGATTTATTATTACTAATATTAAATTTCCATCCCAACAGAGAAATTATGGAAAGTTGTCCAGCCTTGGGACGATATTCCTGGATTGGAATGCAACTGCACGATTTGCTGCTCAGAGATGGAGCTCACATCTGTTTACAAGAAAGACGGACAGTGAGTTCATGCCACTTCCAAGAGACAAAATCTATTGATAACATATTTACATATTTTATTTATTCACTAGGAAAACGTCATATGCGTTGTTAGACGAGCGGATAGTAATAGTATGGGTAAAAATGGGTAAAAACTGCTTCGAGTGGTACCAATTTAGCACATTTTATGTTTTTTCTCCAAAATGGCTGACCCGATCAAGCTGAAAATTTTTAGACATGTGTACCAAAATGTATTTCAACTTCACGCGAAATTTCATTTTTTTGAAAATAAAAATATTTTCTTTTTTTTTCCGCCATGTTAGATGAAAGTTAGATGAGGAAGCATATTGAAAAAAAGTTTAAAGTTGATAGCTGTAGCCGTTTGACCTGTGGAGAACCGACAAAAAAACATAAAAAAAATAAAAAAAAAATAAGAACGAACACCAATTTTTTTCAGTATGTCAAATTGAATCCTCGCTAAAGCTCGTCTAATTACAGATTGTTCATGAAACAGATGGCAATGGTTACTATAGCTGATGGAATTACAATCAATTATACTCGATGAGATTATACTTTTTTTTTAGCTCTCTACTTAAATCACCGATATTCGTTATATTCTTGATATTTACTTCCAATTCATTCCATTCCCGCGTCGTTCTTTGTATGAATCCATATTTACCTACTTCTCTATCCACTATTTCTGCTTCCATTCTTTCCCCTCCCCCTGTACTTATCTGTAATCCCTTTCCAATTCTATTGCCTAATTCATCCCATTCTGTATATCCATTCTTGACTCTAACAAGAATGCACATTCTTTCTATTTGTCTTCGTTTCGCCAAATTTTCCCATCCCATTTCCTCAATCATTTTACTAGGTCTTTCTTTAACTTTTCAACCACACTTATCGTTCCTGATAATCTTCCAGCACTTCTCTCTCCCCAATACCCTTCTTGCAGCAACCCTTTGGACGTTCTCCACAGCCTTTATTAGTACAACTTCATGTCATGGACGATTGGAATCAATGGACTAGTATGGTTGCATTCCGAAACCTACTGGCCTCACTTGTAGTACAGTACTTGCCAGTATAATCATCTGATTCCAGTACGCCTCAATACCAGAACGCACCCAGTACAATTCGAAACTAAAAAGATGGATAACATTATTGTTCTCCAATAAAATGTTGGGTTATGAAACAACGTGTAAAAAATCATATGCTGATCAACCTTAAATACATCAAATTTGTGGGGTTTTTGGTGATGAGGTGCGATGTTAGGTTGTCAATGATACTAAAAGGTGACACTATATAATTGATATTTATTTACACTGATTGATGAAATACATGAACGTGAATGGGGACATCCGATTGTCCCAATGAAATATGATCCTTACATGATGACTGGCAACTGAACTGTAGGTTGTCTTCCTGGTCTTTATATACTGGCACTAGATAATGGGGAGTCCCTTGCAGGATTCCCTCGTCTAACTCCTGCAAGAGATTTCCCCTGTGTATCTCTCTTCAAGGCCACTGCAGGAGGAAACTCAGAATTGAGCCCCTACAAAATGAATAAATAAATCATGAAATATATGAAGTTGAACATTTTGAATCCCCTCCAATGTTTCATTTCTATATTTTTCGTGTCTTCTTAGGTCAATACGAGAGTTCAAACGCATGAATATTTGTTTATAACAATTGACGGAATGTTATGTTGATGATTTTGCAGCCGTAACGATCCTGATGCTCCCTCGTTGTTCACTGCTATAATGAGCGCCCTGCCGACCGAGAGGTACAAGAGAAACGTCATGAGGACCAAACTTGACCTAGTGGGTGAGTCTCCAATCATTCAATACAATTCAACTGTTTATTTGTTATTTATTCCTGGTCAACACCGACACGTGACATTTCGTCACCTTTTTTTCCTTCAATATAGAAACAATATAGAACATAGAAACTTGATACAAAATCATTGTTCCCCTATTAAGGCTAAGGATGAGAGTAGGATCGTTTGGACGGGGCACCACAAGGGCGATCTTACCGCCCTTACAGTTATATGAAAATGATATAAAAATAATACATCAATGATGATTAATTGTGCTATGAACATGTGTATAAATGGTTCCTCAAAATGGCAATAGACCCTTTTGAGGCTGAAATTCCCATCAAATTAATGAAATCACTGTTTAGATTGAACTATCTACAAAACTAAGTCGAAAAAAATGTGATTATGCCCCTAGCGTCTATCAAAAGACCAATCACATCCAATCAAATACAATGATGAGAAGAATTAATCGTTATTCAATTCCTCTCACTCTGATGAATGGTCTAACAGTAACTAACTCATTCCTCTCTCTCTTCCAGTATCGTTAGGCGGTACAGCGGGATTGTTCCTAGGAGCAAGTCTCATTAGCGGAATAGAAATCATCATCTACATGTTGGTACGATCATACAAACATGACAAACCTAAAACAGATAATCACGTTGGGCGCCAATTGAGACGACATCACGTGATGCCTGTAGTGAGACGTGTTCGAGTCAATCGAATGGTGGTGATTGGTGATAATGTCCACCAATGAGATTATTATATATAGTTGTTTCAACCAATTACTTTGTAGTTCGATTATTGTACGTTCATGGTGTAGTTAGACGAGCGGCACGCGGGCCACACTACGGAACGAGTGGGTCGGTCTCCACCTGGCCTGATTCATTCGGGCAGGTTCGGGAGGGTTCGGCTTGTTGGTCCGAGCCCGAGACGAAAAGATTTTTCAGATATGTTTATAACTTCGTCATTTGATGTGTCTCATCTGCTCAGCGGTATGATTCCTGCTTTTAAAGCTGGTAATCCGAATTCGACACCCATTCCTTTCTTCTTTTTTATTACTTTTTTATTATTCATTGTGAGCCGCCCCCGTGGCTTAGTCAATTATCGCTAGCGGTAGTAACTGAAGTCACCGTTGGGCGTGGGTTCGAGTCCCGCATAAGGCATGGGTTTTTGTAAACGTCCCTCCACATATCATCACATCATCGTTTCATCATCACCCGCTCATTCGTACCCCCGTATAACCTAGCTGTTGGTGGGGTCGTTAAGCAACATTAAAAAAAAAAAAAATCATTGAATGCTTATTGCCAGAGGTCATGGTTCGGGAATATTTTTTTTCTAAACTGATGGTGTTCAGCGAGCGATGTTGGAATTAGTGTTCATAACGAATCAACAGGTCTTAAGATCAAGAACAGAGGAGAATGGCTCAGGAATCAACGGAGGAACACTCGGGCTCGGGGCCGAGGAACCGAACCCTTCCGAACGAATCCGTAGTGTGGTCCGCGACCAGCTCGTATAAGTAGGGTTTCCAGTTCCGATTTTTCTGTTTGTCGTCTGACACGATAAACCTACGTGATTCTAGACGCTTTGGAATTTGAAAATTTTGAAAGCTGTTCTAAATTGCAGTTTTTATGGATGTGTGAATCGATATTTTTTTCGGTCGTTCGATATAAATCCTAACAATCGGAAGCTGCTGAATCACAATCGCAGTCTAACTTCCGATAAAATCGTGATTTCGACCGACGAAATTTGAAGTCAAGTCAATAATCACGACAGCGAATCGGTACCGAAACGGTGTCGTGAACCGCCATGTTTTTCAGGTGAATACTGGATTGTGATTGGTCTGTTGGGAGAATCACGTCGGTCGACAAGAGAAAAACGGGTTTGGAAATCTTGATTCACAATACCAATTTTGATTGGATTGGTCAATCACGTTCAGCTTTGGGTATTCATTATATATTATTGGAAATACTAATTGCTTGTTAGAATGTTGGAATGGGTTTTATTACACACTTTTGTATTTTATTTATTTATTCAATTATTCCTTCAACCCTCTTCCGAAGAAATCGGAATGGTTAGCAGTTTACAATTATCAACTACTAACTTATACATGTGGCTCATAACATCATATAATAATTGGTGAATCTATTATTAATTAACAATGATAATTATGATACTGATAATATATTTATCAAGTATTCCTGAAGTTCAATTTGAAGACACACTTCATTTTAAAATTAATACTATTGTTGTGATCTAGTATTGTAGTGTTGAGATAACATGTTGTCAAACTGTATTATTGTTTAGATATGTAATCTTTGAGACGTATAACAATAATTATTACACACAGTGTTCTTGGTGGTGTGAAGATTCAAATGTCGTGATAATATGATGCAATATATGAGTTGACGTTGAAGTGTCAGTCCTAGATACCCGCACAGAACCTCAACCAGCGATCCTCACAAACCCGCATTAAAGTCAAATCACATAGGTAGGAAAGATCATCGAATACATATGAATGGTACAGGGGGAATACAATCTGATGAATATAATTCCAAGTTCAAAATCATGTATTTCTCTATAGAGGTCGATATTTTAACTCAATTTTTCGTGTTTTTGCATCATTGTTATCTAAAATCTCGATGCATGTATACAGAAAGCTTGCGAAAAACGATGTTAGATGGCATATCTAACTCATTTATTCACAAAATGTGACCTGTATCGTTTTTCCTGTGGTGAAAAAAGAACATATTTTTTGGTTTAATGTCCAGTGAGTATGTGTTGATAAGTTTGTTATCTATTAAAATTTGACATTTTGTGAATGTATTCAGTACTCACTGTGACCTATTGACCTATCTACTTGACACGTCACACGTATTGCTGCACTGTGTGTCAAGTCAAATAACCTCGTTGTTGACACGCCGTAAAACTACACAAATCATTATTTCATTCGTAATGTTGCTTGACATCTTCAAGGGGTCTTGTGGCTCACTCACATCTGGATGTACCTATGGCAAACGAGTGGTTAGGCTCTCCTCGAAGCCAGGCAATGCTAGCTTCCACACCTACAATGACTCCTGAAGATGGCTGAACGTTTTCAGCCCAATCGTCGAACCACCAGTTGTTTCAAGGAAATGCAAATTTCTGGAAAGTGACTTTATATCATATATATATATATATATGATAGGGCCGTGCATTCCAGGTATGCGGGGTATGCGGGGTATGCGGGGTATGCGGGGTATTCGGCGCATACCCAGTCATAATTACACATTACACGTATAATTAAATTGTATCCACTGAGATCATCTAGTAAACTTGTTTCGAAATTGCGGGTCAATATTTACGTTCAGGAGTAAAATTTTGCGAACTGCACCAGATTACTAGTGTGGGGTATGCCGTGAAGACATCGCATAGCCAGGGTAGCGAAGTAGTGGATTTCACGCGCAGATTTACCCTTCTAGCCTAGACTTGTCAAGTGGGGGAGACGTCGTGAGAAGGTGAGCTGAGTTTGCGATTAAATGATCGCATGGCATGGGTTTTCTATAGGACACAATAACATAGCACGCAGAGCAGTCTGAGGCCAGACCTAGTCAAATCACACGGCTTAATGTCGTTTCAAAATAAAAGTCTAAGAATTGGAATGATGTTAGAAATGAGTTCACAAAAAAATGAAGAAGGATGAATTTACATTCAAGTAAACAGAATTCAGTGAATGATCCTCATAAATCCACTGAATTTTAGAAAAATCTTTCGTCACATTTTGTAT
>OU015475.1:5323011-5403011 GCA_907164805.1 Brachyptera putata
TTCATTTTGTATTTTTCCAATTATTGATTATTCCACTCAACTTTGACGGAGCTCTGTCTGTCTGTCTGTTTGTTTGTTTGTTTGTAAGCACTGCCCAGGTTGCAGGATTTGACCGATCGACATGAAACTTTTCCGGATACGCAAACTCATCCAAAATCTGTTGGACCATTTTTTAGAAACTTCATCTTAAAATTTCTAAAAACTTCGGAAGATTAGACTGGGCAAAAAGAAAAGAAAAATCTCAACAATTTAATTCAAATTTTCCTCAAATACAAACACGGAAATGATACACACAATTAATAATTCATGTGATAATGATAATAATATTATATGTTTTCGTTTTCACATGTTCTTTATCAATCGAATAGATAGAAATAAAAGCAGAAAAATGTTGCAGTAATAGATCCACGGTTCTCTAGATCCATTGGTATCGAATGAAATATATTTAATATGAATCAAGGTGTGTAGAGTTTTTGATTCTACTCTATGAAGATTATCTTTGCGTATGCTCAATGTACGATGATATTTTCATTCATATCCATATTTTACATATTTGTATTCATATAAGTTACCGTACTATATATTCATTTTATTATTTAAAATTTAATGAATCACCAATTAGCGAATAACGTATTTAGGCTTCAAGACAGGGAAATAGAAATTCTTGTTGAGAATTATGGTGAATAATTCGTCAATCATAACAATTATTTATTTTGTTATAACATCGGAACTCGATACAAAATCATTGTTCCCCTATTAAGGCTAAGGATGAGAGTAGGATCGTTTGGACGGGGCACCACAAGGGCGATCTTACCACCACATTTTATCATTATTTCAAATTGGAAGCAATGAACTTTGACACCAGGTCCACGCTGTCTGTGACCACACATCTTCGCCGCAGATAAAGTCTTCAGTTGTCGAAAGTCCGGAACACAATATAAGTATAAACCGTTTTTGCGATATATCCGGACACTACCAACATTGGTATCAGGAATAATCCAACCACACGGATGTTGATATCTTCCACTTGAACTAAGTCTCTTAGGCAATGTCCACTTCTTCCGATGACAGCATATTATGTGGAGTTTATCATTATACAAAGCTGGATAATGAAAATTGGGAGTGATAATGGCCTCAAATATAACTAGAACAATATGCAAAATATCCAATGATGATAATTAATTGCATTTTTTCAACTTGGTACCGGTCTTCCAATGACGTTTACAACAATGAAATGCATCCATTCATTCGCGAAAAAATATGTTATCAAACCAAATCCAAGAAAAGTGAGATGAATTCTTTGACCATCAACCTTAAACAATACCAAGTGGAATCAATCAAAAATTGAAACATAGTATGATTCGATGAGCGTTAGCGAAGATTTCCATGCAACCCTTACCGAGCTTTTCTGTGTGTTTTTTTGTTTGTTTGTTTGTGGGCACTGCGCAGGTCGCAGGGTTTGACCGATTGACATGAAACTTTTTTTTATACGCAAACTCATCCAACTTAGAACTGTATAGTTTCTGGGTCAAATTGGTTGGACCATTTTTGAGAAACATTATTTCAAAGTTTCTTAAAACCTCATAAGATCAGGCTGGGCGGAAAAAATTGGAATATAAAATATCTCCAATATAATCCAAATTTTCCTCAAATGTGAACACAGAAATAATACACAATAATAAAAATTGACGTGTAAGTCGGATCAGCCGTTTCGAAGAAAATAATTCACTACATATTTCTTATTAATAGAAAATATAGAAATATTAGTGGAAAAATATCCCATTGTTAAATTCACGGCTTCCTAGATCCATTGACATCGGATAAAGGTAATTTTATATGTTCAAGGTATGTAGAGTTTCGCTCATCTCACAACGCACATTCCGCGTTTACCTAGTATATTTGTCTATCTAATTCTGTTCAGATTGTTTGGGTCTTCTGAAATTGCTGTTGGCTTGTTTTTATTCCGTCTATGATGAGTTTAACTACAATGTGAATGATCCTAACCAAGGTCAAGATACGCGCATAAGCCATTAGAGGAAAACCTGTATCATGACACTCTGTGAGCCCGAGGGAAACCACTTGTTGATGGAGTGTGTAATTGTGTAATACATTCAAAACATCTTCAGGTGTCCATGGGAGTCGATTTAGCGGAATATCAGGTTCTTGGTGATAACTTCTGAACGGTAGGAGATATCATAATTTTAATACGGGGAAAACACAGATATTTTCAATACCTTCAAGATGGTGTAAGTAATAACTATTCATCTCGAATCAAATGACTGTCAGACGTATACGCTTAAAAATAGACATTTGCTATATGAGATAAATAGGATATACTTACACCACTTGAAGGTATTGGAAATATCTGTGTTTCCTTGTTTTTATAATGTCAATATTTTTTACCCTCTACCGTTCAAAAGTTGTCAACAAGACACACATTGTGATAAATCAACCACCATCAAGTGTTTAATATAAAATATAAAAGACGGCTTGGGAAAGTTTCCCAATGTTGATGGAACAGCTTTGTAATATTGGAAATGAACAGAACCTTCAAATTTGTTTTTCTTCTTCATGTAGCTTAATTTATTTTACATTGTTATTATTCATTATGTAATGTGCTCAACTGTTAATATCTGTATGTGTAATGTGGAATAAAATCAGAATAAAATTTAAAAAATGAAATGAACGGTGGGAGAAATAACTAGGGCTTACTAGGCAAACGCAGAAAATGCGTTGTGAGATGAGCGAGATATCTATAAAATGAAATCTAAAACCCTTGATCAACGACCGGTAGGTCTATATAAGATATTTTGTATTCGGTTACTAACGAATCTAGGGAGCCGTGAATTCATCACTGAATCATCTTTCTGCTATTATTTCTATCTATTCGATGGATGAAAAAACATTTATTACATTATTTTCTTCAAAACGGCTGGCCCGAATCGCAATTGCATACAAGTTTTCCATAATGGGTATTAGGCTCGTGTTTGCATCTGAGAAGAGTTTGAATTATATTGGTGAGATTTTATTCTTATATTATTTCTGCTCAATCTTATCTTATGGGTTTTCAGAAACTTTGAGATGATGTTTCTCAAGAATGGTCCAACCGATTTGACCCCAAAACTATACAGTTCTGAGTTGGATAAGTTTGCGTATACGAAAAAAAGTTCCATGTCGATCGGTCAAACCCTGCGACCTGTGCAGTGCTTACGAACAAACAAACTAACAAACAAACAAAGCTCCGTAAGATTGAGATGGAAATGTGTACCAACACTAATCCAATGATAATACGAAAAATCAGACATTTCTAGTTGTAGTCATGATGTGACTGGGTCCGACCGGTTTTTGGATGAGACGAAATTTATTTTATCAAGCGTTTTGCATGTTTGATTTGAAGAAGGCAGCCGTTAGCAAATGTTGAGAAACGATGTTAATCTTCATCATCCAGTACTTGAACTGAACGTTGAAATATCTGATCTGGTTACAAACAAACTTTATTGTCATTTGATATATTTCCGTTCAACTCAACAGAAAATTGAATATATATATATATATATATATATATATATATATATATATATATATATAAGCTTTTTGAGCTTACGAGATAACATATATATATATCTATATATATATATATATAAGCTTTTTAAGCTTACGAGATAACATATATATATATATATATATATATATATATATATATATATATATATATATATATATATAAACCACTTATTTACGTGCATATGTGTGTGTAGGTTCGGCGCTGCATGAGGATGAGTAAATATAATACAAGTTATATCACAATTGACCCAATTATCGATATTTGCTTGCTTGTTTCTTATCTCCGTTTGACCTCTTGACCCCTGGTACAAACCCACGGTGTCACGTCATTGAATAGGGTCAACGAATTTTTGGTAGAGTGATGTGAATATTCAAATACGAACAAAAAATTATTTTTCATTAGGAGAGCTTCGATAGATTCTCAGATTACGTGATAGTGTGACATGTATACGGAAGTATGAAACTATCTTTTTCCATCATGTGTATTCTTTTTTTTTTTTGATGTTGCTTAACGACCCCACCAACAGCTAGGTTATACGGGGGTACGAATGAGCGGATGATAATGAAACGATGAAGAGATGATGGATGAAAGGACATTTACAAAACCCATGCCTTATGCGGGACTCGAACCCACGCCCAACGGTGACTTCAGTTACTTCCGCTAGAGATAATTGACTTAGCCACCGGGGCGGCTGTGTATTCTTGTTCTGTCAAATTTGGAATAGAGAATTGAGAATGATTTACAATCTGATATGCTTTGTGAATGGTTTTAAACTGGCTAACGCAGAATATGCGTTGTGAGATGAGCTAGATTTATCTATACTAGGAAAACGCCATATATGCGTTGTTAGACGAGCGAATAGTGATAGTATGGGTGAAAATGGGTAGATACTGCTTCGAGTGGTACCAATTCAGCATATTTTATGTTTTTTCTTCAAAATGGCTGACCAAATCAAGATGAAAATTACCAGAAATTTGTATCAAAATGTAATTGAACTTCACGAAAAATTTATTTTTTGGGGAAAATAAAAATGAATTCTTTTTTTTGCGCTGTGTTATTTTAACGAGTATTTTTGAGATAACTAAAATTCATCAAAAAAAAGTTACCACTCGATGATGCCACAAAACGAAAAAAGTCCAAGTTAGATGAGAAACTATATTGAAAAAAAGTTTGAAATTGATAGCTGTAGTCGTTTGACCTGTGGAGAATCGACAAAAAAACATAAACAAAAAAAAACAAGAAAAACGAACACCAATTTTTTTCACCAAGTCAAATTGAATCCTCGCTAAAGCTCGTCTAATAAAGTATAATCGAAAACTCTACACACCTTGATCATATAAAATATATTTCATTCGGTCACTATCGGATCTAAGGAGCCGTGGATCTATATCACTGCAACATTTTTCCGCCATTATTTCTATCTATTCGATGAATACAAAAACATGTCTTACATTATTTTCTTCGGAACGGCTGTTCCGGATTGCATAGAAATGTTCAATTTGTATCACTTCCGTGTTGACATTTGAGGAAAATTTGAATTATAGTAGTGAGATTTTATTTTCCAATCTTTTCTGCTCAGCCTAATTTTATGGGGTTTTAGAAACTTCAAGATGATTTTTCTCAAAAATGGTCTGACCGATTCGACCCAAAAACTAAACAGTTCTAAGTTGGATAAGTTTGCGTATACAGAAACAAAGTTTCGTGTTGATCAGTCAAACCCTGCGACCTGTGCAGTGTTCACAAACAACAAACAAACACACATACAAAACTCCATAAGAGTTGGGTGGAAATATTCGCTAACGCTTATCCAATCATGTCCGAATTATTTGTTCTAAATATACCGGTACTGTTTTTTAGGAGTGTTGTTTGAAATCAATTCGGGAAAATACCACATTCTTTCGATGACTTCTGAACTTTAGGAGATATCAAAAATCTATTACAGAAGAAACACAGATATATTCAATATATTTCAGATGAGACAAGCGAAGACTATTGAACTTATGAGTCCATGGGAGTCGATTTAGTGGAAGATCAGTTTTTTGGTGATAACTTTTGAACGGTATGAGATATCAAAATTCTGAAAAACTGGAAACATATATATATATATTCGATACCTTCAAGATGGTATATGTATTTCGATGAGCTTTAACGAAGAGTTTCCATCCCACTCTTACGGAGCTTTGTCTGTTTTTTTTTTGTTGTTTGTGCGCACCTGCACAGGTCGCAGGGTTTGACCGATTGACATGAAACTTTTTTTTATACGCAAACTCATCCAACTTAGAACTGTATAGTTTTGAGGTCAAATCGGTTCGACCATTTTTGAGAAACATCATTTCAAAGTTTCTAAAAACCCCATAAGATTAGGCTGGGCGGAAAAAATTGAAAAATAAAATCTCTCCGATATAATTCAAATTTTCCTCAAATGTGAACACAGAAATAATACACATTAATAAAAACTGACGTGTTATTCGGACCGGCCGTTTCGAAGAAAATAATTTAATACGTGTTTTTTATTCATAGAAAAGATAGAAATATTGGTGGAAAAATATCGCATTGCTAAATTCACGGCTTCCTAGATCCATTGGCATCGGATAAAGTTCATTTTATATGATCAAGGTGTGTAGAGTTTCGCTCATCTCACAACGCACATTCCGCGTTTGCCTGGTTTTCAGAATTTTGATATCTCATACCTAATCTCTGAATTCAACACTGCTTTCAAGAACAACCAATACAATTATCTCTCTCATCATTCCATCGCACCTTCTGTGTTTTCCTAGATTACCTCTCACCTATAATTACGCTTGAATCGTTTATCTACACCAAGTTCATTAACTTTGAGCCTATTTCCGCGGTCATCAATAATTAACTATTCAAGTACACAACATAAACATGTGGTAAACCGATATCGCTTCCTGACCGATCGACAACCCCAATCGTTATATCTATTCAATATAGGAGACGGTCGATCGTGATCATAATTATTTCAATACGAAGTATATAATCACCATGTAATAACTTCCTAATAACAATATAAGTAATCAGTTATCAATGAATAGAGTCTAAGGTTAAGGCAATATAAGATGAGTTTTGCCGCCCTCCGTGGTTCAGTCAACTATCGCTAGCGGTATAGAAACTGAAGTCACTGTTGGGCAAAGGTTTCGAGTCCCGCATAAGGCATGGGTTTTTGTAATAGTAATTTCAACTATCAACACTTCATCTTTCCACTATCTCCAGCTCATTCGTGTCCCCGTATAACTCAGCTTTGGTGGGGTCGTTGAGCAAACATTAAAATAAGAAAGATGGGTGTGGTTAGAAAACCTGATTGAATCAGTAACGATCTTTGAATGGATGATGCACTGACGGAAGATATTCTGATCATAGAAGTCGCTGAGCAGAAGAGTACATGCGCAGAAGTCGTGTACACATCACGTTTCTCCGGGCTCGAAAGCCTCAAAATGTGTTTTTTTCATTTATTTAATCTAAGACATCGTGGACAATGAGGTGGAGAGATGAAAGGAAGTTGGAAGCAGCAGAGATGAAGTTTATAAGGAGCGTGGCGGGAGTATCAAAGATGGAGAGGAAGAGAAGCAGATAGATAAGGAAGGAAGTGGGAGGGAAAGATTGTCTTTCAAAATGGAAAGAGAAAGGCTTAGGTGGTTTGGACATATGATGCGTATGGAAGACGAGTGGTTTCCGAAGAAAATGTTCAGGATGGTTGAAAATTGCATGATGAAGAGAAGAGTCGGGAGACCAAGAGAAAGATGGCAGAAGGGAGTAGAGAATGGAATAGTGAATCGAGGGGGGAATGGAGTCAAGTGAAAGAAGATGAATGGTTGGAGAACAGAGAACGATGGAGATAACCAATAGGAAGAGAAGAAGAGAAAGATGATAGTAGGAGTAAAGAAGAGAAAGAAGAAGTAGCTACATAAATCGGAGCTGGCAGACTCCGAGTTTTCATTGGAATCTGCCCTAGACATTCTGGTGATAATCACCCCCCGACCCAATTGCCTCTGCAATGCAATGTTGTACCATAGAGAAGTAACCAGAGAGATGCATCTTAGGTAGCGAGCGGGTCAACGATGCTCGTACCGCAAATACCGGCCTCGCGGCCATATTCTTCTTTTGTATCACCATATAAACCGGCATAACCAAGTTTGAATGTGTTGATATCCATTCTCATGCAACGAAATTACGAAATAATTGTGTATTAGTAAACTCTGCGAGTAAAAGCAATGCGAAATAGCACGTAATGGCTATGAGCGAGTCACAATAAAAGTCCAATATGGCGGACTGTCGCAATTTTTTTTGAACACGGCCTTGTACGCCTCTATAACCTGTAGATGCATCTCTCTGTATACTTCTATATGGTTGTACTTCAGCGTCTGAGATGGGCCGGGGCTTAAACTTCGTCT
This sequence comes from Brachyptera putata, assembly GCA_907164805.1. Classification (NCBI taxonomy): domain Eukaryota; kingdom Metazoa; phylum Arthropoda; class Insecta; order Plecoptera; family Taeniopterygidae; genus Brachyptera; species Brachyptera putata. The sequence goes on from OU015475.1 coordinate 5,330,989, forward strand.
TTGCAATCCACCCATATTTTCTGTGATCAAAAGCTAGATCTACTAAGACAAACATGTGGGCTGTTCGCACCAACTAGCTAATAACATTTCTGTCAGTAACAGAACAAGGATTATCGTCGGTCTATAATTTCAGGCGCGGACTGGCTCCAAAAGACCCGGGGTGCTGCTTGTAAAGTAGGCCCGTAAAAGTAAGCGCCAGGCGCACACAATGCCCACGCAGCGGCCGCCGGAAGAAAGCATCCTCGTTGATCGAATTTTTCTGTTTTTGATATTTTTTAAGTAGCTTTTTAAACATATCTTGACACAAATTAATATTTGTGTTGTATATAACTGTTTGCGATGGATTATTATTTGGTTATAAATACGTTCATTCAGTAAATAATCAATCGAAATAGTAACTAACTCAATTACAATGGAGGTTCGGAAATTCTTTTGCGCAATAAACAAATACATATTCATATAGATATTGCCTATATGATTATATCATATGTTCGATAAGGGCCCGGAAAGGTCAAAAAGCCCGGCACCCCCCGCCAGTCCGCGCCTGTATAATTTCAAACGTGCAGTAAACAAATATAATTTAATCCAGTCAATTAGATTATAATTGGAGTTTGTTGGGAATAATACACCTTGACATAACTCCACCATGATGATCTCTAAAAGTCTCAACTATATTTATATAAGAACATGAATCTGAAGAAATGGATGCACCAATGAAATCCCTGCAATTGTTGAGAGATTGATTGAATGATTCTTATTGGTTCTTCAAACCTCAACCGGAAGTGCGCATTATCAAATGAAATACAGGTTATGTATACACATAATTGGGTCGTGAACCTTGGGTGGTTATAAAATAATGAGCGGAATGGTTTTCGATAAAACGTAGAGGATTGTATTTATATTAGTCAGTAGCTGGTTGGCGTTAGAGGGGTGAAGTGATTACAACACGGACCTTCATGAGATAAGGTAATCAGAATCATTATTTATCAATTTCAAATCATTTTATTTCTGGTTTATAATACATAATGATGCATGACTAATTAATAATCGATATAATAATGATAATAAGTAGTAATGTTTTCTATTTATATATATATATATATATATATATATATATATATATATATATATATATATATATATATATATTGGGTTTTAACGACGCACTGTTATGATAGCGCAGATCTAATGGCGTCGGATGGATGATTAATGAGATGATGGGATGATGAGATGAAGGTTCTTGACTAATGGGAAGGATAGTGGGAAGTAAGCGGTCATGGCCGACTCAATACAGGTGAGATTGGTCGAACAGATCACCACGAGATGGATGTAACCAAACTGAAATAATAAAGAACAATTGAGTGAGTGATGACCGAGTACTAGGCCTACTTGACTTCGAAAATGCGTTGTGAGCAATCATAGTCGAGTGATAACTAAGCAAATATTAATTGACGTACCTGAATGAAATTCGTAGAAACGTAATAATCTCAGACGTAATATTGCCCAATTGTTCAATTAGAAGTTCCATATAATTATATATATATATATATATATATATATATATATATATATATATATATACACATATATATATATATATATATATATATATATATATATATATATATATATATATATATATATATATATATATATATATATATATATATATGATGGGATGGGTATTATTACCACTGAAAAATACCTCCTCGTCGGGGAACGAACCCCGGACCTTATGCTTGATACACATATGCTCTTTCCTTCTGAGCTAACGAGGCGGGTCAATGATATTAATGTGTGTGTAATGGTACAGATGGAGGTTGAGGGGTAGAGATACGTTCTACCGATTCAACAACTCAGTTACCATGTGATGCACTTGGGCATTCACGACCAATTATACACTGTTCTCCGGATTAACCTTATAGAAGTAGGCGGGAATGTGAGTACATGGCTTTCTGTTGAAACGTACAGCACGTGATGTTGATAGGACGGTTATTATTATCACTGAAAAATACCTCCTCGTAGCTATATGTCCAAGCATACCAATCACTCACCTCACACACTTCTCCCTCTTGCAGACATTGCGCTCACTTCTCAAGTTTCACTAGTGGCTCTATCTAGTAGCTATGCATCAAAGTATACCTGTTACTCGTACATGTTCTCCCTCTTGCAGACAATGCTCGTACTTATCGCGGTACTACCAGTGGTGCCATCTAGTAGTCAAGTCCCCAAGTGTACGTTACTACTAGTGGCGCTATCTAGTAGCTATATATCCAAGCATACCTGTCACTCAACTCATACATGTTCTCCCTCTTGCAGACAATGCGCGTACTTATCGCGTTACTACCAGTGGTGCCATCTAGTAGCCAAGTAGCCAAGTGTACGTTACTACTAGTGGCGCTATCTAGTAGCTATGGACCAAAGTATACCTGTTACTCACCTCATGTTCTCCCTCTTTCAGACAATGCGCGTAGTTATCGCGTTACTACCAGTGGTGCCATCTAGTAGCCAAGTAGCCAAGTGTACGTTACTACTAGTGGCGCTATCTAGTAACTATGTCCCAAAGTATACATGTTGCTCACCTCATGTTCTCCCTCTTGCAGACAATGCGCGTACTTATCGCGTTACTACCAGTGGTGCCATCTAGTAGCCACGTCCCCAAGTGTACGTTACTACTAGTGGCGCTATCTAGTAACTATGTCCCAAAGTATACATGTTGCTCACCTCATGTTCTCCCTCTTGCAGACAATGCGCGTACTTATCGCGTTAGTACCAGTGGTGCCATCTAGTAGCTAAGTACCCAAGTGTACGTTACTACTAGTGGCGCTATCTAGTAACTATGTCCCAAAGTATACATGTTGCTCACCTCATGTTCTCCCTCTTGCAGACAATGCGCGTACTTATCGCGTTAGTACCAGTGGTGCCATCTAGTAGCTAAGTACCCAAGTGTACGTTACTACTAGTGGCGCTATCTAGTAACTATGTCCCAAAGTATACATGTTGCTCACCTCATGTTCTCCCTCTTGCAGACAATGCGCGTACTTATCGCGTTAGTACCAGTGGTGCCATCTAGTAGCTAAGTACCCAAGTGTACGTTACTACTAGTGGCGCTATCTAGTAACTATGTCCCAAAGTATACATGTTGCTCACCTCATGTTCTCCCTCTTGCAGACAATGCGCGTACTTATCGCGTTACTACTAGTGGTGCCATCTAGTAGCCAAGTACCCAAGTGTACGTTACTACTAGTGGCGCTATCTAGTAACTATGTACCAAAGTATACATGTTGCTCACCTCATGTTCTCCCTCTTGCAGACAATGCGCGTACTTATCGCGTTACTACCAGTGGTGCCATCTAATAGTCAAGTACCCAAGTGTACGTTACTACTAGTGGCGCTATCTAGTAACTATGTCCCAAAGTATACATGTTGCTCACCTCATGTTCTCCCTCTTGCAGACAATGCGCGTACTTATCGCGTTACTACCAGTGGCGCTATCTAGTAGCTAAGTACCCAAGTGTACGTTACTACTAGTGGCGCTATCTAGTAACTATGTCCCAAAGTATACATGTTGCTCACCTCATGTTCTCCCTCTTGCAGACAATGCGCGTACTTATCGCGTTACTACCAGTGGTGCCATCTAGTAGCCAAGTACCCAAGTGTACGTTACTACTAGTGGCGCTATCTAGTAACTATGTCCCAAAGTATACATGTTGCTCACCTCATGTTCTCCCTCTTGCAGACAATGCGCGTACTTATCGCGTTACTACCAGTGGCGCTATCTAGTAGCCAAGTCCCCAAGTGTACCTATCACTCAACTCATACATGTTCTCTCTCTTGCAGACAATGCGCGTACTTATCGCGTTACTACTAGTGGTGCCATCTAGTAGCCAAGTACCCAAGTGTACGTACTACTAGTGGCGCTATCTAGTAGCTATGTACCAAAGTATACCTGTTACTCACCTCATGTTCTCCCTCTTGCAGACAATGCGCGTACTTATCGCGTTACTACTGGTGGCGCTGTCTAGTAGCTATGCTGCGAAGCACATGAAGGTTGTCAACAGCTGGCACGAGGTGGAGTACGTGTTCCCCGACGATGGAACGAGAGAGATCATGATCGAAGATGGACGATATATTCCTGGCAATTCGGTTCCGATTGCTTTTGATGTCGACACGGAGAGGGATCGTATTTTCATCACCATGCCGAGATTCAAGTGAGTACATTTCTAGAACTAGGCAAACGCAGAATATACATTCTAAGATGACCAAGTTATCTATAGAGTAAAATCTGAAACTCTACACACCTTTACCATCTAAAATATACTATATTCGATACCAACGAATCCGAGGAGCAGTGAATCTTTCATTGTAATTTTGTTCTGTTGTCATTTCCATCTTTGATGAATAAAAAACAATTTTTAGATTACTTTCTTAAAGACGGCTGGTCCGAATTGTATACAAATTTTCAATTATTTGTATCACTTCCGTTCTTACATTTGAGGAAATTTGTTCCGAACAAACTGTAATGAGTAAATAAAATAACTAACCTATAATAGTAGGACTCCGCCACCTTTGGTTGGAATTGATTAAGTTTAAAATGTTTTTTTTCGCAATGGAAGTTATTTTAGGTTAGTCAAGTCAAGTTGATCGAATTAGTAGGATTGAGTCAGGGATGGAATTGAAGTCATACATAACGCGAAGCTTGAAGTGGAAATGAAATTCACAAAACTAGAATTCAAAACTGATCAGGTTCGATTGATGACTGATGTTATCAGTACATGTCTCTAATGCGCAGGCCCGGTAATGCAGCGGCGGTTGCGACCATCTCCAATCTGAAGACCACAAAAGGTGACTACAAACTGAAACCGTATCCGAGCTGGAGATGGCATCGTCAAGGCGACTGCGAGGGCATTACTTCAGTCTTCCGCGTGTTTGTAAGTTATTTTACTGATATCCAGCTTGGTATAGACTATCCCAATGTATAAACCCATCATCTGTATATCTAATCCTCTCAAGGTACTTACTATAATAACATGTGTCGTCTTATGGAAACTCTCGAAACAACCACTCATCCAACATAATCATGCCACCCTCGGTAGCTCAGTCAGCTGATGCATCACTCAAGACACTGAAGTCACCTTCGGTCGTTGGTTCGAGTCCCGCACAACGCTGTGGTTCTTGTAAATGTCCATTCACCTATCATCACTTCATAGTTACATTATCACCTGCTCATTCGTACCCCCTTATAACCTAGCTGTTGGTGGGGTCGTTGAGCACACAATAATCATCAATATAATCATACAGGTGAGTACAAACTGTACAATGCTCAGTTCTTTCTCATACCAAATCAACCAGTGAATACGGCAACATTTGTCTTCCTTCAATTTCATATTTGTTGGAACATGAATTGTGGTCATGCTCATTGAGATGAATGTCATTAGTTCAGTAAACAATTTTGTGTTCAATTGTGTGCACTTTGTTTCAAAACCTGACATTATTTTTAACAACAATAATGTCGTCAATCTTTTCATTTTCGAAATGTACTGGGTGCGTTCCTTTATTGAGGCCTTCCCTGTAGTACAGTACTTGCCGGTAGAATTATCTGATTCCAGTAGGCCTCAATAACTAAACGCACTCAGTACAATTCGAAATTGAAAAGGTTGATTACATTATTGTTTTCCAATAGAATGATTGGTCATGAAACAACGTGTGCAAAAATTAATATGTAGATGAATACATTTTGAATCAAGTAACATCCATCCATATGCAGTTTCTCAGTCTTATTCAGAATGATATTCATTCTCCGATTTGTCTGTGAATTAACTAATATAATCTAGAATCATTTATTGGTGGAAGCCATTACTTTACTGAGTTTACTGGGAATCTGGATAAATAGTTCCAGTGTTTCCAGTACGCAGAATGTACTGGCTCGGTGGGTTTCGGAACTCTCAGTAAATTACTAGGAGTAGCTTTCGGAATGCATCCAATACACTTGCAGTAGATTCTGGGTGTTCCGGTACGCAGCCTATCAGTATGGCCAGTATGTTTCGAATTGCAGCCTTCATAGTCTTCTATTGTCATGTTTCTTGTTCAACATATAGATGAATGTGATCGTTTATGGGTGGTGGATCCTAGTACTATTGGTGGCAGCATCGAGGTCTCAATCTGTTAGTTAGTGTTAGGGTTTGAAGGCGCGTCATAGCGAGGTCAGTGTGCTCATAAGTTCATGTCCGTGTACTTATCATGGTTGTCAACGTTTGTGGATGTTTCAAGCATATGGAGGAAGCGAGATAGAAAGAGCTAGAAAATTAATATGAGATAGAAGTAAGAGACTATGATGGATGAAGAGAAAAGTGTAAAGAAAACGAAATAAAATAAAAATACAAACGCAAAGTTCAGTACTCCCTCCATACACTCAAGATTTTCACTCGACCGAGACGGTCTGAGCTTGGTCTGGACCCTCACTTCAGACCTTGTCGCCATGGGTGATCCTGCTGGGAGCCAATAAATTGCTCCCGAAGATAGCTCTGGAGATCATTGGGTCACGCAAGCCCCCACACCACGTCAAGGTGTCCGGATCCTTTTAGGGGGTGTATTCCACCGTCTCCTATTGTCATGTTTCTTGTCCAACAGATTGATGAGTGTGATCGTTTGTGGGTGGTGGATCCTGGTACGATTGGTGGCAGCATCGATGCCTCGGTCGGTGTGAACCGCATCTGTCCTGCCCAGCTGCTGATATTCGACCTTAAGACTGATAAGCTGATCAAGAGGTTCGAGTTCCCGACCAATCAGATTAGGAGCTCGACTGTGATCACCACTATTGCTGTGGACGTGAGGAACAAAGACAAGTGAGTGACGTCATAGATGGTCATGTGATCATGGTTAGATTAGAATGATGACGAAATGATCTCAAATTTTGAATCGTTTCTCAAATTTTAGTTTTTTTGTCATTTTCGACCAAATTGTGAGGATACCCTTGATAGATGTGGAAAGATCGATAGGCCCACAAATAAATTTTGAAATAATTTGAGATGCTTTCGACAGAGAAACATAAAAAATCCAATTGGTTGCTAAGAATGAAATATTCATACTCTTACAAAGAATCAATGATAATTGAAGAACGGAAAATTTCTACAAAGCGTCTGAATACTTCCAGAAATGAGTGGAAATTATTGTATTTGAGATTGATAAAAATTAAGACAAAATTAAAAACTTGACATACTTCTGAATTTAATCGACACCCAGTTAGTGGGAGAGTACAATAAAAATGTTGTTTTCATCACTCTATATTTCTATCATTCTATATTCACGTGCCCTACAGACACGTACGCTTACAGATTCGAGAGAAAAAATTGAGACAAAATGAAAAACCTGAGACAATTTGGTCGAAACTTGAGACAAAAAGACACAAAATTGAGACAACATGAAAAAATTGATATACTGATTGAAACAGAATATATTTTGAAAAAAGTATAGCAAAAATGTTGTATTCTCCACTAATCCTATATTCACGTATCCTATAGCAAATGCCTCGACACATACGCTTACGTAGCCGACGTGTCCGGCTTCGGCTTGCTGGTCTACGACTTCCACAAGGACGATTCCTGGCGAGTTGAATCCAACGAGATGTTCCCGTATCCTCCCATGGGACTATTCAAGATAGCTGGACGAGAGTTCGATCTCATGGACGGTGAGTTACAATCAGTGGTGTAGTCGTGAAAAAAGTACCAGAGCGGTGGCATCACTACTCTGCCCTGGCAGTGGTGCTGTCGTAAAAATAACGAGACATACCCCAAATTTCGCATAAAGATCGATATGTAATTCAGATTGCAGTCAATGCGATTACTAATTGTTGGTGAGTACGCTCCCCACAACGCCCTGCAGGGAAAAAAATTGAAAATTGTGTCCAATGATTGTGTTTTTGAACAATTATATTCAGTAAGTTTAAGGACTTGTAATTCTAGCACGTGGTTGGCAAACTGGGACTGCCCAAGTTAATCATTACTATTAATACTGGATTTTTATTTTATTACATACTTTGTCCCATGATTAGATATAAAATAACAGATTACCAAAGATCAGCGCCCTACGCCGCCCTGCCTCCGCTTTAGAATGGGAAGTGGGGCTACGCCCTGCCCCCTAAAAAGTACCAGGGCGCCGCCTTGGACCACCCTGGCTCCACTGCATGCCTGGTCACAATTCACATTCGCTTCATATTTCCTTTCAATTCCTCATTTCATTTCCTTCCCACGACCGATATGTATGTACATCCCATCATATTCATACACCCATACACAATATCTAAAAGGGATTATTATGATGGAAGATACTATTGAAAGAACAGATTTGACCCAATAACTATACAGTACTAAGTTGGAAAAGTTTCCTGTCGATCGATCAAACCCTGCGACCCGTGTAGTGCTTACAAAAAGAAACAGACAAAGCTCCGTGAGAGTTAGATGGAAATCTTCGCTAACACTTATCTAATTAAATATCGTCTTATCTCCCTCAGGTGTGCTCGGTCTCGCTCTAACTCCCAAGGCACCCGGCAAGGATCGCTACCTGTACTTCCACAGTCTGGCTGGAGACCGCGAGTCTTGGGTATCAACCACGATCCTGCGCAATAAGACGAACTTCGGCCCTTCGGGTAACCTCGTGCCTCGTCAGTTCTTCACGTCACCAGCTGCCAGGGGCCAATCAGCGGCCGAGGCTTTCGACGAGAACGGCGTGCTGTTCTTTAGTGATCTGCCCAAGTTGTCGCTGAATTGTTGGAACTCGCAGAAGGAATATAAACGAGAGAATCTAGTCGAGGTAAGATTGAATCTATAGTATTTCTCACCATTCTGGAGTAATTGTCGGAGATCTTTGTAGTTTTCTCATCTATTGTCCAGCAAGAATGTAGGTATATAAATATGTCAATCATCTCTACAGACTTCATTAGACTCATACACTGTTGCATTTTACTCAAATTAAATAATATGCGAGTTGACATGGATCTATAGACTTTCTGAAGTGATGTAGCAACGTTACACAACAACCCTTACCTATAGTCACAAACTTGTCCACAAAATGTACGCGAGAAGAGTTCCTTTGTTACTGTTGGAGCTATGGTTGACATGTTTACCCATTCGAATATTCAATATTCAAACTCCCTCAAATATGGGAACAGAGGGCTCAAAATTGTCGAGGCCTCGTGAGGGAGTCCGCGGTATCCCCGTGGGTCAGTCCAAGCCTGTGTGACTTGCTCCGAATGGCCTCGCCTTATTTCACATTCGGCGTTTTCCATGTGAGCCGACGTTTGTTTCGAGAACTGTTTGTGAATAGACATGTCTTCCATCTTGACTGAGAAAGTGGAATAATATTCTGATTCGGTTTTATTTTCTCAGATCGATCAAGACACCGAGCAGTTCCAGTTTGCTAGCGGTGTGAAGGTAAAGAAGAACAAGCAAGGAGTCAGCGAGGTCTGGATGTTGTCGTCGAGGTTCCAAATGCACATGACAGTTGGCGTTAGCAGCAACGAAGTGAATTACCGACTGATGAAAGCTCCGGTCGACAAGCTTGTTCAAGGTGAGTTGATATGGAATAGCTGAATCTCTACGCCATGGAAAGTCGTATCTTGTATCAAGTCGTCACTCTGAATGTCTGTTCTCATGTATAATTTAATGTGTTTAATGAATCTCTACCCCGCGGAAAGTCTGCTCTTCATCTGCTGTCATATATTCGAAAAAAATTCCCTAAAGTCTGTTCTATGGAAAGTCGTCACCAATAATACTACTTTATATATAAAGTAGTATTATTGGTGACGACTTTCCATAGAACAGACTTTCAGGAATTGTTTTCAAATATAAAACAGCAGGTGAAGAGTCTCCATGGAACAGACTTTCCGCGGGGTAGAAATGGGTTGCCTGAATCTCTACCCCATGGAAAGTCGTCTCTTGTGTAAGTCGTCACTCTGAATGTCTGTTCTCATATATAATTTAATGTATTTATCAAATCTCTACCCCGCGGAAAGTCTGTTCCATGGAGACTCTTCACCAGCTGTTATATATTCGAAATCAATTCCTGAAAGTCTGTTCTATGGAAAGTCGATAGATATTTACTATACACTACAAAACTGTACAATATGTGCACGTATAATGTAGCTGTTTGGTACATGAGATCAAACCTTGAATTGGTGATTCGAAATAGAATTGCAATAATAATTTCAACTAATACAATGTTTATGAACCCGACTCATGAACCGGAAGGAAGATTATTCTGTGGTTCAGAAAGTACTTCCCAGAATTATATTTTTTAAACTTTTTCTCAGGTACAAGTTGCGCTGTAACCAAGAAGCCCACACCCGGCGGCGGTAACGGAGGTGGCAATGGTAACGGGGGAGGCGGCAGCTACGGGGGTGGTAGTGGCAGTCGTCCTAACGGGGGTGGTGACCGTGACGGGTCTATCGGTGGTATCGGTGCTAGCCGTCCAGGTGGCGCCGGTCCTCGTCCAGGATCCACAGGAGGTAAACCTGGAGGATCGTACGGTGGCTCAACCGGTAATCGTCCTGGAGGAAACCAGCCGGTGAATGGTGGTATTGTGTATCCGAATGAGGATGATCAACCAAGTCTACCGTTGCAGAGTGGTAATAAAAAGTCGGGATCTTATTCAGGATAGATTATAAGAATATATTCGTGAAATTAGAATCTCAGAACAGTATAAATACAAATAACATGTTTTTGGTGATACTGAAATTTTGTAATTCGTTATAACAAAGATCATTAGGATGTATTTTTCAATAAATGTCAAACAATTATCACAGTTCTGATATTAATTGAGGTGGTAAATGCACGGTGCTTAGGTCCAGTTTTACGAATCGATAGTTAGTGGATTAGGCAATAGTGAGCGGATTAACTTGTTACCACCCTTGGTTACATATGATATTTTCGTATCTTTAACCAATAGTTAATGGAATAGTACTTAACTAAGATTCGTAAAACAGGGCCTTATACAAATAGATAAAGTCATTTTTGAATTTTTTCAATATTTTCACTAATTAATGTAATTGAATAAAAAGAATATACACGCCAAGATAATTTCATGCTCTTCAATCAATGTGACATCCTATTTTTGTGAATTCAATCGGTTATGTCAATGAATTTCATCATATTTTTGGTATTCTTTCCACGTATCATCTTGAAACTGATTGAATTCACAAAAATAGAATGTCATATTCTTGGTATTCTTTCCACGTATTATCTTGAAACTGATTGAATTCACAAAAATAGAATTTCATATTAAAATGAATGGCATGAAATTATGCTGGATTTGATTATTTTTCCAATCACACTGGTTCGTGAATATAGGAGAAAATAACGAAAATGTATTTCTCCATTTCTTAAATACCGTGCTTGTACTTCCTTGACAATCTGATTGGCTCATCTGTTTACTGAATCAATTGTAACTTTTGATTATTGTGGATAGTGAATGTCGCATGTTGCTATTGAATTTATATGACTTTAAATCAAGAATATTTTAGATGAAATTTTCAAATCAATATGTTTTCTATAACAGTACTTGAATAATATAAATGTCCCGACTTTATACTTTTATTAATAAAAACATTGGATTGATTTCCTCCTTTATTCAATAAGGAATGGAAATCAAAAAATCAAAAATACAAGTGTTGTTCTTTATTCAATGCAAAATAATTCTATTATCCTTACATTGACTACCATGTAACAACACAAGACATAGGAATGTTCCCGCTAGTAAGAATATTCCCAGGAATATTTCCTATGTTTGAATAAATTCCCATATTCAGGGAATTTATTTTTTGACAAATGAGTTCAGCAGTTAGTTCATTAGATGATTCAGCAATTTGCCTGCTATGTGTAAGCTTATTTAATTTTTATTTTATTTCATTTGTTCATCGAATGTTGGGTTTTCAGAATCTAAGACCGTACTTTCGGCGGTAGAAATATCTTGACAGGCCTCAGACGAGAAGATTTGTAGTGCCTTTTTGTATTTTTTTTTCGTGATAATATTTCGTATGGAGTTGATACACCAAAAATTAAAATGGGGTTTATAGTTTTTTATTTCTTCGTATCCTTTCTCTTTCATTCTATAGTGAGTGTAAACAAGAAAACAAAATCCTGATAATATTCCTCAAATTATAAATTCTGGAATTTACCCATCACTAATCCCATGCAATTGTCACTCGACCGACGAGGGTGAAAAATCTTCCATTATCACCTAAAGTTACGCGATTCGTCACTATCATCCTGAGAGCGCTGCTAGCAGTCAAGTTGAAGACTTCGTAGACAGCACATGGAAGCATCCATCTTACCGTCGACAGAACCACGATCACCAGCACGATTTTCAACACTCATAGCGGTTAAGAACGGTCTTACAAGGTAAGGGGTGTGGGGAGGGTGGATATAAAAGAGAGCGGACTAATCTTGAATTAACGTTGGGTGAACTGTATATATAGGACACGACCGCTTCCTTCCTACTATCCTTCCCATCACTTAAGAGTACTTTATCTCACCATCTCATAAATCATCCATCAGACGCAAATAGATCTTGGTTATCATCACAGTGTCTCGTAATATAAAATATATAAAAATAAATATAATATGTATATAAATAATATGAAAAAATATAATATTGAATGAAAAAATATGGAGAAATATGAGAAAATATAAAATACAAAATAAAATTACTCCGTATAACCCGAGATTTGGTCGCAAACTCGCAAATTTGGTGTACACCCGATTTCAGGTGATTTCAGAGATTTCATACGGATTGATAGGTGATTTCAATTGATTTCAGGGATTCCAAGGGGATTTCAAGGGGATTTCTTGGCAAGTGTACACCGGATTTCAGGAGTTGTTAACCCCTCGGTATAACCTAGCGTTTGGTGGGGTCAATAAGCAAACAATAATCAATAATCATGGTTGGTGCATTATTGATGCGACAGACAAATGTGCCCTCTATGACGGCGGAAATACTCCAATTGGAATACTGAGTCGGCACACCTTCTTTATATTATGATACAATCAGTTGGTATCACTACATCGTGTACTAGTGCCGTAAAATAGTTATAGGTTGATATGATATTTTTTTATTATTTTCTCTCATGATTGCGTTCTTACAATATTGAGTATCATCAAATTAGGTTAAAATATGGAATATGGTTTTGAATAAAATTATAGATTTAATGAAATATTACATTCGGTGCCAACAATTACAGTCACACACAAAATAACACATCACAGAATAATACATACATAACATTTTACATCTCAAGTTAATTATGCTTGAATTTTATTCCTCATCAGTCAGAAAATTATCTACTGAATAAAAACATTTTTGTATGAGATATGATTTGAGGGCTTATTCAAATTTTGGCCCTAATAGCCTTTTGATATTAAAAGGTGATTTATTGAAAAAAATTATCCCAGCATCCGTAGCACCATTGCGCACTCATGTTTTATAATCTTATCTATGGCTACTATCGGAATTCTCGTAGAATAGGATACTCACTGAGGGGGGTCTTAACATTACACATTTAAATGACATAAAATATAGATTTACAAACCAACCAATTACATAATTCGAATGACTGAATACTCCCTCTCCCATATCGTTAACCACAACGATCAAACGTTTCGAACCGGCCAGTTATCATCTGATAACCGGCTTTACCTCAAGGCTGGACCTGACGACAACGCAATAGAGTCGACACACGCAGTCGTCGGTGAGAGGTCAGTACGGGCAGGTCGTCGTCCAATAACACTTCGAGGTCTAGGATCGTTGCATTGTGAGTACGTATAATAACGGCATACTACATAACATTGGGAACACGTGATGAATACAAACACCCACACATGTATATATATATATATATATATATATATAAATATATATATATATATATATGAATATATATATATAAATAGAACTAGACACCTGGAGTCGGTCCTTGATACACCTTTATTTTGATAGGTTGCTTTATTTTGATGGGTTCGTTATTGATTTCACACACACACACCCATTGCATGTGCGTGAAAACTTGTCCTTTTTTTTCATCCTGGATTGCAATATTTCAGAGTAAATTGATCGGAATTTTAAGACATCATCTAGAACAAGGTGATGAATTCACGTTTTGAGGAAAACGCAGTTGAAAATACAAAAATATAATTACTCCAACAATCATACCAACCTCCCATTAACTCTCACTTCATATATATATATATATATATATATATATATATATATATATATATATATATATATATATATATATATATATATATATATATATATATATATACATACATATAAATATATATATATTTTTTTCCTCATTGAGATATTGAATATGAGGATAATGAAACGTGATTATTTGGTCTAGTTTTTTTGATATTAGCAGGTTGATAACCTTCGCCACCTTCCAGCCTTGGATATCTCGTTTGGCCAAGTCATAAATCATACGGACCTTTTCATTCGAGTTATAACTTATATTTATATTTAATATATTACAACTGAGACTTTTATCTGCGGCGAAGATGTGTGGTCACAGACAGCGTAGACCTGGTGTCAAAGTTCATTGCTTTAATTTAAAATAATAATAAAATGGGGTGGTAAGATCGCCCTTGTGGTGCCCCGTCCAAACGATCCTACTCTCATCCTTAGCCTTAATAGGGGAACAATGATTTTGTATCAAGTTTCGATGTTATTAAAAAAATATATATATTGAGAGAGAGAGAGAGTGATAGTGAGAGAGACAGAGACAGAGAGAGAGAGGGAGGGAGATAGAGAGAGGGAGAGAGAGAGAGAGAGAGAGAGAGTGATGTAGAGAGAGAGTGAGAGAGTAAGCCGCCCTCGTGACTCAGTCAACTTTCGCACTGCGGTAGAAAAGAAGTCTGGTCGGGCGTGGATTGATTCAAGTATAAGATAGGGTTTATTGACGTATCATCTCGAAACTGATAGGTTCTGATAATATCATAGTTCCAATGACAAGAAGTTTCTACAAAATTGTATGTGATTTCGAATGGATCTGTTTTAATAGAACGGCAAGACATATGACAATTCTAACCATCTGATGGCATGCGCATCATTTTGAACATCAACTCTGACAAGTTTTACGTGCTTGAAATAATGTCTGTGGAATGCACTTGGAAATTCCTGTTTTTAATTATTTCACCAGTAGGCCTACACGGAAAAAACGGGTCATGAAATTTCGAATTAATTTTACATCAGTTCAATATCAATTCACTTCAATGGTTCTGCATTAGTGAATTCAAAATATAGTTATTTGTCAGAATTAGTTATTCTGATTTTCACATGGTATGATTAATAGCCTATGGAAAAATGGAGTATTCACAAGTACCCATTATTCTGATCTGACATGGGATAAAAATGGAGTGTTCACAAGTACCCATGTTATATACGGAACTCGAATTCACGGGCAACGGTGATCATAATTTCTGAAGCGGTGCGTCAATTGACTGAGCCACGGACGGCACGGGGTTGTTTGAAACGGTGAGAGTCAATAGAAAACTATAATAGAACATGTAATACATGATGAGTTGTTTGAGGCTTTCGCGATCCGAATATTAGGTATTAGATACTGGGTTGTTCCGTCGCTTCGTGCGAGCTGAATTGTTACTGGACGTTTCGATCTCCATGTTGAGACCTTTCTCAAGATATGGTCTGGTTGAGAAGAATAGAACCGTCTCAGAAGAAAGAGAAAGAGACTGACTAAATCACTAGGTCAGTCAGTTTCTTCTGAGACGATTTTATTCTTCTGAACCAGACTACTCTTGAGAAAGGTCTCAACATGGAGACTGAAACGTGGAGTAAGAATTCAACTCAAACGACGCGACGGAACAACCCAATATATAATACCTTATGTGATATATGTTATATAACGGTACGAAAACACATAGTTTCTTCATTATTACAGAACGTCATCAAAAGGCTAACCTATAAGCTAATTATCTCATTCCGGCAAGAAATTATGGATCGATTCTCAAATACTGATGGAACCTGAGAGAATCAGTATTGTACTTAGGCCCTACACTTTATTTATAATTTTGCCCAAAAATGAATTTGCAATAATATGATCCGAATTAAGTTGTTACTTCAAGAGTCAGTGTCCAAAACATCGAACACCGACTAGTTTTTACTTGGAGCTTATGAGGATGAAGAACGTATGGTTGGAAAAACCGTGGTCATCATAGTTGATGACTCGGGGTCTGGGGGTCACGAACTCAAGTCACGTGCTTCGGTGCGGGCAGTCTGACTGGAAATATGTGTTATAGTCTGTCTCACCATTCTGGAGTAACTGTTGCTATCTCATCGATCAGCTTAACTGCTGGTAAACATGTCAATCCTAACTCCAACAGTAACAAAGGAACTCTTCTCGCGTGCATTTTGAGGACAAGTTTGTGACTAGGTAAGGGTTGTTGTGCAACGTTGCTACATCGCTTCAGAAAGTCTTATTATGGATCAAAACTCAGAAAATCAGATATAATATAATTTGAGACAAATGCAACAGTGTATGATCCCAATGAAGTCTATAGAGATGATTGGCATACTTATATACCAACCTATTCGCTGGACAATAGAAGAGCAAACTATACAAAGATCTCCGACAGTTACTCCGGATTGTATACACGCTATATATATATATATATATATATATATATATATATATATATATATATATATATATATATATATATATATATATATATATATATATATATATATATATATATACATATATATATATATATATATATATATATATATATATATATATATATATATATATATTATGCTTATGGACAGATCTCAGAGAAATACAAAATAAATGACTTCATCCATTGATTGTTATGATTGATCTGCTGAGGAAAGTACTTCATGATGATCAGCATATTTATGCTTCTTCTCATGTGACTTGAACCTACGTCATTGTATCGAGTATCATCTGAGAGTCAGAATGAAATAGTGTTGTACGTTTTCGCCGTGTGTAAGCATACAGTAGTGTCCTCATCTCACTCCGTGTCGCCTGGGTTTTCCCCGCCGGTCAGGCAAGCCATCAAGGTCTCATTTTGCACGTGTTATTGGATGTGTCTAGCTCAGTGTGATATGTACGACGTCTTCGAGTTAATGGGGTTCATGCAAGGTGCTCATAAAATTAGAGACATTTATCTTCACAATTTTTTTTGTTCATCACGAACAAGTGTATTTGAATAAAAAGTATATTAAACCCAAGATAATATTATGCTCTATAATTATTATGACATTCTATTTTCATTATTTTAACCAGTTTTAAGATAATACATGAATAAATATCAAGAACGCGATGAAATTTATTGACGTATCATCTTAAAACTGGTTGAATTCACAGAAATAGAATGTCATAATAATTAGAGAGCATACAATTATCTTGGGTTTGTTATAGGCTCTACTTCTTATTCAAATACACTTGTGCGTGATAAAGAAAAGAAAATGAATGGGGGTTTACAGCTATCACCGCCCTGGTGCTTTTATTTTCACGAATACACCACTGGCCTCTATACATTGATTATACATTGATGAATTGTGCAGACACATTTATTTTCAGTTGATTGTATTGTCAACTGTAAATGATTACATAGAGCTGCCTTGGATATACGTATTTGTGCAATCTATCAACCTGAATGTATCATTGCACTTGATATTGTGTGCCATGCAAACATAGTTTGATATATGGCACACTTGAACACATTTGCACGTTTGAATTTTCATTACGAATAATAGAACTGGAGTCTTGGCTTTTTATCAATCTTTCAGTATTGAAAGTGTGCGTGCAAGGTGCTTACACAAATCAAGAAATGTGTCTTTACTATTTTTTTCCATTTTCAAAAATCAGTATGTAATCGAATGAAAAGTTCACATCTCAAAGATGATTTTATTTTTGTGGAATCAATCAGTTTTGAGATGATATGTCAATGAATTTCATCACCTTCTTTTTATTTATTGACGTATTATATTGAAAGCGGCGCTTTCTAGTAGCAATTTCTCTGAGTAAACATGTTCTCCCTCTTCCAGATAATGTGAATACTTATCACGTTCCTACTAGTGGCTCTATCTAGTAGCTATGTCTCCAAGTATACCTGTTACTTACCTCACACTGTTCCCCCTCTTGCAGACAATGCGCGTACTTATCGCGTTACTACTAGTGGCGCTATCTAGTAGCTATGCTGCGAAGCACATGAAGGTAGTCTACAGCTGGCACGAGGTGGATTATACGTTCTACGATGATGAAACGAAGTCGTTTATGACCGAAGATGGACGATTCACTGCCGGAAATTCTGTGCCAATTGGTTTCGATGTCGACACGGAGAGGGATCGCGTTTTCATTAGTATGCCGAGATTGAAGTAAGTTCTTTTTTATATATATAACATAGAAACCTGATACAAAATCATTGTTCCACAATTGAGGATGAGGATGAAGATGCCTGGAATCAGGTTGGAATTGAGTTTTTCCTGAGAAAATCATTGTACATAAACTAGGAAAATACTGGCACATGCAGCGCGGTGGTTAACGCACTCACTTCATGTGATTCGGGAGGCGAGAGGAATTTCGAACCCAGTTCGATCCCCGCCGCAGACCATCTTAACAGGGTTTTTTCATGGTTTCCTCTGTAGTCCAGTCCAATACCGGGATGGTTCCTACAATAAGTCGGCCATGACCGCTTCCTTTCCACTATCCCTCCCATTACCCAAGAACCTTCACCTCAACTTCCCATCATCTCATTGATCATCCATCTGACGCCAATAAATCTGCGCCATCATAACAGTGCGTCGTTAAACCCAATATATATTAAAAAAATGGAAAACGCAACGTATGCGTTGAAACACGAGCGCTGTATACAAACCGCAACGCCACCTAGATCGCCTATAAGCTACCTACAGGCTCCATGGAGCTCTGATGGCCTGAGTAGCCTGAGTAAAATTGGAACATCGCCGCCTAGATCGCCTACAAATTAGCTGAATGCCTGAGTAGTCGATCTTGGTGGCTTATGTAATCGGTTTCATAGATCCAGAACAACGTTGAGCTCAGTTGCTTATCAATCATATATATCTATAATCTTAGGTATCTGCAAATGACCACAAATGAAATAGATCTAAGTGGCCACCTGGTGAATTTACGCCCATTCCAAGTATTTCATTCATATTACAATCATAAAGTTACCAGTGTGATGTATCTACTGCGCAGGCCCGGTAACCCAGCAGCCCTGGCGACCATCAGTACTGACCTGGATTCAAGAGGTGACTACAAACTGATGCCGTATCCCAGCTGGAGGTGGCATCGTCAAGGCGACTGCGAGGGCATTACTTCAGTACACCGCGTGTCAGTATGTACTTCCACTAACTTCTGTTTGGATTGTAGTTATTTATTAGACGAGCTTTAGCGAGGATTCAATTTGACATACTGAGAAAAATTGGTGTTCGTTTTTTTTATGTTTTTTTGTCGGTTCTCCACAGGTCAAACGGCTACTGCTATCAACTTCAAACTTGTTTTCATTATTGTTCCCCATCTAACTTAGATCTGTATAGTTTTGTGGTATTATCGGGTGGTAACTTTTATTTTCATGAATGTTAGAAATTTGAAAAATACCCATCAGAATAACACAGCGGAAAAAAATATTCTCCGGAAAAACGGAATTTTGCGTGAAATTAAACATTCTGATGCACGTTTCTGGAAATTTTCAGCTTGATCGGGTATAGCCATTTTGAAGAAAAAGCATAAAATGTGCTAAATTGGTACCACTTGAAGCAGTTTTTACTCATTTTTACCCATACTGTTACTATTCGCTCGTCTAACAACGCACATATGGCGTTTTTTCTAGTTTTGTATAATACACTTACAAGTGCCTTTTGGCAGTGGCTAGTTCTACATCCACACTTGGACTTGATACGTACAACTAATTACATTTATTATTAAGATTAGTCTCTTCCTGAATTCCTTCACTTTCAGGCTATTTCCTTCAAATTCTTTTCCATCAATGTCGTTCCAGTCCCTTCCGGTTCTTCTAAAAAACGAAAACTTGCCCTGGTCCGTCAGGCCCCAGTAAAGGTTTACTCTGTCTCACCATTCTGGAGTAACTTACTGTCGGAGATCTTTGTAGTTTGCTCTTCTATTGTCCGGCGAATAGGTAGGTATATAAATATGTCAATCATCTCTACAGACTTCATTGAACTCATACACTGTTGCATTTCACTCAAATTATATTGTACCTAAGTTGACCTGAATCTATAATAAGACTTTCTGAAGCGATGTATCAACGTTGCACAACAACCCTTACCTAGTCACAACCTTGTCCTCAAAATGCACCGAAAAGAGTTCCTTTGTTACTGTTGGAGCTATGATTGACATGTTCACCAGCAGTT
Organism: Brachyptera putata; assembly: GCA_907164805.1. NCBI lineage: Eukaryota > Metazoa > Arthropoda > Insecta > Plecoptera > Taeniopterygidae > Brachyptera > Brachyptera putata. The sequence continues at coordinate 5,351,419 of OU015475.1, forward strand.
GAGCTGATCGATGAGATAGCAACAGTTACTCCAGAATGGTGAGGCAGACTATAACCTTTCTGACATGCCCTCTTCTACCACCGGCTCTCACTTCATCCAGCTTGATTTGTGCCCCCAGTTTAGCCCATCCACCCGTGCCCTTACATTCTCTGAAATGTTTGCATAGGCGGTCTTCTTTCTGCCTATCCTCAAGGCTTGGCCATCCCAGCTCTCTTATTATCTCGGATGGTCTCTCCCAGATTGTAGCTATTATAGCTATCATACTGATAGATTATTTAGCGTACCTATAGGTTGAAGTTATAACTATATGGAACAAAGCTCTCGTGTCAATGGATTATAGCTATCGTACCGATAGATTGTAATTATCGTAATATTATATATAGAAAAGGAATTGGAGATAAATTTCCACAGCACCGTGCACATGGGTGTCGGCAGTAAGGAGGTGAACTTGCCCCCCCCTGGGACCAGGCAGAAATTATAAAGATATAGAAATCTCTATAAAAATCAAAATCTAATCAAATAGTCACAAAATCTCCCAAAACACCATAAAACGATGGAATTTGAAAAAATCCTTCTGGGGAGCCCTTTCCCCCATTCCCATTGGGACTTATACATTTTCGAATTTGGGATATTTGGTTCCCCGTCATGACCGTGCATGCATCCACTCAATCGTGATGTTTCTCGTCCAACAGATAGATGAATGCGATCGTCTTTGGGTGGTGGACACTGGTACTGTTGGTGACGGTATTGGCGCCTCGGTCGAGACTAAACGTATCTGTCCTGCACAGCTGTTGATCTTCGACCTTGAACACGACCAAATGATCCAACGTTACGAGATTCCAGAGAAGCAGATAAAACAGTCGACTGTATTAACCAACATTGCTGTGAACGTCATAGACAAAAACAAGTGAGTTGGAGATTGCCTCCCGACATCCTCGCTGATCGAAATGTTTGGATTTTTCATGTTTTTCAAGTCGATTTTTATACATATTTTGACACAAATTAATATTTATATAGTATATAACTGTTACCAAAAAGGTTTTGGTATATAAACCAAACCAAAAACTTGGGATTGCATCGAATTTCATACCTCTTCCCCGCCGCCCCGATAAGACTCATAGCGTGGTGGTGAGAAATTCAAAGCTGTACTCTCTACTGAACATGAGAACGCTGAACAATCGTTCCCAAAGACAAGGCATGAACCATAATAATATTTTGTCTTATAGTTACAGTAATGTATTTTGTTCGGCAATTCTTTTGCGCAATAACAAATAAATATTTGTATAGATATTGCCTATATAATTATATCAAATGTTCGATAGGGGCCCGGAACGGTCAAAAGACGAAGGGTGCGATCGCACCCCAGCACCCCCTGCCAGTCCGCGCCTGCGTACAACGCTCTCGCTATATATATAATTCATGCTGTTCAATGTCCCACGCAGCAAATGCGCCAACACCTACGCCTACATAGCCGACTCCTCGGCATTCGGTCTGCTCGTATTCGACTTGCAGAAGGAAGAATTCTGGAGAGTCGAATCCAACGCGATGTTCCCGTATCCTCCCATGGGAGAGTTCAATATCAGCGGAAAAGAGTTTGATCTGATGGAGGGTGAGTAACACAATCCAGAAAGGGTCGAAATAAATGAGAGCCAAATTGGTGGTGTATCAGTTTTTTATGATGACTTTTGGAAAATGGATGGTTTTCCATTAGAAATGAATTAAATGGGTAGTAAGATCGCCTTTCTGGTGCCCCGTCCAAACGATCCTACCCCTAATAAAAGGAGCGATTATTTTGAATCCAGTATGATATGAAATCATCCGGAATCAATTATCTGATCTATTATTCTTTAACTATCGTCCTCTCTCCTCAAACATATCCATCTTGGGTGGATTTGACGATGCATTTTACTGATGATCAAGATCTATTTTCGCCGGTGAATTATACATGAGAAGAAAGGTTATTTCATAAGATGATTCTGGATAGAGACAAGAAGTAGGTCGTGACCTGGACCCTTATCTGATACATTTCGTGCTAGTGCTAGCTAGCTCTAAGAGGCTAGGACTATGATTGGTTAATATCGACTACAAAAGTTACCTGTTATGGTAACATATCTAGTCTCTGTGGATTTCCATTGTTGTTAGCACAGAATCCTGGTCCTGCTGATCTTGAGGTGGGCTACGATATGTGATGAATTATTGCAGTACAAGAGACCGTGACCTTGTTTTTATAATATATTGTCATTGTTGGTAGCTTTTCTAGTAAACAGTATTAACCAATCAAAGTCCTAGCCTCTTGGAGCTAGCCATGCAGGTCTAGGACGTTATTGTGAGTGGTGTATTAGGTAAGGGTCCTGGTGTTTGGGAACCAACCCAGTATTGACCTGAACGACAGAGGGACACCACGATGCACCTGTCAGGATGGTCAACCATAGCATTAATCGAACCACGGTCTCCTGAAAGACAGTTTAGTGTGATAACCACTCGACCACTTGTCTCAGTTCTCTCTCTCTCTCTCTCATTACAGGTGTGCTAGGTCTCGCTCTAACTCCCAAGGTACCCGGCAAGGATCGCTACCTCTACTTCCACAGTCTGGCTAGTGATCGTGAGTCTTGGGTATCTACCACGATCCTGCATACTAAGGCTAACTTCGGCAGTTCGGGTAACTTCGTGTCTCGTCAGTTCCACAAGTCACCCGAAGCTAGGGGCCAATCAGCTGGTGAGGCTTTCGACGAGAACGGCGTGCTGTTCTTTAGTGACTTGCCGAAGTTGTCATTGAATTGTTGGAACTCGCAGAGTGAATATAAGAAGGAGAATCTGCTACAGGTGAGACTTTGATTTTTTTGGATGTGTAGAATTTATCATTAAGTCATTGATTTTCAACTAGGTGAACGCAGAATATGCGTTGTACGATGAACGAGATATCTATAAGGTAATATCTTCAACTCTACACACCTTGATTATATAAAATATACTTCATTTGATATCAAAGAGTCTAGGGAGGCGTGGATCTATCAATGCAACATCTTTCTGCTATTATTTCTATTCATTCAATGGATGAAAAAGATTCAATACATTATTTTCTTCAGAACGGCTGGTCCGAATTGCATACACATTTTTAATAATATGTATTATTTCCGTGTTTAAATTTATGGAAAATTCGAATCAAATAGGAGAGATTTGATTTCTCAATTTTTTCCGCCCGCCCCAATCTTATGGGTTTTTAGAAACTTTGAGATGATGTTCCTCAAAAATGGTCCAACCGATTTGACCCAAAAACTATACAGCTCTAAGTTGGATAAGTTTGCGTATACAGAAAAAGTTTCATGTCGATCGGTTGAACCCTGCGACCTGTGCAGTGCCCACAAACAAACAAACAAAGCTCCGTGAGAGTTGGGTGGAAATCTTCGCTAACGCTCATCAAATTATGACGATGTATGTTGGTATCACTACATCGTGGACGCATTGTCCATATCCACATGAAACTACAAGAATATTATGTTTTGTTCTCTCAGATCGATCAAGACACCGAGCAGTTCCAGTTTGCTAGCGGTGTGAAGGTCAAGAAGAACAGGCAAGGAGTCAGCGAGGTCTGGATGTTGTCGTCGAGGTTCCAAATGCACATGACAGGTGACGTTAGCAGCAATGAAGTGAATTACCGACTGATGAAAGCGTCTGTAGACGATCTCTTACATGGTGAGTCATGATTAGATGAGTTAACGGAGATTAGCGAAGATTGACGACGATGTAGCGAAATCTGGCTTTGTTTGTGTTATTCGTTTTGTGTGCGTTGCATACAGTTCAGAACATCAAGGTGTCCCCAGTTACCAGAGGGAAAAAGTTCCCACCAGGGTGATTATTTGTGAAAGTATTTTGAATGTTTATTATGGATCGGCCATATTTTAGAAGGTACTTCTCTGAATGGTGTGCAGCAGTTTCACAACAATACATTCATCCGGAAAGTCACTACTGGCACGATAATTTATGCTTTAGTTGACACTGAAAATGGTTCAGAACATCGAGCTGAGTGATAGTTTTATGGTCTTTTTCAGGACACAATTATTGCAAGGTGACCAAGATGCCCACACAAGTCAGCGCTGGCAGAGTCAAAGAAGGCGGTGGAAAGAACAGTGGTTCCAGACGCGGAGTCAACAGTGGGAATAGGGGAAGAAATCCTAGCAACACTGCAAATAGTGACAGTCAAACAGACAACAATAGGGAAGCTGTTAGTGGGACAAGCAGTGTTAGGGGAGGTAGTAGTCAGACTAGCCACATTGAAAGCAGTCAATATGACAACAATAGAGTCAGTGGTAACCAACAAGGCTTAACTGGAGGAAGTGGTAACCAATATGACAACACTGGAGTTAGTGGTAACCGACACGGCTCAACTGGAGTTAGTGGTAATCATCAAGACTTAACTGGAGTTAGTGGTAACCGACACGGCTCAACTGGAGTTAGTGGTAATCATCAAGACTTAACTGGAGTTAGTGGTAACCGACACGGCTCAACTGGAGTTAGTGGTAACCTACAAGACAACACTGGAGTTAGTGGTAAACAACAAAGCTTAACTGGAGGAAGTGGTAACCAATATGACAACACTAGAGTTAGTGGTAACCTACAAGACAACACTGGAGTTAGTGGTAACCAATACGACAACTCTAGAGTTAGTGGTAACCAACAAGGGTTAACTGGAGGAAGTGGTAACCAATACTTCAACACTGGAATTAGTGGTAACCGACAAGACAACACTGAAGTCAGTGGTAATCAACACGGCTCAACTGGAGGTAGCGATAACCGACACGGCTTAACTGGAGGTGGTAATAATCAACAAGACTTGACTGGAGGTAGTGGTTACCGACACGGCTTAACTGGAGGTGGTAGTAATCAACAAGACTTGACTGGAGGTAGTGGTTACCGACACGGCTTAACTGGAGGTAGTGGTATTTATACCAGTAATGACGGTAACATCTTTTCTCGCAGTGATTCCAGAAGTACTATTGTTGGTATCCAGAGCGCACTTCCAAGATCTTCGGGCAGTGATAGAATTTATTTTCTGAATGCGGCTGGAGATGGTTTCCAGTCCGAATCACCTGGCGGTCCAAGCGTTAACTATCGCACAGTGTATAAACAATCACACTTTTATAATTGGAACACACAAGAAAGTTACCGAACTGGAGAACATAACTATGGCAAGTAGTGGAGTGGCAGAATATAGTAAAAATATCGTATCAAATCTATGACTACCAATAACGTAACGGGATAAGCAACTTGATCATTTCCTTTCGCACCATGCGGGAATCAAAGTGATGCCGTCATACTCAATTTACTGGTAGTATTATATATTGATTCCTAAAAGTAATAAGTGTAATGCACTCTGTGAATCCAGCTCTTCCCAATTGTATCAAGCAACGTGGGAATACATTTCATTCGAATTGGACACTCTGAATTTTAAATACGTGTGTAAAAGCATTTGGACCCCTAGTCTAGAGCCATACTGCCACATTTACCAATTGATAACTGCATTTATTACTTGACATCTGCGAAAAAGAACAGAAACAATGCAAGTACTCAACTATGTACTTTACATTGAAATACGCGCTGAATGCGTACGTTTTGATTTGAAATTGCGAATCTCAAAAATGTACACTTCAGCGCGTCACATTTTTTGCTTCCATCATGGTGAGAAGACGTCCAATGTTGAAAGTATATAACTTACGCCATGTTGCTTATCCCGTTATGTTATTGGTAGTCATAGATCAAATATAGTAATAACTCAAGGTTAATATAGTCTATATTAACCCTGGTAATAACTATGGAAAACGAAGAATATGCGTTATGAGGTGAGCGAGATGTCTATATAAAGTATGATCGAAAACTCTACACATCTTGACGCATATAAAATATACTTCACTCGATATCAACGAATCTAGGGAGCCGTGAATATCTATTACTGCAACATTTTTATGCTATTATTTCTATTTATTCGATTGATGAAAAACGTTTATTATATTGTTTTCTTCAAAACGGCTGGTCCGAATTGTATACAAATTTTTATAATGTGTGTTATTTACGTGTTTAAATCTATGGAAAATTTGAATTACATTGGTGAGATTTTTTTCAATTCTTTCCGCTCAGCCTATACTTATGGGGTTTCCAGAAACTTTGAAATGATGTTTTAAAAAAATGGTCCAACAGATATGACCCAAAAACTATAGGGTTCCAAGTTGGATGAGTTTGCGCATACAAAAAATGTTCCGTGGCAACCAGTCAAACCCTGCCACCTGTGCAGGCAGTGCTTACAGAAAAAAAATAATAAGATGGACAAAGCTCCGTAAGAGTTGAGTGGAAATCTTCGCTAACGCTCATCTAATAAATGACCTTGTTAAAATGTGCGCGCGCTCTATTTTGTGTTTTTTCACAAGTTCCACTTTTTAGCATTGACAGCGTACCTGCTGTCATGTGATTGTTTTGAAAATCACTCAAAAAGTGTATGATGTTTTTTTCCTATTCAGTGAATCTATCGGAGCTACTGAAGAATGTTTGTTTCTCAATTATTTTCCCTCCGGGTTATTCTCTTAAGGATTCCCAAACTCTCAGGATTTCAGGATTCTCAAGATTCTAGCCTATTCTGGTGTGACACCAGACATTTTAGTCGATGTACAAAAAAAAGGAAATGACAAAAAAAAACTATATTGCTTCGAGTTCCCAATATTGTCAGAACTTTTCAACACATTTAACCCTTCAGTACTTTTTCACTGTCTCCTTTGCGTAGATTTATCCGTCCATTGATTTGTTACTAAGGTAATGAGTCTCAATACTACAAGCGACAAAAGCACATTTCAATATTCATTCAGAAATAATTATTACGAAACAAACCATGTAGTTACTTCTTTATTACAAGAAAAATTACGGTTCTTCAGATCTTGATAATTGTTATTGAAATGGAGGCTAAAGACAATCACGATTCATACAATTACTATGGAAATGAATTTGAATTCACTGATGATTTAGATTTATAAATTTCAAATTATGTTATCGCTTCTTCTTTATTTTGTTATTCCTCTGCTTTCATTCACTTTCCCTCAACAATATTATATTATTATAATATTATAATGATATTATAATATTATCCTACTGTTCTTTTCCAATCATCAGAAATTTCTTCTCCAAACTCATTTCATCATCTTCTACCTCCTAATATTTCCTCCTCTTTTTCTCATCTCTCTTCTCCACCTCCACTGGCATCTTCCTCTTCTTCTCCTTCTCCCGCAACTCCCAATTCTCCACATCCCCCTGTTCCCGAAACACCTTCTTTCTCTCACTGTTCTCCGACGTCTCCGTCGTCCTCTTCCTCCCCTCCTTCTCCCGCGCCTTCCTGCTCTCATCCTCTCCCTGTTCCTGGAACACCTCCTCCATCCTCCTCGAGTCCATGCTCTCGGCGGCGTCCACAAACGGCTGCTTCTGCTCGTCAAGCATGTCCGACCACATGGTCAGCGCAATGTCGTCGATCGCTTCTTGCTTCAACATGTTCGAGAAGCCTTGATTCTTGAATTCCTGCCAACACATACAGAGATGAGATCTCGTAATACCTGGCCATAGTGCACGGTGCTTACAAATTTATCTTCACTAATTTTTTCCATTCCCGAAAACCAGTGTAATTGAATGAAAAGTTTACATCTCCAAGATAATTTCATGGTTTTAAATTGATATGATACTTTATTTTCGTGAATTCAATAAGTTTTGAGATAATACGTCAATGAATTTCATTTCATTCTTTTTATCCATTGACGTATTTATCTCAAAACTGATTCAAATACTGAAATAGAATGTCATATTAATTGAAGAGCCCAAAATTATCTCGAAGATGTGAACTTCTAATTCAATTGAACTGGTTTTCGAACATGGAAAAGAATTAGTGAAGGTGAATTTTCCTATTTTTATAAGCACCGCGCCTGTACCACCTTAAGGCTATTCATCTCATGTAAAGATTAGAACAACTAATTCTGGTGAACAACTATAGACCCTATTTTTAATTCACTAATGCAGAACCCTTGAAGTGAATTTGCACAAATATACCTATATTTCATCGCTACAACGAACAGCATATTATGCACCATCTAAAAATTGTATAGTTACTTACTGATGATTATTGTTTGCTCAACGACCCCACCAACAGCTAGGTTATACGGGGGTACGAATGAGCGGATGATAGTGAGACGATGAAGTAATGATAGGTGAAAGGACGTTTACAAAAACCCATGCCTTATGCGGGACTCGAACCCACGCCCAACGGTGACTTCAGTTTCTGAAGCGATGCCTCAGCTGACTGAGCTACTGAGGGCGGCTTATAGGCACTTGCCTACATTCTTAAAAAATTATCTGGCTCATCTTTTGGATAACAATTGAAAGAATTTTTTATATATAAATGTTATTCTAGGCTTACTATAAACGCTTATTTAAGAGAAACTTGAGTTGAAATAAATATGTATATACTGTATCATTTCTGAAATGAATAGTGATTAAAATTAGGCAATATATTTCAATCAAGTATATATTCAAGTATGTTTATTTTCAAATTTCATAACAATTTTAGAACATTTCTATAGAAATTAATTTTAATCATCTTCTGGTATATATAATTGACACGCCATAATAGTTTACAATGTAAATTCGAAAAATTTACAATGAACCATATTAATATCATCATTAGCCGCCCCGGTGGCTAAGTCAATTATCGCTAGAGGTAGTAACTGAAGTCACCGTTGGGCGTGGGTTCGAGTCCTGCATAAGGCATGGGTTTTTGTAAACGTCCTTTCATCTATCATCACTTCATCGTTTCATTATCACCCGCTCATTCGTACCCCCGTATAAGCTAGCTGTTTGTGAGGCCGTTAAGCAGTCTTAAGATTGTACACTACATATATATAAAAATCTTTATTAACAGACTCTGGTATCTTATTCAGTGGCTGCTAGAACGACACAGAATAATTAACAAACTATACAATAAAAGGAATAGTAGTAATAAAGCAAGAAAATGAAAATGTAACTAATGAAGCGTATGAAGCGTAGCGTATGAAACAACAAATAAAAACCTAGAGCTGTGAGGGAGTGGAAAAAAAAATGTGTAAAGAACTATGATAGGCTATGTAGAGGAGTAAATGATAATTAAAAAAGGTACATATAAAAAAGGGAGGGGGGGGGGAGCGAAACAAAAATTAATTAATTATTCACTATAACAAATTATATAATTATAACAAATAATCAATTCAATAGAATGATTTTTCAAAATTTGAACTGATCTTTTCTAAATGTCCAAAACAATGGAATTAAATACAACATTACTATTATGACTCGTCGAATCGTATTGAAAACAAACTAAACAGGGCGATTGCGATGCACGCTTCAGAGCAGATATGCGAGCAGGTACTACTGGCAATGTTGACTGAACTGGTCAAGAAGATTGACGTGCCGTGACCGCGTGCTCGTGAACAGTGTTGGTAAACAAATCAAGTGCCGATTTACTAATCTCAGTCGAGTGTTAATCCCTATAACTATTAATTAAATTAGGGCACATATGACCAATAGTAAAAATGTGTTAATTGAGCTAATTATCAATTGGGGTACAGTAATAACATTGGTCACCAAGGGTAATAACAAGTTAATCCACTAATCAACATATGTATTATTCGTAAAACGGAACTTTGGGGCCCAGATTACTAATAGTAAAAATGTGTTAATTTAGCTAATTATCAATTGGGGTACAAAAATACCCTTGGCAACCAAGGGTAATAACAAGTTAATACAGTAAATATCGCTTGATCAACCAATTTATTATTCGTAAAACGGGACCTAACTGAAATAACTCTGCGTAACCAACAGTGATAACAAGTTATAACCCTATTGTTTAATCCACTAACAATCAGTTATTACAACTGATGATCAGTGGTATAAGCAATAATTAGAGAATCAGCTTGTTATCACCCTTGGTTTTGTTAGGTCCCGTTTTACGAATAATATATTTGTTGATTAAGCGATAATTAGTGGGTTGACTTGTTATTACCCTTGGTTACCAAGGGTATTTTTGTACTCCAATTGATAATCAGCTTAATTAACACATTTTTATTATTGGTAATATGGGCCCTAAAGTCCCGTTTTACGAATAATACATTTGTTGATTAAGCGATAATTAGTGGGTTAACTTGTTATTACCCTTGGTTACCAAGGGTATTTTTGTACCCCAATTGATAATCAGCTTAATTAACACATTTTTACTATTGATAATATGGGCCCTAAAGTCCCGTTTCACGAATAATAAATTTGTTGATTAAGCGATAATTAGTGGATTAACTTGTTATTACCCTTGGTTACCAATGTTATTTTTGTACCCCAATTGATAATCAGCTTGATTAACACATTTTTATTATTGGTAATATGGGCCCTTAGCTATTTTCGTATCTTAATCAGTAATTAACTAATCAATACTTGATGATCAGTGGATAGAATGACAGCTAAGTGAAATATTCGAGTAGGCCTAGGTCTATAATTATGCGTGTAGACGGTGCCGGGAATCATGCGACATATTTCTACGTCAGGTAAGGTTAGTTGTTTATTCATTTGTTTCTACAAGTAGTTTTTAACAGGTGGTAGATTGATAATATAATATGTTTTTAAAACTTGAAACTAATTGAACATTAATGGAACAGAATAATGAAATTGAAATCGAATGAAAACAATGAATCTCCTAGTATTATGCTGACCATACTCAATGTATTAAATGTTGTTTTTCGTCACAAGTAGGGAGGCTGGGATAAATACTACCCTATATGAGTCATTCCAAGGTCTTTATTTAATGTTGCTTAACGAGCCCACCAACAGCTAGGTTATACGGGGGCACGAATGAGCAGGTGATAATGAAACGATGAAGTGATGATGGGTGAAAGGACGTTCACAAAAACCCATGCCTTATGCGGGACTCGAACCCACGCCCAACAGTGACTTCAGTTACTACCGCTAGCGATAATTGACTTGGCCACCGGGGCGGCCTAAACTAACTCACGTATCATTTAGAACAATTCTATTGAATACAAATGCTTCCCAAGTCACAATATTTCAAGCTGTTGTTTCTGAAACAATTAGGTAAATCTGCTAAAACTGATTTGTAATTTAGGAATTGAAGAAAAAAAAATATGAAGACATTCTTTCCGTGAAAATATTACTGAAATACCAATTTCTTTTCAACCTCTGTCACTACAGATGTTTTTATTTTTATGCAACTATGATAATAGGATAGGAATGTTTGGGAAAATTTGTGGGTAAAAAATATCATACATTTTCAATGTTACAATTTTGTGTCACTGCAGATGTTTCTTTTGTTATAAAACTATGATAATAGGATAGGAATGCTTGGAAATTTATTTTGAGAAAAAATATATTTTCAATGTTACAATTTTTTGTATGGTTAACTCACGTATCCCCAAAAAAAGTAACTCACGTATCACACTAGAAATAACATCACTTTATTTTGACAGAATCATTGTGAAAGTGAGTATAATTGCATATCATTATCAAAAAGAATTGGGCTAATTTTATTCTACAAGTGTGATAACATAACTTGAAACTTCCCTGACAAAAAAAGGAAAAAACTCCACGTTATGAGTTTTTTGCTTTTTTATGATGTCCCTATAGTTACGTGGAATGACCCCTATTAGCTCTTACAAAATGAGCATAGCCTACCGGCATATTTTTCCCTAATCAGCAAACATGTTTGATGCATTTATTTTATTTATATATTGTATACATTCTCGAAGTGTCTATTTACAAACAGACCTGGGTGATTTTACTGTGAGCATCTCCAATTGGTGTTGGATCATCTTCGATATTTTGGTGTATTCTGAAAGATCTTGTTTATATCTTTCAGAAAAAGTTGCGGAAGGTTGAGAATTATTGGTTTTTATAGTTTTTAAACTCACTTGAATCTGATGGTTTTTGCATGTTGTTTGATACGGGTGGTGCTGGAGGGGGTGATTTTTGTTGATTAGGTTAGGAGGATAGGTTGATGCCGTTGTTGGGAACGGAAGAGGGGTTGCGTAGGGGTTAATATGTTGGTTAGTTTAGTGAAGGTTGGGGAAAAAACACTAATAGGCTGTCTCATAGTGTCCCTGTAATTTTCATATATTGTATAAATTCTCGAAGTGGCTATTTACAACGGTGTTGGTCACCGTTATACAGTATAACTGGTGATTTGGATTGAATGATGTTAGTTTTAGGTCATAATAAATCAGTTTACGTTAGGATGGTTAGATTGTTAGATTGTTTCGGTTAGGTCGGTTGGATTACTTGGATCAGTTGATATTTCCTCGATTTAGATCAGTCGTAACTACAACAACGCCCTCCTCGGGTTACGGTATACCAAAGTCGAGCGCGTTAACCACTGCGCTGCATGTGTCGGTGATCTGATATCGCTTATGAGGTAAATTGTTTGGTGTAGACCAGTTGAATCACTACACGCTAACAGAAAAGGTTGTCAAGGTAGTGCTTGCACTGTACTGGAGAAATTCGACTGTATTTTTCCATGTTCACTAAGTGTCATTGACTAAACACTAGGAAAACGCCATATATGCGTTGTTAGACGAGCGAATAGTAATAGTATAGGTAAAAATTGGTAAAAACTGCTTCGAGTGGTATCAATTTAGCACATTTTATGTTTTTTCTTCAAAATGGCTGACCCGATCAAGCTGAAATTTTTTAGAAATGTGTATCAAAATGTAATTCAACTTCACGCAGAATTTCATATTTTTGGAAAATTAAAATATTTTCTTTTTCTTTCCGCCATGTTATTCTAATGGGTATTTTCGAAATTTCTAAAATTCATAAAAAAAGTACCATCCGATAATGCCACAAAACTATACAGATCTAAGTTAGATAAGGAACCCTATTGAAAAAAAGTTTGAAGTTGATAGCTGAAGCCGTTTGACCTGTGAAGAACCGACAAAAAAACATTAAAAAAAACATAAAAAAGGAACACCAATTTTTTTCAGTATGTCAAATTGAATCCTCGCTAAAGCTCGTCTAATTATATGAAGTCCAAGATGATTTTATGTTCTTCAAATTTCGGAAAAGGTCCATCGGTTTTGGTTTATTTTGAGAAATAAAATCGCACCGCAGGACATAAAAAATAACCACTCACTTTCGTGATGTATGATACGAATACTTCGAACCCCGTTATCTTGTGTCGTCCCTTGGCTTCCTCCTTCATCCTGTTCTCCTGCTCCTTCGGTCTCTCCTCGCTGTATCCTGAGGGACACCTCCTCGGGGGGAGCATCTCGGGAACCGCGCTGCTCTTCTCTGGAACGCGTCTCTGTTGATTGATGAAGAGGAGGTCGATTTAGGGGAATATTATTCTTGGTACCGGCACATGCAGCGCAGTGGTTAACGCGCTCGCTTCGTGTGATCTGGGAGACGGAGGGAAATTGGAACCCAGTTCGAACCCTGCTGCCAACTGTCTTTAAAAGGGTTTTTCATGGTTTCTCTCTGTAGTCTAGGCTAATACCGGGATGGTTCCTACAATAAGTCGGCCATGACCGCTTCCTTCCCACTATCCTTCACATTACCCAAGAACCTTCAACTCATCATCCCATCATCTCATTAGCTCATCCATCAACGCGGAAACACATAACGCGTTTTCCTTGTAAATCATTCATCCGACGCCCTCAGATCTGCGCTATCATAACAGTGCGTCGATAAACCCAATAGTTTTTTGGTGATGATTTTCGCACAGTAGTGGTATCAGAATTCTGATGGGGAAGGAGAACGGAAATAGTAGGCGCAGGACCTACGAGACAGCCTCTGAGCCTACCCTGACCGCCTAGGGTCATGTAAATACCTCACCAACAGCCATGTTATTTCTCACTCAACTATAACCCTGAGCTAGGTTATTCGGAGATCAAGTTGATTTCTGTAGTGAAATAATGTAAATTCAAAAACTCATTCTAAAATACTGGGATTACAAAGAACTCTTTTGATACTGATAATGAGATACTCTCATTTATAGCTTAACTATTCGTCATTTTTGTATTATTTTTATATTATTTTCATATTACTGTTCACACTAATACTTTTTCATTATTGTTCAATATTCTCTCATTATTTTCTACAACCAGTCATTTTTTTTGATCAATCATTCATGTGTGATTTATTATTATTGTGTGTTTTTCAGTTTTTCTTTACTTCATTAATTTTTAATTTGATTGTTATTATGTGTCTGACGGCAATCATGTATAACATGACATAGTCTAAAATAAAGATTCATATATATAAAATATGACTAAAATAATATGTCAGCGTACTTGAACCGACAATGAATAATTCGGTGAGGAATTGCTAGCGTGATTCTGAGAACTAAAAACGTATCATTTCCTCTTTTTACTGATTTCTACAGCTGTCAAAATTGGGGCAATTAAAATACTTTATTCATAATACCAGAACCAAGCATGGGAACATCATCTTAAATCAGTTTCCAGCCTGATTACTTACCCTTTTAGGACTCTCCTTCATGATGATGAAGAAACTGTTAATTTATATTGTTAATTACTGTACACACTATGTCTAAAATATTAATTTTATACCATTTTCTGATTATTCAATCACGGCTTTGTGGAATAGAATCTGTATGGCCTTTTCCAAGGCCTTCTATATTATCACATCGCTGTAATAATATAGAAGGCCATGATGTAGGCCTATTGTACGTGAACCAATCATAGTCTAGAACAGACCGTGATCAAAGACTCTTGTATCCTGAAACCTTTTTATGTTTTTTACTTATATTACATGTATTGTCCGTAATCCAATCAGTTTTGAAAAGACAGTGATCAAAGATTCGAGAATTTTGAACCATGCATTTTATTGCTTCTTATGTAGGCCTACTTATTATTCGTGATTCACTCAATTTGTGGTGCAGAATGATCAAATACTCTTTCATTTTCAACCATTGCTATGCTCTTTATGTACGTATTGTCGGTGATAGGTGAAACATTCATTTTGTGGTGCTCAATGATCAAAGATTCTCGAATTTTGAACCCTTTTAATGCTTTTTATGTGTCCGTGATCCACTCTGAGTGTAGTGCACACAATGATCAAACACTCTTGAATTTTGAACCATTGATTATTGAATGCTTAACGACCCCACCAACAATTAAGTTATACGGCGGTACGAATGAGCAGATGATTATGAAACTATGAAGTGATTGTAAGTGAAATTACGTTTACAAAAACACATGCCTTTTGCGGGACTGGAACCCATACCCAACGGTGACTTCAGTATCTCAAAAGTGTCTCAGCTGACTTGAGCTAACGAGGGCGACATTTTGAACCATTTATGTACTTTTTATGTGCACAATGATCAGAGACTATTGAATTTTGAACCATTGATTATTGTTTGCTTAACGACCACACCAACAGATAGGTTAAACCGGGATACGAGTGAGCAGGAGACAATGAGAAGATTACTTATGATAGGTGAAAGGACGTTTACAAAAATCCATGCCCATGGACTAGAACCCACGCTCGACGATGACTTCAGTTTCTGAAGCTTGCCTCAGCTGACTGAACTAACGAGGACGGTATTTCAAATCATTTTTATTCTCTTTATGTATGTATTGTCCGTTATCCACTCAGGTTGTGGTGCACAGTAATCAGATACTCCTGAATTTTGAATACTTTTCATTCATGATTATTTCATAATTCACTGACAAAAACGAAATGGTAGAAATATTGATCAATATTCAATACACATACTCTACAGCCACTAGAGGAATGAATGAATGTTTGAGTTTCAAGGCGCGTCGACAGCGAGGTCATTTTGCGCCACTAGAGGCCTAGATCATGAATATATCATATATATGACCATTTTCACCCCACTTGACTCAATTTCTTTATGTGAACTGATGTTACATGGACAGATATTTCATATCCAAGTTGAGACTTGAACGAACAATCAAAAAGTACACTCTAGACACATAATTATATGTTGCATGTGTTGCTCCAGATCATCTGTTGTTCTGCTTACAAATTAGAATACAAATTAAAATCTATACGAGGAAAATGCAGAATGTGCGTTCTGCGATGAGTGTAGAAGTATGGAAATCTGAGATTAAAAATACTTTGTCAGCTCAATCTACATCCACAGACCTTGGACTACTTCAAACGCTGAAAAATCTCACCTGCAAATCGTTGCTTTTTATAGAGCAACCTGTCGCATATACTTTGCATTGCATGTTTTGATCCTGATATTCGATGAAATGTTTACTTTTATTGCGTGTTCTTCGTTATGTCTCATGCGATTGTTGTACAAATTATTCAAAATGTGTATGATAGTTGTTTTCATATTCTGTATGAATTTGATAGCTTTTGAAAAATCTCCGTTCTCAACTATTTTCCCCCTGGGTTATTCTTATGGGGATTTTCCGAAATTTTCCAATTTTTTTCCGGAAAAACCACCAATTCGAAAAAAAAGTTTCGAGATGGTTGGTTATTTTTCCTGACCTGTATGCCGCGTACAAAATTACAAAAAAAAATCGGTATATGGAATGAAAATCTTCGCTACGCTCATCTAAAAATTTTACAAATTGTAAAAACATACAAACCATATAATAATATGAAATATTTGAATTTTTTTTTTTTTTTTTTAAACTCGATCAATTTTACATTACCCAAATACAACGAATAAGAATATACGCATGACAAAGTGTATTCTCATTTTACACAATCACTCGCTCAAGTTAGACCACACCGTCTTGACTGAGTTGTGAGTTCGGAACAGTTTCTCAGGCGGTCTGGAACACAGCCTCCAAGGTGTCTACACCCTTCTCCGTTTGTTGTTACCAGGGTCGTTTCTGTTGGCCTGAAACAAGAACAATAATAATAATTAGAATAATTAGATGAGCGTAGCGAACGCAGGGTTTGACCGATCGACATGAAACTTTTTTTTATATGCAAACTTATCCAACTTAGAACTGTCATTTAGAAGTTTCTAAGAACCCCATAAGATTTGGCTGAGCGGAAAAAATTGAAAAATTAAATCTCTTCAATGTGATTCAAATTTTCCACAAATGTGAACACAAGAATAATATACATGAATAAAAATTTGGTTTGATATTCGGACCAGCCGTTTTGGAGAAAATAATATAATAAATGTATTTTATTCATCGGAAAGATAGAAATATTAGTTGAAAAATGTTGCATTGTCGAAGTCACGGTTTCCTAGATTCATTGACATCGGATGAAGTTCATTTCAAATGATCAAGGTTTGTAGAGTTTTCGATTATACTTTATATAGACATCTCGCTCATCGTACAACGCACATCCTGCGTTTGCCTAGTATACAATAATATAACTATACACTAAAATGGCCTCGTCGTATGTTCTGCAGTGATAGCTGGATCGGTACCCCATGGAAAGTCGTCTCTTGTATAAGTCGTCACTCTGAATGTCTGTTCTCATATATAATTTGATGTATTTATTGAATCTCTACCCCGCGAGTCTGTTCCATGAAGACTCTTCACCTGCTGTTATATATTCAAAAACAATTCCTGAAAGTCTGTTCTATGGAAAGTCGTCACCAATAATACTCTATTATACATTAAATCAACGAATGAATCTCTACCCCGCGGAAAGTCTGTTCCATGGAGACTCTTCACTTGCTGTTGAATATTCAAAAACAATTCCTGAAAGTATGTTCTATGGAAAGTCGTCACCAATAATACTCTATTTAATATATAATGGAGTATTATTGATGGCGACTCTCCAAAGAACAGACTTTCAGGAACTGTTTTTGAATATATAACAGCAAGTGTAGAGTCTCCATGGAACAGACTTTCAGCGGGTTAGAGATTCATTTGTTGATTCAATATATAATAGAGTATTATTGGTGACGACTTTCCATAGAACAGACTTTCAGAAATTGTTTTCGAATATATAACAGCAGGTGAAGATTCTCCATTGAATTCAGACTCGCGGGGTAGAGATTCGATAAATACATTAAATTATATATGAGAACAGACATTCAGAGTGACGACTTATACAAGAGACGACTTTCCATGGGGTGTAGATTTGGTGACGACTTTCCATAGAACAGACCTTCAGAAATTGTTTTCGAATATATAACAGCAGGTGAAGATTCTCCATGGAATTCAGACTCGCGGGGTAGAGATTCGATAAATACATTAAATTATCTATGAGAACTGACATTCAGAGTGACGACTTATACAAGAGACGACTCTCCATGGGGTAGAGAGATTCAGGCAACCCTGGTCTGCACTGTGCGCACCTGTTTCATCGCCTTCTCCGCGCCAAGTATGAAGTTCCTCCTCTCCATCGGTTTAAGGCGGTCCCACGCGCGGCTGGCAAAGTTCTCCAGTTGGGTCACCGTGTACCGCTGACACGTCACCCTCAGCTCCTGTCACGTGACACAAACAAGAAGTACGTCAGGACACACAGATTCGTTCAATATTCCTGGATCCTCACGGTTACGGTCACTCAAAATAACGTCCTAGGCCTGACAAGCTCCAATAGACTACGAACTTTGATTGGATAATGTTCTTCGGGATAGCTGAATCCATGTCAATACTTTATTTCATATCATCACTCAAATTCTGATTTGAATTCTAATTTTGATTTCAATTCACCAGTAGAGCTAGGTACCATGGCAACATGTCCAGTTCGTGTGTATTTCCATTGTTGTTAGCACAAAATCCTAGCACTGTTCTTGAGTTGGCCTACCAAATAATTGAGATTTTTGCGTTCTAAAATACATTGACTTTGTTATAATCTTGTAGAAATAAATAGGTTAGGGTATAGGGGTAGAAAAAGTCATGATAGAGCGGTAGTTAGTTAATGTTAGGATTCAAACGCGAGTCTAGATCGAGGTCATTTTGCGCGAATTATAAAGGAGGCTAGATTAGATGTCGGTAGAATCTCTTTCTTGAATAGGACAGGTAGGGACGGGAATGGGCTTATTAGTTGTATATTCGAAGGGGATTGAATAGGGTTGACACTCTCCCGTCAGAAGGTTAGGGAGGTGGTCGGATAGGATAGATAGGAAACTTGCCATCGCGCATTTATGTGCATTTATAAGAATTTAAATAATAAAAATAAAAAAATAGTATTGCCATAGATTCAGCTCTCCCGCAGAACATTAACCAATCAAAATCCGTAGTCTCTTGGAGCTAGCCAGGCCTATGACGTTATTTTGAGTGGTTTATTAGGTGAGGCTCTAGGTGAACCAATCCATCATATTTCTCGGACAAAATTCCTTTTGAGAATAGTTGACAACACTTACCGCCTGCAGACAACTGATAAAGTAAGCGAAACCCATGGCGTCTCTCATGCAAGCCACGGATATCTCCTCGCCTTCCGTCTTCGTCTTGCACCCTCCCTTAATCCCCGACGCTCCCTTCTTCGGCTCCGGCACCGTCACATCTTCATCATCGTCGTCATCCAACAAACAACAATGTTTCTCGCTCGCATTCTCGAAATCTTCCTCCTCCTCAGCCTCATCATCATAACCCTCGTCATCATCCGAACCTCTGTACCTCCCCTCACGGTAGACATCCTCATCGTCATGATAGTCTTCCGGTTCTGACTTCATCCTCTTATTCCTACCTCGATGATTTTTCGCGTGCTTCCTTCCCGATCTGCTTTTTGAAGTGGATCTTCTCGAATGGCCAGATGATGTTCTTCTCTTCCTTCCCTCTCTGTCTTTCTTGTGCGCGCCTCTCGAAGCGGATCGATGCCTCTTCTTTCCTCCGACCAGTAGGGCGCACTTCTTTTTCCGTCTAGCCTCGCTGGCCGCCCCTTTGTGCGATGCTTCATCTCCTTCTTGGGATCGCTGCTTTCTGTCTCGGTCTACTGATAGAGACTTCTTCTCCACTCCTGGATTTTCTCCCTCTCCGATATCGATAAAGTTGGTGGAATCATGCTTCTTGTTGCAATCGTCTCTGCGATCGTCTATGGATTCGAGAAAGCCACATCTTTCTTGGATGAGACCTTTCTCTTCGCCTAGGTTGGGGTTGTTAAAGTCCAGCAACATCGAGTTGTCGGAAGGTATGGCACTCCTGGAATATGTTTCTCCGTTGATGAATGTATCGCCATTACATTGATCTGTTTCTCCCAATGTTCCAGATGTATCCCTAAAATCTTCTTCTGTTCCAGATCTTGGGTGATCCATATACCCATTTTCGAAAGACTCCATATTCTCATAACCTTCCCCGTTCTCTCTACACATTCCAAATCCTAATTCTTCTTCGCCATTTACTATGTCAGATTCAAATGAATCTGTATTTGCACCATATATTCCAGATTCAGGTAGACTCAAATTGCTTCTCTCCATAAATTCCTCGTACTCGTTTCCATTATCGTTATACCCTGGTATTCCTCGATTCAATTCCAGTGCATTATCCCACTTGGGTAATTCTTGATTGTCTTGACTAAACGAATCGAATTCGTGTGATGACTGGCCATTGCCGTAGATTCTTAAATTATCTTCCGAATCGTTGAGATTCTCTAAATTCCCACCCATCCCTAAATTTAGTGACATTTCATTCTCCAACGACGCGTTCATACCATCGTGAATATAATTTTCCCTCCCAATTACTCTTCTACGACTTCCAAATTCCCTCGGCTTTTCCACATCTTCTTCGTCTCCTTTCTCAGTTTCTCTTCTCTTCTCGCAATCCTTCAGCTTCATCGAACCACTTTTCGTCCAGTCCTCTTGCGTGGGACAGTCCTTCGTCCATTCATTCATGATGAACTCCATTTCATCCTCGATCAAATACGGTCCATTGGCATCACCAAATTCTTGAAAATACGGAGCGGCCACGTGCTGAATAAAGTCCATGGCGATCTCTTCGATTTGGGGACTGTTCCCACGACCACGTCGACGGGCTGGAGTCCGTTTTTTTGGACTTGGTTTTCTTTTTGCCTGGGCAGGTGTCCGTTTGGCACGACCCGGTGACCGTTTCGCGGGGGAAAATGCCCATTTCGTTGGGGAAGGTGCTCGTTTCGCGGGAGATCGCGACGGTTTCGCGGGGGACAGTGCCCGTTTCTTCGCGGGAGATCGTGCTCGTTTGGTGACCGCGAGCGGTACGGATTGTTTCGCGTTGCGGCCACCAGACGCGGGCTTGGTGCTCGCTGTTGATTGGTCGGTTGGCTGTGTGGACGTGGCTGAAGGGTATGGCAGGCTGTTGAGGACGCTGTGGTAGGCGTAGTTCTTGACGAGGTCCTCCTCGGCGATCTGGCGGATCGTCGCGCGTCGGCACCACAGCTCGCGCTGACGCATGTCCAGGTATTTCTCGCAACGCTCGCACGCAACCTGACGGGGAACGAAAAATAACTCATTGTACTTGATTTTCTGATGGATATTTATAAATACCGGCATATATATATATAGCGAAGATTCTCATTTCATATACTAAAGAAATTTAGGGTTCGTTTTTATGTTTGTTTTTTTTTGTAATTTTGTACGCGGCATATAGGTCAGGAAAAATAATCAATCAAGTCGAAACTTTTTTTTCAAATAAGTTTTATACCAGTATAGGTTGGTATTGTTTTTCAGAGAAATCGGTTAAACGGTTTTTACGGATTTTTTTTTTCAAAGTATGGAAAATCCCCATAAGAATAAGCCGGAGGCGAAATACTTGGAGAACAAGAATTTCCAAGAACTCTAAAATTTCTACTGAATGTAGAAACAACCATCGTACACATTTTCAGCAATTTATAGAAAAATCGCATGTGTAATAACGAAGAAAACGCATTTTCAAAAGTACTTTCTTCCACATCAATAAAAGCAATTAAGAAAGCAATTGAAGGAACTATTAAATGTGAGCAATAAGTGTCACCAATAAATTAAAACGATTAAAATCTGTGATGGACATGAAGAAGGCACTGGTACCATTGTTGGGAAACCAAGGTCCATATACAGCCATGGTTTTTAATCCTTTGAAGTGATCCATGTCCTGTATACCCTATGCACGATGTGATGATACCAACTTACTTCATCATAAAATAAAGAAGGTGTGCCAACTCCCATACTAATAACATGGCTGGCATTATTGTTTACTTGCCGTCAGATCAGAGACCAAATCCTCCATTTACCCTAGCGGACTCTCTTGTGAACTAGATGAGATTGAGTGGCTACGGTACCGGTGACATTGATGACGTAATTATTTGATTGCTATCAAACAATAATATGTGCATCACGCATGTTATCTATTGAGCCGTGATCAGTAGTACTCAAATTTTTATAAACTGTATACTTAAACTAAAAATTCGCTATTGATAGAATAAGAATAGTATTTAGAATAAACTGCCACCGGATGTAATGGTCCGAAGGTGTAATGAAATATAATGAAAATAGATCGAATGAAGTTTAAAAATCATTACGGATGATTCTTGTTTGTTTGTTCATTTTTTGTTACAAATTGTTTATGAACAGTTGGTAACATCTTAACACTAATTTTACTTGAATTACTTAAAAATTGAATTATTTAAGTTTTCTCACATCCTAACTACCTTCATTTTGAAATGATCCATTTTTTATATTGGGTTTAACGACGCACTGTTATGATAGCGCAGATCTAATGGCGTCTGATAACATCATCAAATAAACTTTTGTTCAGGCCATTCCATTCCCTTATGGTTCTGTTGATCGAATATTTCACCCTGTCCAGTCGTGCTTGAATGATTCTTATCTTGGCCCAGTGGTCACTTTTTCCATAGTAATGGGGTTCCTTCAATCTTATTCCCAACTCTTTCCATGCTCTTTGCCCTGTAAATGCCCTATACATATTGCACAGCCTCATTTGCTCCCTTCTCATATGTAGCGAATTCCATCACAACTCCTCACACCCACTGGGCCCTTATTATATAACAGTAAACGAAACGGATGCGTGACGAAAGTGTCAGAGCCCATATGTTACACCATGTTAAAGTATACGAAATAGTTTGGACAAAACGAAGATGGTCTGATTTCGTTTCGTTTTAGAGTTATAGAATAACCCTTCTGGTACCCTCTTCAGCTTAACATTAAACCCTTCCTGTATGTTGGCTCTAATAATCCATTTCCTTCTCCCTAACTTCCCTGTTACTCTTCTCGCTGCCCAAATCTGTATACTTTCTATCTGCTTGATCTGTCCCACTTTGTGACAATTTGTGACATGATGCTTGGGTCTATATTATCCTAATCCTATGTCAAAAAGCACAGCTGGCACAAGTCTAGGGTCAGTCTAGGTTCTGTAGGGCTTACCTTTTTCGTCGGAGTAGTCATCTCGGAACTTGGATTGTGAAAGTAATTTTTTTTTCATTCAATATATTAATTTGAAAAGAATGTATTTTATAATTCCATAAATAACGAGAATTTATTTAATTTGGTGCGACACACCGCGAAATCGAGATGGAGGTATTTTTTTTCTGAAACGAAGAAACAAATATTGGAATTGACATTGTTGTTTTTTCTACTGAAATCACGGCTTTCGTGAACGGTTTCTTTGAATTAAATTACACCAAGGTTCTTCGAAAACTCCTTGATGCGCACATGTGTTGATTGTAGAGAGAAGAGCCTGTCTACGTATTTATTTATTATCTATATATTTTATAATTAACTCACAGTTGCACAAAAGTTCGATGGCAAGGCCTTGAACTAAATCAATAAAACTCTAACGAAACAACATTAACAAAACAGGAATAAGATGAAGACAACAGATGATAATCATCAAAAATACACCCAACCAACAAAAACTATCAAATCCCCTATAATAAAACTTCCCTCCGCAATACCACTTCTTTAAATTCTCTCAATATCAGGTCCTCCTCCGCAATCTCCACCAAACCAATCCAAACCAAACCATTATAATTTTCTGAGCTCTTCTAATAATGTTTCTTTCTT
Organism: Brachyptera putata; assembly: GCA_907164805.1. Classification (NCBI taxonomy): domain Eukaryota; kingdom Metazoa; phylum Arthropoda; class Insecta; order Plecoptera; family Taeniopterygidae; genus Brachyptera; species Brachyptera putata. The sequence goes on from OU015475.1 coordinate 5,375,351, forward strand.
CATTCCATTCCACTCGATTCAAAAATGAATACTTTCCGACATCCTTCTTCGCCATCTTCACTACAACCTTCCACTTATGCCCTCCTCTAAAATCATACCTCCTCTTACCCAATTTAATCTTCTCTATAATCTCTTTCCAACCTCCTCTTGTATTGATTATTGTTATTGAAATCTCTGTCCAAAGATTTGCACATAATACAAATATACTAAATATCAAAACTTGAAATTAGAAATAAAAATGAGTAAACAGAAAGAGATAATTGAAGAAGACAGATAATGGATGTAAGCCTATGTTTCATTGTGGTCACATTTGAACGGTGTAGGATATTGAAATTGTAATAAGAAATAAACAAACTTTTTTTAAATAATTTTGAAATGATGTAAATGGACATTTCCAAACTATCGATCTAAATGAAAAACCCTGATGAAAGAAGGAAAATATTTTGAAAGAATCAAAATGCAAACATCAGTACAGCTGTTAACAATTCATCTCATCATTTATTCATATTTTGATTATTATTTACAAAATGATGTATACAAATAGAAAACATGGAATCACACACAGTATATAAATATAACATGTAAATAAAATTATATTATTAAATAGAAATTATTGATAATTTTTAGGAAATATAATTTCTTAATTGTATTATTATTTTATATATTACGGAAATTATAACAGATGGAACAATACAAAAATTAAAGTTCTTCAGACATATTTACAGTACAGTATTCTCTCATCGTTTGATATTTATATATAAATGTTCGATCTTTTGGTATAAAGTATATCTAAAACTTCATTCAGATCCCTGCCCATGTACATTGAGTTGCCTTGTTAGACACAGAATAACAATTAAATTTGAAATCAGAAAAACATACAAATAGATAATATTTTGAAGATGAAGCTGAATTGAGACTAAAATTTGAAGAAGGTAATTTTGACTGTATATAAATGATTTCTAAGAAAGTAAATTGAATCGCGGTATAAACTCACTACTATATCCTCAATAATTGAAGATATACCAAATATAATAGAACATTCTTTAAAAAAATTCGGGTAACTTTCTTCTTTATCGGCCGTCGATTACGAACGCTCAATCCAAGCTTGAAGTGCATGATTATAATCGGATCAGCCATTATACTTATATAGTTATATATAATTGGAAATTATTTACAAATCAGTCGTCTTTTCATTTATATTGAAGATTTCAAATCAATATATTGAGCAATTCAACATAGATACAATTTGTTTTTATATCAAGATTTCTCAAATATACATCTTCTATCCCACCATATATATATATATATATATATATATATATATATATATATATATATATATATATATATATATATATATATATATATATATATATATATATATATATATATTTATATATAATATATATATATATATATATATATATATATATAATTCGAATTGGTTTATAATGAAGTATTGATTATTGAGATACCTTGTATAAAAATAGTAAAGATAGTTCTTTGATAATTTGAATTCAAAATTCTCAATATTTCAAGTCTTGTAAATGTGTAATAATATATACCATACCCAAATATCAATAGTAGTGAAATTAAATCGGTAATTCAGATAATAAGAGTGAGTAGATATCATTTGATGAAATCAATAATTAATTGAGTATGAATACTCAATTAGAGCCGATTGTACCAACTAATGATTAAATATTAATTAGTTAATCATTACTTGAGGTACAAAAATAACATTGGTAACCAAGGGTGATAACAAATTGATTTGCTAATTTTTGCTTAATTCACTGATCATTTAACTTCGTACAACCGGCTCTTAGTAATTCAGAAAATTGAAAAATATCGAGTGGAATAATTTACTCTCAAAAAACGTCATTATAAACTAATAGTAGTTACAAGATGTGAAGATAATTCATATGATATTCGAATGAATTATAATTTCATACATTTATTTTCGATGCGTTCGATTTCGAAGTAGCTAATTCCAAAAAGATATAGACCTATTTGGACGAATATTGTGAGTATTTGTATGAATATAATCAAAATTATATGAACACTGAAAACAAAAATAATTCCACAATATAATTTATAAACACACACACATATGTATATATATATATATATATATATATATATATATATATATATATATATATATATATATATATATATATATATATATATATATATATATATATATATATGTATACATATATATATATATATATATATATATATATATATATATATGTGTATACATATATATATATATATATATATATATATATATATATATATATAAATATATATATATATATATATATATATATATGAATTATTTCATCATTGGATACATCTATAATAAACAAAAATTAAAGCTAACATCTGTGTTCGCCTATGAACTCTCAAAATAGTATTTTCTTAATTATTCTCAGAGAGAAATATCGTCATCATAGTTGAGAGGCCCTTTAAGCCTTTAGCCTCTTTTATTAATTCATATATTCAACAATCATATATGACTAGAATACTGGTAAGATTTATTGCTTGACGACAATAGGGAAGTAACGTCTTCTTAGCAACTGTATTGAGCTGTATTTCTATATTCCTACAGGACCCCTATTCCTGACATGAATGGGATGTGAGAAATATAAAAGTGAGTGAGAAAATGATTATCTCACTTGAAATGGCCAATTTTTATTCGTGAATCAATTTTTCTCCCTTTTTTCTCATATCTCAATTTGTATTTAACTTCCTATTTTGATGGATCTGATGGTTTCTCACAATCTTTATCGTATTTCATTCTCAAGAATGCTAAATCTGATGAGAAGTGAGATGAGAAAATTTTCTCACTTTATTTTCTCACATCTGATTTATCTCAGGAATAAGGCTCCAGGACCCCTATTCCTGACATAAATGAGATGTGAGAAAAATCAATGAAAAAACTTATCTCATATAATAATGGCATATTTCATCTCATATTTTATGTGTGATACTCCTTTTCTCACTGATTTTTATTTTTCTCACATCTCATTTATCTCAGGAATAGGGGTCCAGGTGCACGGTGCTTACACAAATCGAGTAATTTATCTTTACTTTTTCTATCTCCAGAAATCAGTGTACTTTTATTTAAAGTTTACATCACCAATTTAATTCTATGCTCTTTAATTAATGTCATTTTAATATTGTGAATTCAATCAGTTTTGAGATAAAACATCAATGAATTTCATCACATTCTTGGTATTCATTGACGTATTATCTTAAAACTGACTGAATTCACTGAAATAGAATATCATATCAATAAAAGAGCATAAAATCATTTTGGAGATGTGAACTTTTCATTCAATTACACTGGTTTTTGAACATAGAAAAAAATGAGTGGAGGTGAATCTATCTACTTTGATAAGTGCCGTGCCTGTACACCCTTAACCATTATTTTCCATGATCACGAACCAATGTTGTTGAGTGAAAGTTTTCTCAATTACGATATAATGTTATGGTCTTCAATTAACATAACATCGTATTTTTTGTGAATTCAATCAGTTTCAAGATATACGTCGATGAATACCAAGAATGTGATCAAAGTCATTGACATGTATTTTTCCATTTTTATAAGCACCATAGATGCACCTTTTTAACTTCGGCCGTGGGTTACAGCTATTGTGCTTTGGCCCAGTCTTTCTCCACTCATTGCACTCAGTTCCGATTGTTAATGAGAATATATTATAGCATGGGTTAACATGTTGACTTCTTAACTGCCAATTAGTGATGTTTTCATCACGGTTATACCAGACCTCATAACTAACCAATCATTTCAGGGGTAAAGATGATTAGTTCATAATTTACACCATCATATCTATCTTGTGTGCATATTCATTTTCTGCTCACTGGTCTGATATTTAAGTAGAAGAAAGGCAGCATATGCGTTCTAGGATGAGCTGGATTTTATATGAAATATACTGGAAAAAAAGTTGCACTTGCCCTTTACGGCCTGTTTTTCCATCAAATATTCTCATTTGATATTGGAAATCAATTTTTTTTCGTTATTTTTTCGTTATTCTTGTTGCTCTAACAACAAAGTAGTGTGAAAAAGCCTAATGAATTGGAAGTCAATTTGAGCAGAATTAATATATACAGTATAGTTTGTCTCACCATTTTGGAGTACCTGTTGGAGATCTTTGTAGTTTGCTCATCTATTGTCCGGCGAATAGGTAGTTATATAAATATGTCAATCATCTCTAGAGACTTCATTGAACTCATGCACTGTTGCATTTAACTCAAATTATATCATACCTGAGTTGACTTGAATCTATAATAAGACTTTCTGAAGCGATATAGCAACGTTGCACAACAACCCTTACCTAGTCACAAACTTGTCCTCAAAATACACCGAGAAGAGTTCCTTTGTTACTGTTGGAGTTATGATTGACATGTTTACCAGCAGTTAAGCTGATCGATGAGATAGCAACAGTTACTCCAGAATGGCGAGAAAGACTTTTACTAGATAGTTGGAAGAAGTTGGAAGAAGTTTAGCTTCAGTTCTCTTCCGAAGAATTCCAAGTTGGCCTAGTTTTGAAACAACACACACATTATTAACGTAAGCCTACAGCTTTCGGAACTTATTTTTATGATAATACGAAATGAATGGAGAAATTGATTTCTTCAATTGATGTTCGATTGGACAACAATTTATGCCCACCACAAGGAAAACCACCAATTACAAAGTCTAGAAAAATAGTTCGTTCACAATTATTTTACTGGACGATTCACGCTATCAAACTCATCGGGAAAACACCTTCCTTAAAAATGATGAGTATACAAATATTTTATGATCATTTCTGAAATATATTTTAGTCTGATTATATATTGTTTGTTCATGAAAATATATATGAATTCTCTATTTGAATACACATTTTCTTAAACTTCGTATTTGTGAATGATTTATGTCACTAATTCACTTCCAGAACACCTCACAATTATCGTATAGTTATCCAGAAATTCCTTGAATCTGGAAGGAAAATTCCTGACTTATCACATTAGTCGAGGCCCAGCCCATCTCAAAACTCCAGCTTTCTGAATTTCACACGAAGAGAATTTCCTACAGATTATCAAACTCTTCCTATTGGTCAATCTTCCAGTCTTCAGAATCTTCTTCTACTCGAAGTCTTATAGGATCCAGTCCTGCAGTCTTGACAATATAATGTGTATACACGGCGAATTCCAATGCTGAACACTGCATGATTGGCTTTGCAATTTTGCTGTAGTGGTACTGGGTTTTCTCTCAGCTGTGTTACTTTTGTTTCGTTGAATAGATTCAGGCAAGAGTAGCACCAATGATTTGGAAGGTTCATTACACCTTGTATTGAAGCTATAGGTTTCTGAAGTAACAAATAACAAACAATTGTTACCATAGCAACAAAGTGAAACTACCAAACATTCTGATTGGTCAAATCCAACTGGTGGACATTGTTGTATAGCTCTTTCAACAATGGTTGAAGTCACTTGACAGAAGCCTTTTGTACCGATGGATAAGCAACAGCTTTTCAGAGCTGTGCAACCATTTACCTTGGTACAAATAATAATTAGAGCCCATATTACCAATAATAAAAATGTGTTAATTGAGCTAATTAATCAATTGCAGTACAAAAATAACATTGGTAACCAAGGGTAATAACAAGCTAATCCACTAATTATCGCTTAATCAACAAATTTATCATTCGTAATACCGGGCCTTACACCAATATCTTCTATATATCGCACTTTTATATTTTCGTCCGTTATTATATACGTCATGACCTTTTCAGGAATAGGAACAGAAAGGCATGAATTCGTGTAACGTGACTTTTTCTCGGAGCATTTCCTCTTTCTACAATGAAATCTTCTATATAGGAGATATCGCGCACAATTCGGAGAATTATAGTACACCAATCGATCAAGTGAAGGTCAAAAATCACAATAATTCGTTGAGAGATTCAATTCATCCTCATCTTTCTTAGCTCTGGTGAGAGTCTTCATTAGGAATCACCATGAATTATTTATCCACATACATTAAATCCGAAGTTATACTCATCATTGAAGGCGTGAGTTATCATTCTCATCGAAAGTACTTCCCAATCCATACGAAATGGATTGTTTGTATACATATAAAAACAATGGGAAACGAGATTCTAAAAAGTAGGATTCGATAATAGAATCGAGTATAGATTCGAAATTACCTCTCATTTCATAGGAAATAAAATATTCTTATACATATAAAAAACACCGGAGAACAAGATTCAGTTCCTAAAAAGTAGAATTTGATAGATATTCGAATAGATTCGAAAGTACATCCTAATTCATACGAAATAGGTAATGGATTATTCGCATATTTAAAAAAAAGAACACGCGGAATCGAGATTCAAACTCTACTGTCATCATACTATATCACTTTCTTTCAAATTACTTAATAACGAGCTATAAAACAATTCCATTTCTCTTGAGTTGTCGGTTCCGTTTTTATCGTCGCTATCGAGATAGGCACTGCAGCGCTTCTGTCGGTTGGCGTTGGAAGTTCCTTGCATGGAGATGGTGGCCTCTCTAGTGCCGGTCAGGGCTTTGATGATGCTGTAGAGTAGGGTCGCGGCGCCGGCGCAGAAGAGGAGGTAGATGGCGCCATCTTGGACGATGGGGAGGATGTTGAGGTAGAGGTTGAAGAGTGAGGCGAGATCGTCGGGTAGATGGTCCATACGCTGGAAATAATTTGATTTTTTAAATTATGATTTTGTTATTTTGGATTTTCATGGTTTTAGATGAAATTTGTAATTATTTTTCTGAATTTTTTTGTTAATAGGCCTATGATCTGACCCGAACTTGATTTTCCTTCAAATGTTGAATACAGGATGCACTTTGGCAAAATAAATCTCGAGAACTACAAACACCACGGACTTGCGGTAAATGGCAATCGATGAATAATGGGCCTACCCTGCCCAGTCGGATATTGGGAAATAATTTCATAACATAGCAACAATTGAATCAGAATATGTCTAGTTTGAAGGTTCTGATTGTTAAATTCCTGATTAACGAATGATATTAGAAACAAATTACGAAAGCACATCTCCAAGTTGTGATGGTATGGGTAAAAATGGGTAAAAACTGCATCGAGTGGTACCAATTTAGCACATTTTATATTTTTTCTTCAAAATTCACGCAAAATTTCATTTTTTTGGAAAACAGAAATATATTCTGATGGGTATTTTTGAAATTTCTAAAATTCATAAAAAAAAAGCTACCACCCGATAATGCCACAAAACTATACAGATCCAAGTTGGATGAGGAACCATGTTGAAAAAAAAGTTTGAAGTTGATAGCTGCAGCCGTTTGACCTGCGGAGAACCGACAAAAAAACATGAAAAAAAAATCAGTATGTCAAATTGAATCCTTGCTAAAGCTCTTCTAAATATTTGAAATCCTGATCCGCCTATAATTTCACAGTCTTCCCGTTTACTCACTATTTCAGTCCAGAGCAGCGGCAGGACGACGTCTGAGAACTTGTCGACGCGAGAGATGGACTTGATGTTTCCCAAGGCCAGGTTGATCTGGAACCTGACGGCTACCTCCAGAGGCAGCCCAGATTTCTGGAACATCACACACACCAGATGTCATTGCCATCTCTGTATTTCTATATACTACAGCAAAATGGAACCCAAAATGGGGTCGCGAATTGTTCAATAATTCATGCTGCTCAATCGTGCTGAAAGATATGGAAAAATAATAACTCAAAAACATGGAAAGTGAGGGATGAGTGGTATTTTAAAAAACGTTCGCTGCCGCGTTCGCTGCCTGACCAATGGGAAGGTGATACGTCAGACTCGTCTTCTGATTGGCGCGAGGGTCGTCAGCCAATGAGGAGGATCGACTTGGCCAGTGTTCAGCTCCTGGTGGGTCTGAGATGTGGTGTCGACATCCGTGCAGTCTGACTCCGGGTAATGGGACGGCGCCTCCCGTCAGCTGGATGGTTGATCGCCGGTCGAGGCCTGGTGATCGGGCTCGCGGTGGTGGGGTGGGTCTTGGAAACGACCGTTTTGCGTTCGGCTGGGTTCACGGTGTTGCAGTGCATCCCGGCAGTTGTACGGTCGAATTGTGTTCGCTTCTCTACAATCGCTGCAGGTGTATGAGTGAGAGAGGGACGATGAAATGGGAGAGAAAAGAGAAGATGAAGATGGAGATCGGAAGAGGAAAGGGATGGAGAGATGAAGTGAGAAAGTGTGTGAAAGTCTTACCGGTTCCAGCCTGAAGATTGTCTCGTGTTTGTCCTTGACCGGCACAGAGCCGTTGACCATGTCGAGCAGAGCTGGGTCAGAGTCGTAGAAGTGAGGAAACGACGCGGCGATCGGGAAACCTGGAAGCGACATCGGAACATGTACACATGGAATGTAGATAAGATAATGTATTTTCAAAGATTACGGTGCATTTTCTAAAATCAAAGATTAGACCAGTGGGTCTATTCAAAAACAAAAAGATTCAATGAAGCAATAATGTGTATTGATACATTGGTTTACCGTTTAGATAAGATACTGAATGCAGATATGGACGCATGGAATGTACGCTCATCGTACAACGCATATTCTGCGTTCGTCTATTTAGAAATAATAGCAGAAAAATGTTGCAGTGATAGATGCATGACTCCCTAGATTCATTGGTATCTAATGAAGTTTCTTTTATATGAATCAAGGTGTGCAGAGTGTCCGATTATACTTCATTCGGATATCGCTCATCTCACAACGCATAGTTGTAAGCCTAGTTTAAACCTCTTGAAGCATAATCCGATGAGCGTTGGCGAAGAGTTTCCATGCAACTCTTACGGAGCTTTGTCTGTCTGTGTTTTTGTTTTTTTGTGGGCACTGCACAGGTCGCAGGGTTCGACCGATCGACATGAAACTTTTTTTATGCGCAAACTCATTCAACTTGGACTGTGTAGTTTTGGGGTCAAATCGGTTAGACCATTTTTGAGAAACATCATTTCGAAGTTTCTAAAAACCCCATAAGATTAGGCTGGGCGGAAAAAATTTAAAAAAAAATCTCTCCAATATAATTCAAATTTTCCTCAAATGTGAACACAGAAATAATACACATTAACAAAAATTGACGTATAATTCGGACCAGCCGTTTCGAATTACCCACTCATTCGTACCCCCGTATAACCTAGCTGTTGATGGGGTCGTTGAGCAACAATAAAAAAATCCCATAGAGTAGCAGCGCTATCAACCGTCCTCTGCCTAGATAACATGCAGTACAGTACACAAACAGTGAAGCCTCACTTATACGAACCCGGTTTGTACGAATTTCTTGATAATTCCGGAATTCCTCATACCATTGGACACCGTCACGAGGATCATTCATACCCCCGTATAACCTAGCTGTTGGTGGGGTCGTTAGGCCGCATTAAAAAAAGCCTCATTTATACGAACCCGGTTTGTACGAATTTCATGATAATTCCGGAATTCCTCATACCATTAGTCACCGTCACGAGGATCATTCGTACCCCCGTATAACCTATCTGTTGGTGGGGTCGTTAAGCAACATTAAAAAAAACGAGTCTAACTCACCATAATAGCACTCCGTGACGTCGATGAGGCCGGCTGGTAAACACTTGTCGTTGCGACAGAAACACTTGTTCTTGGGGTTGTTTAGCCCGTTGTCAAGGGCGTTCTTCTCGAATGTGTAGTCGTACGATTTGAGGCCGCTGACCGTGCTCTCCCCTACACGCTCCTAAAACATTCACACAATTTAGTTATACGCTGGTGATGGGCGTGTCTTTCTTTATTACTATTGGCACAATCACAACGATCCGGATATTTCGCAAAAACAGTTTATATTGTGTTCCGGACTTTCGGCAACTGAAGACTTTTATCTGCGGCGAAGATGTGTGGTCACAGACAGCGTAGACCTGGTGTCAAAGTTCATTGCTTTAATTTAAAATAATGATAAAATGGGGTGGTAAGATCGCCCTTGTGGTGCCCCGTCCAAACGATCCTACTCTCATCCTTACCCTTAATAGGGGAACAATGATTTTGTTTCAAGTTTTGATGTTATTGAAAAAAAAAATCACTAATCATCACTAATCACTGAGCACAATCACTAATCATGGGAAAGAAACTTGATAGGAAGCGAGAAAAGATAAAACTGGAAGACAAAGAACTTGAAGAAAGGATGGAATTCAAATACCTGGGATGCATTCTGGCGAAGGATGCAAAGGTAAACAGGGAAGTGGAAACCAGAGTTAACAAAGCCGACGGTTTCTACCAATCGGTGAGAAAATTACTATGGAAAAAGGACTTTCCCACTTGCTGCAAACTTGCAATGTACAAGGCGTATTTTGTTCCCATTTTAACGTACGGGGCAGTGACATGGGCCATGGGAAGAAGGGAAGAGAGTATGATATAGGTATCAGAAATGAAATTCCTCAGAAGTATAGAAGGGGTAACAGAAGAAGATTAGCTGAGAAGCACCGATATTAGGAACGCATTGGGAGTGGAAAGACTTGCATTTAAGATTGGGAGAGAACGTCTGAGGTGGTTCGGGCACATGAAGAGAATGAACATGGACAGGATTCCGAGAAGAGAATTTGAAAAAGCGGGAAGTGGGAAGAAAAGAGAAGAAGACCGCGAGTGAAGTGGAGTGCAGTGATCAAAGAGGACGTGCAAGAGAGGGGATGGATATGGGAGGAGGTGATCAGTGACAGACAGTGGGAGGACAGAGAGTTGTGGAGGAAGCTGGTAGTAATGAAAGAAGATGATAAAACGCTATGCGTGGCCAGCCGGTTTTGAAAATTTAGTCCCAGATACGGTGGGACAACACCCTCTGACCCATTATTTGGAAACAGAGTCTGATTATGATTATTGAATTTTAACAACGCACTGGTATGATAGCGCAGATCTAATGGCGTCGGAAGGTTGATTAATGAGATGATGTGATGATGAGATGAAGGTTCTTGGGTAATGGGGAGGAAGCGGTCATGGCCGACTTATTGTAGGAACCATCCCGGCATTAGCCTAGACTACAGAGGGAAACCATGAAAAACCCCTGTAAAGATGGTCGGTGGTCTAACTAAACTAACTTGATACTTACCAGAGGCACAGATCTGCACACAGACTTCCTGAAGAACAGCAGTTTATCATCAGGGTCGATGAAACTAGGAAACTTGGTCGAGTCGCTTGCTTTGTCGACAGAAGAGCAATGTTCCTCCTTCCAATGTGGCAGGTTCTTAGCCCCGTTATACGTGTCTATCAGTCCGCCGATCTTGATGTCTGTCTCGCCCGTGTACACCGTCGCGTGGTCGCCGCCGAACTCGTACATCTGAAGGAGACAGATAGATGTTAGAGAGAGTGAGAGAGAGATAGAGGGGTGAAGGGGGGGGGGAAAGAGAGAAGGAGAGAGATGTTAGAGAGAGTGAGAGAGAGGGGCGAAGGAGGGAGATAGAGAGAGAGGGAAGAGAGAGAGGAAGAGAGAGACAGAGAAGGAGAGAGAGAGACATGTTGTGACACATGGTACGTCTGACGGAGACTGAGAGATGTTAGAGAGAGAGAGAGGTACATCCGCTGAAGATATTTAGTCTCCCAATTTTGGAGAAAACCAGAAAACATCATCACAATTTCAGAAATTTCAATTTGTTGGTTCTCCAGAGAACATGACTCAGGACGCAGGTATTGCCAATTTTCTATGGAAACACGAATTTAATCGAGTATTGTCTACGTCACGATTCGGACAAAAGGCCGGGTTCTGGAGATCAATTGAATCAATTTCTGAACTTGAAAGACGGTTTCCAGCTATCTCTAAAAAAAGGGAGATAAAAATTGTCATTATTCGCTGAAATCCAGTTCATGAGTGGTGTTGTCCTCTAAGCAAACAATTATCATGGTGTAGATGGAAATAACGAGTTGGTATTAAGCATAGAGCTTGAAATTAGTAGTGTGTGCATAGATGAAGCCGAGATGCTTGTAGGCGCGGGGTCTGCGGGGTGGGAGTAAGTCACGTGCTTCGGTGATACCAGCCTGACAGGAAATATCTCGTAACATGTTATCCTAATGGTGGAGCTCCGAGTCAGACCAAATGAGTGACTTCACTCATTGATTGCTATGACTGATGTGACAATTCTGCTGAGAAATATACTTCATGATAATCAGCATATATTTCTGCGTCTTTACATCTGACTTACACCGAAGTTATTTTATTCAGTATTCGCTGAGAATTAAAATGAAAGATTGTTGTGCGGTGATCGCTGTGTAAGAAGCTATATCCCCGTGTGCCTATCCCCGTGTCATGTGATATTTCCCCTCCGGTCAGACTAGCCCACACGGCCACACTAACTATCAATACTGAACGTGTTATTCCTTACGTATCGCCTGGTCCGAATAGACTATATCTTCAATAATTACCCTGTCGATGATGCCGAGCTTGTCGAAGTGTATCCAGGACTTCATGAACTTGTTCCCGAGGGTTACCAGCGGGCTCTCGTAGCCGAACATGAACTCCCTGGCGGTCATCTGGACGATCGGGTGGGAGTCGGTCTGCGCGATCAACAGGTTCAAGCCCATGCGCGTGAAGTAAGACTTGTCTTTTATCAAGTTGGCAATACTCTGGAAGCAAATGTCGCAAATTTGAGCAAATGAGCAAATGAGTAAATTTGATCTACGCAAATGACGCGTGATATATTATATGTTTTTTTATATATATATATATATATATATATATATATATATATATATATATATATATATATATATATATATATATATATATATATACACACATATGTATATATATATGATATATATATATATAATATTTATGTATACATATTTTATATATTTTCTTTGTTGACGAACCATCTGCAATAATTTGAATGAGACGTATATCAACCCAAAGTTAATTATATAATTATGATTCAATTATTATTTTATTTTATATTTGTGCATTCAATCAGTTTCAAGATGATACGTCAATGAATGAAAAGAATGTGATGAAATTCATTGACGTATCATCTCAAAACTGATTGAATTCACAAAAATAGAATGCCATATTAATCAAAGAGCATAACATTATCTTGAAGTTGTGTGCTTATCATTCAATCACGCCAGTTCGGAAATACAAGAAAATAAAATTGAGTTGAATTCCTCCATTTCTATAATCACCGTGTTAAACATCCCATTAAGCAAATCATTCTGTTATTCTCATTTACATGATATATACAGCCGCCCCTGTGGCTAAAGTCAATTATCGCTAGCCGTAGTAACTGAAGTCACCGTTGGGCGTGGGTTCGAGTCTCGCATAAGGCATGGATTTTGTGAACGTCCCTTCACCTATCATCACTTCATAGTTTCATTATCACCCGCTCATTCATAGCTGTTGGTGTGGTCGTTATAAGCAACATTAAAAACAAAATATAATAATAATATATTCATACAATTATTATTGTTGATTTTATCACACCGTTTCAAATGAACACGAATGAATAACCAATGCATTGAAATTGCAAACAAATTCATCGATATATCATATTTTTGGTGTGATTTGAAGAATGTGGGAACGGATACAGATACTGAAATTCCAATTTTATAGTAAAAACATAATTTAAATTTCTAGAAATAAATTATTACAATAGTAATGTAATCGTTATTATATATATAGTTCGAACGATCCTACTCTTCATCTCTAGCCCCGATAGGTAGAAAATGATTTTTTCCAAGTTTCGATGATATTAAATATAATACATTTATTTATGTATCAAACGGTGCTCGAAAAAACAACTAAAACTCCTGATCAGCTTTGATAGACTAACCTGCAATACAGATCTGTAGGATAAGTTGCCTACCATTAACTACAACAAGTATATTAGCTGGAAATATATCGACGGTCGAAAGGCAAATGTCAACAGTGACATTTTTTCCAAGATATACAATTTAGAAGGTCATTTTTATCGATGTGCAAAGTGACGTCAGCGACATGTCAATACATTAAAATATAATTAAATATATCAATATACCAATATACCAATGACTAACCAATATAATTTTGTCGTACTTGCGACAAGATGTGCTTATCTTCTGTTTTTGTCGTGAGCGCCAACATCATAGTCGCGTTCCAGAATTGGGCGCTTAGCTAGCGCTAGATTAGCATTGTCGAAATGGCGTTCCAATTTCTAGCGGCTAATTCCGCTAGAATCTAGCAAATCGTTCCAGAATCTAACCTGCTAAGTCCGCTGACATAGCTCATCTAGCGGTGAAAAAGGTTGCTAACTTGCTAGATCAGCCGTAATTTAGAGCGCCAATTCAAAGATCATGGGGTCGCTTAATATGGTCTAGCTGCAGTTTGAGTATGATAATGAAATAATGACAATAACTGTGGAGAAAGTACTGCAGAACAATCAAATAATGGGGAGTTACAATATTCAAATATAACGAGTAAATAATTGTAGGAACAAATTCGACGTTGCGGTTATAGATGACCAAAAAGTTATTAAAAATATTCAATTCTATTGGCAAAGAGTGAAAACTTCGTAATCCTCTTCTGATCCACTGGAGGAGGAATCAGAAGAAATGTCTGCATTCAATACAATCACTGCAGCTCCCAATACGATTTGATCTTCCGTCATGACTTTGACAGCTAGTTGCAGAAGATGCTCGTGGTCGTTCCAGAATTGCAAGCTAGCTGATCTAGCCGTGACGTATCCTGGGCCAACCTAGCGCTAGCAAAGCGCTTGCTTCTGGAACGCCACTAATATGACGTAAGCGCCAAATATGATATGCAATCTCCCAATTAAAATACAACATTCGCGAAACGTTCCTGGAATGTTACTGAATTTTCATGTTAATTTGTGACGATCTTTAAACGTATACACGAATATCACAGATAAATTTTGGGAACTATATCTTCGAGTTTGGATTTATTATGCGTTTTTAACTTTCAGTGAAACATATTCATAATGGTACTTACTACATTTTGCCTTTCCGTCATCAAAATCTTAAAAACCCACATCCGTATACAAATTTGATATTTGAATCGAAGTATTTTCCAAAATAATCACGATAATGCAATTTTCCATCCACGTTAAAGACCTGTTCCCAGAACCCGTTCGAGGAAAATAAAAATATAATATTGATTTGATTATTTTGAATATATCAAAATAATTTCTCAACTGGTTTTTCTGCCTTATTTTGCGTTGTCATTTGTTCAGTGGAGAAAATGTGTTTTGAAGGGCGAAAGAGGAGAGGAGGGAGAAATTAAAAGAGTGGTGGAATGGGGCAGTGTGCCTATTGTTGAGAGGTGGGGGGAAGGAGGAAGATCCTGGATACATAGTATCAAATTTCCCCAAACTCATCCGTATATGAATAGTGTTTTGAATCTTCATTTACATAATTAGATGAGCGCTAGCGAAGATTTCCATCCTGCTCTCACGGAGCTTTGTCTGTGTTTTTTTTTTGTAAGCACTGCACAGGTCGCAGGGTTTGACTGATCGACATGGAACGTTTTTTGTATACGCAAACTTATCCAACTTAGAACCATATAGTTTCTGGGTCATCTGTTGGATCATTTTTTAGAAATATCATCTCAAAGTTTCTAAAAACCCCATAAGATCAGACTGAGCGGAAATAATTGAAAAATAAAATCTCACCAATATAATTCAAATTTTTCTCAAATGTAGACACGGAAGTGATACACATAATTAGAATTTTGTATGCAATATCCAGACGTGTCGAAGAAAATAATGTGATACTTGTGCTTTATTCATCGAATAGATAGAAATAATAGCAGAAGAATGTCGCAGTGCTGGATTCACGGCTCCTTGGATTCGTTGGTATATCGAATCATAGAGAAGTATTGAATTAAGTATATTTCAAATGATCAAGGTGTGTTGAGTTTTCGATTATACCTCATATAGATATCTCGCTCATCTTACAACGCACATCCTGCGTTCGCATAGTTATTAAATTAATAAATGTCAACTCACCAGCACGGCAATGTTTGGCAGCGTGAGCAGATCATCCTCGCTTAGCGTGTTGAGTTCGGGCACCCACCTGAGCGGGTGTTTCGGGATCATGCTCAGCGTGCCGTTGCCGTTAAACGTCACGTTACTGTGGTCCAGATCCTCCCTAGGGAACACAAGCACGTGATCTGTCAAGCACGGTAGAGGGTGGCTTCGAGATGGGTGAGAGATTCGACCAGGGAAGAGGTGAAATATTGAGAGAATGGCTCATACAGTGTGATGATGTAAGAATTATTGAGCAAACCTCTACTTTCGTGACGCGATTTGCGACTTGTCCCTGATTGGTCAGTGAAGGAAAATGTCTGCCGTCTCGCGACTTTGAGCCGCCATGACGGGCGATATGATATCGCGCGACATGAGAATCGCGTGCATAGAAATCAAGCTTCAGGGTGGGAAACACGGGAAAATAAGGGGGAATGGGACGAAAACGGAGATATGGACACATTGAAGAATTGCGTGAGAGAGAGAGAGAGAAAAAGAGTGGGCTTAGGTACTGAGGCATAAGATAATGAGGCGTAGTGAGAGGGAAAGAGAGCTGGTACACGTGAGGGCCGACCTCCACCATGAGAAGACAGGGGTAAAGAGAGAGAAGAAAAGAGAGACAGATAGATTGTATCAACGTACTGGTACACGTAGGGGCCGACCTCCACCATGTTGAGCTTGTCGTCTTGTCCGCTGAGGAACTCGTCAGCGTTAGTGATGTTGAACAGGTAGACTTTGAGGTAGATGTTGACCGGGGGTTTCTTCCACAGCTCGTACGTCTCGCCGCCAACACCGAATATCAGTTTCTGCAAACATCGATTAGCATCGAACAAATGTTAATAAAGAATGTAAATATGTGAAAAAAATGTGTAAAAAAAAAAAAAAAAAAAAACTATGTATATACACACACAAAATTGATGATACATTCATGCTTCCTGTTTATTTATGTGATGAACTGTTGCTTGATTCTTGAATGAGCGTTAGCGGAGATTTCCATCCTACTCTCACGGAGCTTTGTCTGTGTGTTGTTTGTTTGTTTGTATGCTCTGCACAGGTTGCATGCAGGGTTTGACCGATCGACATGAAACTTTTTCTGTATACGCAAACTTATCCAACTTAGAACTGTATAGTTTTTTAATCATATTGGTTCGACCATATTTCAGAAACATCATCTCAAAGTTTCTAGAAACCCAATAATATCAGGCTGAGCGGAAGAAATTGGAAAAACATCTCACCAATTTGATTCAAATTTTATTCAAGTTGGATAAGTTTGCGTATACAGAAAAAGTTTCATGTCGATCAGTAAAATCCTGGACCTGTGCAGTGCTCACAAACAAACAAACAGAAAAACAGAAACAGACAGACAAAGCTCCGTAACAGTTGGATGGAAATCTTCGCTAACGCTCATCTAATAAGGAATATTTTATATCATCATGTCAGATTACGTTATTCATTACGCTCTTCTCAGAAAGTCTGTATTTGTCTGTTGAAAACATCACAAAGCTCGATAATCCACTCAACCGGCATATATATATATATATATATATATATATATATATATATATATATATATATATATATATTTATATATATATATCATATATATATATATATATATATATATATATATATATATATATATATATATATATATATATATACATACATATATATATATATATATATATATATATATATATATATATATATATATATATATATATGTATTTATATAATTTATCAACAATTGCTACTGTTCAAAATATACACAGAACCTTCGAAGAAGACTCGACTGTGGTATTGGAAAGGAATATTTTATATCATCATGTCAGACTACGTTATTCATTATGTTCTACTCAGAAAGTCTGTCGAATACATCACAAGGCTTGATAATCCACCCGACTGGACTACGTGACACAGCTAAAGTGGGACGAATCACCAATAATATTGTGAATGATTTCGAATCGCCTTTGTGTCTGAAAACAATGGCTGAAGATTTTAGTGTTGCCTTAATTGGAGACGTCTTGATGTTTATATGGGTTTAACCTGATGTCTGTTAAGTCTTGACAAGAAAAACCTTCGCCCTGTTTGCATATATATCTATATATATATATATATATATATATATATATATATATATATATATTATATTTACTGGTATACTTATATATAATATTTTGAACCTTCATGGTCATTATTATGTGAATTGATATTTTCGGGAATGCCATGTGTAATACAATGAGAAAAACAATCAATTATGTTTTATCCACGTTTCAACATGTTTGGACATGCCATTTTCAAGGGATTCTTCGAAAAATTTCTTGAAAATGGCAAGTCCAAACATGTTGAAACGTTGGGAAAACATAATTGATTGTTCTTATATATAAACAAATATATATATATATATATATATATATATATATATATATATATATATATATATATATATATATATATATATATATATATATGTGTGTATATATATATATATATATATATATATATATATATATATATATATATATATATATTTATATATATATATATATTACGTTCGAGGACGCACTGTACTGACTTGTGAGTCATAATGGCGTCGGTGAATGTCGTGTTATATGAGATGATGAGGTGGAAGGTTATTTTATCAGATGTTGTTGACTATCTGGAAGGACTCGGTCGTGGCCTGTTGTTAATAATCACCCCATGCAGTATCAACTTGAATAAAAAAGAGGAACACCACAAGAAATACTGTCAGGTTTCGACCACGGCAAGAATCGAACCACGATCTCAGTGTGCTAGCCACTAGACCACCCATCTCATAATCTCATGTTTGTAATAGAGTGAATGATTTGATGGTAAGTCAGCCGGGACAGCCGTGAATAGAACTTACATATTTGAATATCAGATCATATGGATGGAATACTAATATGAGACAGCCGGTCGCTATGGTTATCATGCCTACGATCATCAACACGAAGGCACCTGTAACAGAAAACAAAACAGAACTATAAGAATAACATTCAGAATAAACAATATTTTCTAATTTTTATCAAGTTATCATCTATTTATTTATCAGGATTTTATACAGTGGGGAGTACACCATGTATACAGGTAGTGAGAATATAGAAATTCACATTCACGAATTGTTTTTTGTGTTCAAAAACCAGTGTGATTGAATAAAAAGTTCACATATCCAAGATAATTTCATGCTCTTTAATTGATATTACATTATATTCCAGTGAATTCAATCAGTTTCAAGATAATACGTTAATAAATAAAAAGAATGTGATGAAATTCATTGACGTATTTACATCAAGATAATACATCAATGAATTTCATCACATTTTTTTCATTCATTGACGTATCTTCTTGAAACTGATTGAATTCACAAGTATAAAATGTCATATTAATTAGGAAGAGCATGAAATTATCTTGGAGATGTGACCTTTCCATTTGATAACACTGGTTTTCGAAATTGGAAATGAATAGTCAATATAAATGTATCGATTCATGTAAGCACCGTGCCCCTTAACACCCTTAACATTAGCTCTATAATGGAGTTGACGCTGTTAACTAAAACTTACTCAAAATAGTAAGGCGTTACTTTTGAAACTCTCTTCTCTACCACTGATCAGGGGCTGTCCATAAATGACGTCCACATTCCGGGTGGGGGAGGGGGTGCATCAACCATGTGACAATGTGTGACAAGGGGGGAGACAGGGGTGTCACTAATGTGACATCCACATTTACACTACAAATTATCCGTTTTTATTTAATTTTCAGTCAATTAAGTGGCGCCATATAATTTGTATGAAATTATATTTTAATGCAGAATTTAGGTGGCTTTGAATAGAAATGTTGTCCAGGCCATGTGCAATAACTGAAAAATCTGGAAAAACTATTTTTCAATATACCCTTTTTTTCCAAATTCGCATGGATAATTTCATGTGGGGGGGGGGTAAATAATGTCTGGATTGTGACATCATTAAAGGAGGGGGGGCATCATCTCTGTGACCAACTCGGACAAGGAGGGAGGGGGGGTTCGACATTTCCTAAAATAGTGTGACATCATTTATGGGCAGCCCCTTATCACCAGGGTTATTGGTTACCCTTGTTATTTGTTTTGACAAATTCCCAGAATGGCTAACTGGACTTGGTAAAACCGGGCTCAATATTTATTGCGTGGAACTGTCATTAAAGTAATATTTGTCTCATTTTGTTTTGTTTTGATGTTTAATTTGATTAACCTCTATTTGCTGTATCAATAAATTATGCTGGCTGGGTGTAAATTGAATTCGAGGCGACCAAGCAAGGCCATGAGACATGCCCAGCACTTGCCACTTGACACTTTACTTTTCCAATATCAACATTTACCACCAACAGCGAGGTTATATGGGGGTACGAATCAGCAGATGATAATAGAACGATGAAGGGATGATAGGTGAAAAGACGTTTTCAAAAACCTATGACTTATGAGGGACTCGAACCCACGCCCAACGATGGCTTCAGTTACTACCTCTAGCGATACAGTTGACTTAGCCACCGGGGCGGCTAACATTATGATAACGTGGTTAATCAGAAAAGTTCTTTAAAAAAACATATATACCGGTATATACACACACACATATATATATATATATATATATATATATATATATATATATATATATATATATATATATATACACAAATATATATATATATATATATATATATATATATATATATATATATATATATATATATATATATATATACATATATATATATATATATATATATATATATATATATATATATATATATATATATATATATATAGGTAATTAAAAATATATCGTTGAACTGTCATGATATTAATATCTGTCTCATTTGGGCTTTCTTGTGACTTTTAATTCGAATAACCTCTATGAATTATCTAACATAATCGTTTACATAATCAAGGTATGCTACAACAACAGATGTATCATGATATAATATAATAACCATATGAATATCAAGGTATAATGTGAACGGCCTTTGATATACAGGAACTGTTGTTTCATAACCTTATCGGTTGATAGCTATTACTGCGCGCAAAAATTAGCATGAAATATAAAACCATTCTGCGATTAATCTTGAGGCCAACTAAAAATGAGAGAAACTACATCTTATTAATAGTCTTGTTCGGATCAATTAATGTACGACTATTGAAGTGAATTGATATTGAACTAATTTAATAAAAATTCTCAATATTTTGGCAAATTTTCTGAATTTTTGAAAGTGCTCGTTCAGAACGGAAATTCCACGGAAATTGTATTAAAGCAGTGCATAAACGTTGCTTAGGGCCCATATTAAGGATAGTAAAAATGTGTTAATTGAGCTAATCAATCAATTGCAGTACGAAAATAACATTGGTAACCAAGGGTAATAACAAGCTAATCCACTAATTATCGCTTAATCAACAAATTTATTATTCGTAATACCGGGCCTAAGTAAAAATAGAGAAATTTACATCCACTGATTTGTTTCCATGTTCAAAAACCAGTGTGATTGAATGAAAAGTTCATGTCACCAAGATAATTGTTTGCTCTTTAATTAATATGACATTCTATTTCAGTGAATTCAATGAGTTTTGAGATAATATGTCAATTAATAAAAAGAATGTGATGAAATTCATTGACGTATAATCTCAAAACTGATTGAATTCAGAAAAATAAAATGTCATGTCAATTAAAGATCATAAAATCGTCTTGAAGATGTGAACTTTTCATTCAATTACACTGGTTTTGAGGATGGAAAAAAATAGTAAAGACAAATTTGTGAGCAACGTGCACCGCAGTGGTTCTGCATTTATTCAACTCAAAATCTAGTTATTTGTCAGAAGTGGGATTTCTCACTTCAAGATGGATGGCCTTAAATTACATGTATCAGAATACCAGTAGGTGTTATGGTCAATGGTACATTTTATGACCTTATCCTCTATGTAGATGTATTGTCGTATAACCTTTATCTGATGATATGGAAGGTCGGTCAGTACTGGTATATTCTGGGTAAGGTTTCACAGTTGGGACTAAATCTTTATTTTTCATTTACTTTTTTATTTGAATCATTTCCGAAGTATTTTGACGACCCACTGTTACTGGTGACTAAGAGCCCATATTACCAATAATAAAAATGTGTTAATTAAGCTAATTAATCAATTGCAGTACAAGAATAAGATTGGTAACCAAGGGTTATAACAAGCTAATCCACTAATTACCGCTTGATCAACAAATTTATTATTCGTAATACCGGGCCTAAGATTGATTGGGATTGGACGATGATGGATGGGATATAACAAAACTATTGTTGATCTATATTGGGTTTAACGACGCACTATAATGACAGCGAGAAACTATTAGCGTCTGATGAATGATTAATGAGATGATGGATGAAAGGTTATTTTATTAGGTGTTTTTGGATAGTGGGCAGGAGTCGGTCGTGGCCTGTTGTTAGGAAACCATCCCAGTATTGACCTGAACGACAGATGGAGCCACGAAAAACTCCTGTCAGGATGGTCGGCCATGGCGGAAATCGAACACCGGTCTCCTGAATGACGGTTCAGTGTATTAACCACTCGGCCACACTTCTCAGTCATCTTATTATCATCTGCTCATCCATATCCCCGTATAACCCAACTTCTAATGGGATCGTTAAGTAAACAATAATCAATCATTATATACTATTACCTTCTGGTTAACACCTTTGACCCTCACCCCCCCCCCTCATTCACCAATAAAATCAAGGTTCATACGGGTTCAGGGCTCTCACTTTATTTGGGTATTATTTGGATGATTTTAGACCCCCCGGGGGGACTTGATCAAAACCAAGGTCGGCAGAGAATTCATCTTAAATTAATGGAATGATTTTCACTTCCTAGTAATCCATTAATGACACTTCTTAATGTTGACCTGAATTTGAGCCATTAAGAGACCATGACAGTCGATTTATAGGGATATCGGTTTTTTGGTGATAACTTTTAGAAGGTATGAGATATAAAAATTTTGATGCGGTGAAAAGACAGATATTTTGTATACCGTCAAAGAACATCCCTTAAACTAGATTTCAACTGATATTGGCGGTATTTATTCATCCTATTCTGAAAATAACTGAAAATAAAGATCTAGTTTGTATACATTTTGATTTTTCCATTCACATTTCAGTATATATATTCATTAATTTCACCGGCACATGCAGCGCAGTGGTTAACGCGCTCGCTTCATGTGATCCGGGAGACGAGGGGAATTTCAAACCCAGTTCGATTCCCGCCGCCGACCATCTGTATATGGGTTTTTCATGGTTTCCCTCTGTAGTCTAGACTAATGCCGGGATGGTTCCTACAATAAGTCAGCCATGACCGCTTCCTTTCCGCTATCCAAGAACCTTCATCTCATCATCCCATCATCTCATTAATCATCCATCCGACGCCATTAGATCTCAGTCATCATAACAGTGCATCGTTAAACCCAATATAAAAAATTCGTTAATTTATTCCTGAGTCGTGACGTAGACATTTCTTGATTCTGTTTCTGTTACGTACGTCATGACCTATGATCTGTAGAGTACAGAATAATTTATGATATTTTCTGAAATTGAGATGATGATTTCTATTTTTTTTTTTTTTCAAAATGTTGCTTAACGACCCCACCAACAGCTAGGTTATACGGGGGTACGAATAAGCGTATGATAATGCAAAGATGAAGCGATGATAGATGAAAGGACGTTTACAAATTATTTTGATATTTCAAAACCCCAGAGGGTTTTTGAAGGTACCTATGTTTCTAGGCCTATAGCATCACCTTATTTTGAAATATTGTAGTCATGGTTATGAAATATATTTCAGCGATAAACCTTCAGCAATTTTGCGATATAAGTACAGGCCAAAAATCTAATATTCTTACCATCGTTCAGCCTATGATATGAATTGAATGGTTACCACTTCTATATCAACTAAAAACCCAACAGAAATTACCCGACTCATTTGGTTGAAAACCGTTAAAGAAAACCTGGAAGTACACGGTTGAAAAATGATTTTTTCAACCTTATACGCATGTCAATGCGTTATAAGATAGATGGCTATCACTCATATCATCTTGATGGTATTGAAAATATCTGTATTTCCTCGTTATCAGAATTCCGATATCTCATACCGTTCAAAAGTTATCAACAAAAACTGATATTCCGCTAAATCGACTCCCATGGACTCTTAATCATAATTACACTTATGATGTATATTATTGTTTTTTGTTTGTTGTGTTGCCGGCAGTGATTGATGTTGAAAAATCATGAGTCATTTTTAATCCTTGTGCGATCGAAAGTGAAACTATATATGAAAACAATATAAATGCTTTCGTCTTCGGATGTTTGTCATGATTATTTGAGAGTCCATGGGAATCGATTTAGCGGAATATCAGATTTTTGTTGATAACTTTGGAAGGGTATGAGATATCGACATTCTGAAAACGAGGAAACACAGATATTTATGTTTTCTTAACCAATTTTTTCGTCCTCCAGAGACTATTACAGATTACCGTTTCTGTATCAACATTTGAACAAAAGTAATGTCTACGTGATGACTCAGTAAAAGGGCCGGTTACAGAGACAAATAATTTTTTCATTACTACTGAAATTGAGATGATGATTTCTAGTTTTCTCTAAAATTATGGAAATTAATACCACAATCATTCTTCGAAATCTAATTCCAGGATTGTTACGTCATGTGATCATGTCATTTTGTGAGCAGTTATTTTCCATTTAAACAAAATAATATGTAAAGATGTCATGTATACCAGAAACAACAATCACCTCAGTATTACTACGCACAAAACAACCAAATTCAAGTCTTCCTTCAAATACAATGCCACTATACTATACAACGCAGTTCCTGAACAGTTCAAGACATTAAGCCAAAATGCATTCAAAGCTGCAGTGAAAAGACTTTACACAAAGATCGGATCAGAAGGATAGCCATCAGTTCTATTTATACATCGTATTTCATACTGATTTATCATAAAATTCATTCATACCATCTTGTTTGTATCCCATTATATCATTTAATTTTTATTCATAGCTCATAAGTAAAAATAGTATTGGTTATTTGGAAGAGCAGAATATTTTAGCCATACTAAAATCTGAATATCGTCATTTTTTTTTTAATAAATACAATTGAATTCGAATTTGAATTTAAATTGACAATTCGATGTAATGAAATATTGTCACCTTACTTAGAAGTGAGTACATCTGAGAAATCTTCACATAAGGAATAAAATACATTTCCCCACATATAAAATAATACACCTGGCTTCTTCCAATTCACAGTATTATGTAAATAATATGACCCTATGTGGTAACCAATGGCAACCACTTGTCTACCATATGATGACAAGTATATAAATGCTAATTATCCGCTGTAATTGTGATACCCAATGTTCGATCAAACGATAATATGTATTTCAATTCCGGTATATACTAAAGGTCGCTCACTTTGACCTTGGTTTAATTGTTGTAATGTCTGATGGAAAATAATAGACATGTACTTGATAAACGCATCATGTGAGTAAAGGGGCTATTAGGATGTGCCTTGAAGATTTTATAGGAAAATGCGTTAGATGTAGATGTGGGATGAGTTAGTTAGGCGTGGTTTGAATTGTTTCTTAATCGTTTTCTTGTAAAATACTGAACAAAATTATTTCATGCTAGATAGAAATATTGATTAAAGCAACATTCTGTAGGATATTCTTAAGGATTTTGAAATTCCATTTTTTTTCAAAATAGTCCATTCTTGTATGATATCAATGTTCAGAAAAAGTTTCGAATATATTGGTTAATTGGTTGCTTTTTGTTGATTTTTCTCAATTTCATTCAATTTGTTGATTTTAGTTGATTCTAGTCAATTTTGTTGATTTGTTGATTTTCGTTTATTTTTGCTAATTTTTGTCAATTTGTCAACTTTTTTTTTTTTTTTCATTTTGGTCAATTTGTTGGTTTTGGTTCACGTTTTGTTAATTTTGGTTAATTTATTGATTTTCCGGAATAATAGTGGTAGCTCACTTTGACCTTCATTCAATTGTTGTAATATCTGATGGAAAAGAATATACATGTACTTGATAGACGCATCATGTGAGTAAAGGGGCTATTAGGATGTGCCTTGAAGATTTTATAGGAAAATGCGTTAGATGTAGATGTGGGATGAGTTAGTTAGGATTGGTTTGAATTGTTTCTCATGTCTGCCTATTAATTAAATTGTGTGATTTCTTGGGAAAAATGGAACCAAATTGTTTTATGCTTGCCAGAAATATCGATAAGAATAATAACAACATTCTGTAAAAAATCGGGTACAATTTGACATAAATTCTGATATTTTAGGATTCTGAAATTACCAAATTATTTTTTCAGAAAAAGTTCATTCCGGTATGACATCAATGTTCAGAAATAGTTTCGAGTCTATTGATTAATTTGTACATTTTTGTCAATTGGGTCATTTTTGTCCATTCATGTCAATTCTGAGTGATTTGTTAATTTTGGTTGATTTGTTAATTTATTTATTTTCCTTAATTGTGTTGAACATAGAAATTTTGATTCATTTCTGTTGACTTTGATAATTTGTTGATTTTGGTTCAATTTTTGTTGATTTTGGTTAATTTTTTAATTTTCCGGGATACTAAAGGTCACTCACTTTGACCTTGGTTTAATTGTTGTAATGTCTGACAGAAAAGAATAGACATGTACTTGATAAACGCATGGATGTGCCTTGAAGATTTTATAGGGAAATGCGTTAGATGTAGACGTGGGATGAGTTAGTTAGGGATAAATTTGAGCAGTTTATCTTGACTGAACAGTAATATATATAATTTCTCGACAAATACTGAAGCACATGTTGTTGAGGAACCATCCCAGTATTGACCTGAACGACATGAGGAAACCAGCCACGAAAATCTCTGTCAGGATGGTCGACCATGGCGGGAATCATTCCCCGTTCCCCTGAATGACGGCTCAGTGCGCTAGCCACTCGACTACTCGTCTCAGTTAATTACCTTGTTATTCCATCAGTCAAATATATTATGTTCGCACCTTTATCAATAATTAGATGAGCGTTCGCGAAGATTTCCTACCTACTCTTACGGAGCTTTGTCTTTCTGTTATTTTGTTTGTTTGTAAGCACTGCACATGTCGCAGGGTTTGACCGATCGACATGTAACTTTTTCTGTATACGCAAACTTATCCAACTTGGATCTGTATAGTTTAGGGGTCAAATCGGTAAGACCATGTTTGAGAAAAATCATCTCGAAGTTTCTAAAAACCCCATAAGATTAGGCTGGGCGGAAAAAATTGAGAAATAAAATCTCACCAATATAATTCAAACTTTCCTTGAATGTGAACGCCAACGTGATACACATAATCAAAAATCTGTATGCAATTCAAACCAGCCGCTTTGAAGAAAATAATGTAATACATATTCTTTATTCATCGAATAAATAGAAATAATGGCAGAAAAATGTTACAGTGTTGCAGTCACGGCTCCCTAGACTCGTTGGTATCGAATTAAATATATTTTATATGATCAAGATGTGTAGAGTTTTAGATTATACTCTATATAGACATCTCGCTCATCTTACAACGCATATTCTGTGTTTGGCC